>CM061918.1:95681552-95701548 GCA_031002005.1 Vandiemenella viatica
AACAAATTAATTTCTTTGTAATATGGCGCTTTCCAGTAAAATAAGTACTTTTTTGGGATAGTGGAGTACCGCCAACAGAAATGATATAAAATCGATTGTAGTATTTGGTATGCTTTACAGTTATTAGGTAATACTGTACAATATATGAAAAGTGTTGTAAACAATATTTATGTTTATATCAATTTTCTGCCTTTATGACTTGGTTAATTAGTTACCAACCATGATCAGTTATTATTAGCGATATTTTCAGATTCAAATAATAACTATATAATGTTCCTCATAACTCAGACTGTTTAAAATGCTATCATATAAACTCATCTGTTTTATTTAATTCGCTTGTATATTGTTTTGTTCTACTGTAATATAGGCTTAATTTAATTTCCTTTGCCTACACTTTTTGACGGTTGTCATGTTGGCTTCTCACCGGTAATTAGAGATATTTTATTACACGCTAGGGTTGTGAATGGCTTCTGGCGTATTAAACTTGGTTTTAATGTGCGTTTCTTTTGGCATAATGTGTATTTTAGGGGGGAACTGACTACCATCAATAATTAACATACTTGCCTACAGAAAGCAGACGTAATTGGAGTCTTCGGTCACTGTGCCTTTTTAATTCCAATCTTACGATGTTTTAATAGGATCAATCAAACTGCTGCATTAATTCTTGACACGTTTAAGTGAAATGCACGATGACCTGGAATAAACAATTAAATATTGTAGCCTGTAGTAATACTTATAGTAATAGTAACAAGTATTAATATGGTAATTTAATTGTTGACTTTCATATAAGACAATAACTTTTAAAATTTTTGAAACGGTACTTTTTATTTTTTTTTTTCTTTCTTGAAAATTACAGTCAACAAATTCAACATTAAATTTTTTGATATATTTGAACTACTGCCATTTCATGAATTCTTTGTTTTACTGGAAATTTGCTGCAATAACAAAATATAATATTAAAATGTAAAAGATTCAATTACTATTGACTTTAACAGCTTTAGATACTATTGATGCAACAATTACTATTTATCTTATTTTTTAATTGCTATAGAGAAAATGTCCCTACAGAAATTTCTCTAAACATCCACACCTAGCGTGGTGGATGAGCGGTTAAGGCTCTGGCCCCACAGTCAGGGGGACGCAAGTTCGAATCCTTGTCCGGGCATCAACATTTGGGTTTTCCATGGTTTCCCCAAATCATTCCAGGTGAATGCCGAGATGCTTCTTTCAAAAGGCCATAGCCGAATTCCTTCCCATTCCTTGTCCCAAATCTCATCCCGCCTCTAATGACCTCGACGAGGCAAAGAGCCATAAAAAAAACAAAAAAAAACAACTACTATCTGTTTCATGTGTGTGTGTGTTTTTTAAAAGAATCTTAACTTTTTAGTACAATTCATTTACGAATTTTAATTTTACATTCTTCCATTGTTTTTGGGAAATACCTTTAGCATTTTCCTTGGAAATTTAATGCAATCTCTAACTTCTTAACCTATAATTTACAATTTTCCCAATACCTTACGCCTGTACGGAAGAACCAGTTTGTGCTCGCTTCTAACATTCCATTTCGATCTTGTCTCTCTAACTTATGTAAGGTTGTCAACTTCACGCAAAATCACTACGGATATTTTACAGCTTTCTTAGGTTGAACGCATACTTGAGAGTATAGTAAATGATGTAGTAAATCTCCCTTATTCATGTAGCTAGTGCAGTGTTGAATACTGTTTAGCAAGTAGTACCTTTAATTTATTCCATTGCATTTCTCGCCTTGAACCCAAAAACAATAAATCAACTGATATAGCACATTTACTATGCATAGTGTAAAGTGTAAATACAATAGATATAAGCTGCTGTAAGACGCAGATTTTGTTTTGTTATGAGTCTCTTCGCTCATCTAACAAATTTTATCTTTTTCAATCTCCACAAACTCATTGCTACAACTTGCATGTAAATTTTCATCAAATAGTCTTTAATTTTCTGCATCTATAGTTGTTTTCCGAAATTTGGATCGTAAAATCTGAACATAACCGGCGTATAATTGAAAGAGTTTAGCATTATGTTTTAAACAGAACAGGAAAAAATATTCAATTGAGCCGAAACTTCTGAATAATTCCAGAGATTTTTAAAAATGAAAACAGCAGTAACCGATTCAGGAAAAGCACATCACAGTATCAAAATAGTTTGGCACAAACGTAACTCTTAAACTGTGATAACGTTTTGCTGTCTTTTCTTTTAGATTTTCAGAAAACAGAATTTATTGCTTAATTGAACCAGTTTTATATCTGGACGTTGTGGATCATTTTCCTCAATTCCTGATAATGTTAACTAGGCTGTATTTGTTTATTAATAAAAGAAACAATTTTACTTTACCTTATTTTTTTTATTTTTCTCATTTCCACACTTTAATGTCATATGCAAAAATATTCTGGGGCAAAGTAAACAGATCCTTAAAGTGAGTAATGAGAAATAAATATGGGGTTAGAAATCGAAGATCATGCAGTGAGCTGTTGAAGAAGTTATGAATTTTAACATTGGCATCCGAGAATACTTGTATGTATTATACTGTAATTACCATTTGACACAAATAGTAAAGTATACAATTGTCAAGTAGAAGCAAGCATTATGTTACCAATATTGCAAGTCATTGTCATTTATTCAAAAGGGGACCGATATTCAGGGATACAAATCTTCAACAAACTCCAAACATATCTTGAATGACGGGCAGGGTATAACATTAAATTCAAAAAGAAATTAAAGGGATTTTTATTTGTCACCTCTTTCTACTCCAAAGAAGAATTTACTTCTAAGTTATTTACAAAATAACTGTCAGTAGTTTGTGTAAACGTAGTTAGTACAATTATTGTATATATTATAATGTGGCAGCGCATCTTTTAGTGTGTATGGCACACCTGTTTTGTTGTGAAAATATTTATGTGTAAACTGACAACTTTCCACATCCCACAGAACCAGTCTCTTATATTGAGATCTACGGAAAATGAATGTGTTGTATTGTTGTGTAAGTTTCATGGACAAAGTATACTCAAACATTAATAAGAGTGGTAGCAAAAAACCAAGTTCATAGTATATTTTCACGTATCATACGGGGATGACTATCATGTTAGATTACAATACTTTCTCTACCTTAGATGAGCACCTCGGAAATGAATTTGCCTCAGCAGTATTGTTATCTTCACTAATACTGATGATACCGGACTTGAACTGGATTTGTTTGTGGAAATCATCACCGAAGACAATCAGTAGCTGATACGTGAACGAGATAGGAGTAAAGTGGTAGCATAAGTCATATGCGGGTGATGATGTCAGGACAGATGTATAAAGAAGAATTAGGAGTAGGAAGTGAAACGGAAGAGATAAACGTGACCATAAATATTAGTGCCAGTTTTAAGTAAGGGAATCAGGGACTGGGATAAATTATGTAATGAGATGCTGCACGATGCAGTTAAAGAATTTACTAAAAAAATTAACCTGATGCAAAGTTAGGTAAATGGCCACTGGAGCAATTAAAAATTAGTCACAGCAAATTGATTGTTTTTTTTTGTTAACTAGACGACCCGTGCGAAAATTTCGCGAATAAAATGCGATGAATAGTGAGGCAGAATATGATGTCACCAAAGCTGAGTCATTTCTGTTCATACTCCTACTTCATTTATCGATTTTGGTTAGAAATCCAGGGAGATAAATGGCTCGAAACACAAAAAACGTATTTTAGAAATATTGACATTTTTGCCCTTTAAGGGTCGAATTACGCAAAATTCCTTTCTTAGAATATAATGTTACCACGGCGGAAACCTTAGTCTTTAATATGACATTTTATTTATCTATATCGGTTAGATATCAAGGGAGATAAATAGCTCGTGACACAAAAATGCGTTGTAGAACCATTTATACCCTTTCCCTTTAATGGTTGAATTCGAAAAACTTCTTTCTTAAAATATGATGTCACCAAAGCTGAGACATTACTCCTTATAATCCTTCTTCATTTATCGATTTTGGTTAGATATCCATGGAGATAATTGGCTCGATATACAAAAAACGCATTTTAGAAAAAATAACATTTTTGCCCTTTAATGGTCGAATTACGAAAAATTTCTTTCTTAAAATATAATGTTACCACGGCGGAGACTTTATTCTTTAATATGATAACTCATTTATCTATATCGGTTAGATATTAAGGCAGATAAATCGCTCGTGACACAAAAACTAATTGCAAAAATATTGATACTTTTGCCCTTTAAGGGTAGAATTACGAAAAATTTGTTTGTTAATATATGACTTCACCAAAGCGGAGATCTTAATCTTTAAAATGATACTACACTAAACGATTTCAGATAGGTATCCAGGGAGATAAATGACTCGTAACACAGAAAACAGCATTTTAGAAATATTGACATTTTCGCCCTTTAAGGGTCGAATTCCGAACACTTCATTTCTTAAAATATGATGTGACCAAAGTGAAGACCATAAGTTTTAAAATGAAACCTCATTCATTGATTTCGGACAAGTATGAAAGAAGATACAGGCTTGTGACAGAAAAATACCTTATAGAAATAATATATATGATTATTGAATAAATGATAAATTAAAAATGTGTCTTATTACATCGTAATATCACTAGTTTTAAAATTATTATCATACCGCCTCACTTCTCATGCTACTGGAGGAAAGATCTGTCATAATTGCATTTGTGATTTAAAATTACGTAGAATTCCCCTACTCCAACGTATCTGAACTCACAGAGTAGATAGATTAAACTAGAAACGGAGATCGTGCTGTAATTAAAATACGTGGAAGTGGCAGATAACAGATTGCTATGTAAGACGTAATCTTCCCGCAGTCGGAAACTGGTTCAATCTCGCCACGCCGTAACGATCGCTGATTGGCTCTCTCGACCGGCGGTAGACGGTGCTGCCAACTAGTGGCCGTTATGGACTCCAGACGAGATCTATTGATTGTGCCTGTGGCGAATGTGTGGGGGAGACGGAGAAGACGATACGAGATGGAGGCAGAGGATGGCTCGATCATAAAGTGGAAGATAACGAACCAATGCACTTCAAGAGAAACGAAAAAAGGATGAAGAATTATAAATCTGGTAACAAGTGCTCAAGAACAATTGACTATCGAGCAGTATCTATGGCGCTGGAAAGCAATATATTTTGTTTATCCGTAAGAGATTTGTTATTGGAAACTACGAGGCGCGTCCAGAAAGTAAGTTCCGTTTGGTAATAAAATGAAATTGTACACAGATACAGAAGAAATTTTCATTGCACAAAATTCTACAACTCTTAAACTACTTTTACACATAACTGCCGAAATTTTTCAGGCATTTGTCATAGCGTGGCACCAGGTTTTGTATGCCTTCTTCATAGAAATCTGCCGCCTGTGTCTTCAACCAGTTGGAAACCATTTCTTTCAGCTCGTCGTCATTGGTGAAGTGATGACCGCCAGAGAAAGACTTGAGATGTAAGAACAGATGAAAGTCGCTAGGAGCGAGGTCAGGGCTGTACGGAGGATGGTGAAACACGTCCCAGCCAAATCCCTGTACGAGGTTTTTCGTCACGTTTGCAGTGTGTGGTCATGCGTTGTCGTGAAGCAAAACAACACCTTTTGACAGCAGTCCCCGGCGCTTATTCTGAATTGCACGGCGCAATTTACGAAGTGTCTCGCAATAAGCATCTGCTTTGATTGTTTGACCACGCGGTAAGAAGTCAATGAGTAGGATGCCTTTCCAGTCCCAGAACACTGTGCACATCATTTTCCGAGGTGTCATGATTTGATTGAATCACGTGAACCAGTTCTTCTGTAACCAAAGGTGGACGCCCACTTCGTTCTTCATCGTGCACATCACTACGCCCGCCATTGAACTGTCGGACCCATCTTCTCACCATCGAATCACTCATCGCATTTGGTCCGTAAACATCGCAAATTTGCCGATAAATTTCACTTGGTTTCACTTTCCTCGCATTCAGAAACCGAATCACAGACCTGATTTCACAGGCGGCGGGATTTTCAATCAACGCCGACATTTCAAACAAGCACAACAAAGCGTACGTAACTGACAGCGATCTCCAGATGGCGCACGTTCTTCCCCTTGATACACATCGTCTACAGCGCATGTGCGGAACTGCAATCGCAGCGCTGCAGCGGAGATAAATTGAAACGGAACTTACTTTCTGGACGTGCCTCGTACATTTGCGTAAAATCAAATTGTTTCATCCAATATAAAATATTTTGCACTGAGATACTCATTCAGTAGCTAGGAAGAATTGGATGAAGGGATGTAACAAGAAAGTGAGATAACATTGATTGGAAAAAGGACGAGGACGAATTCCTTCCCGTTTCTTTCCACCGGTCATTTCCTGCCTCTAATGACCTCAATGCCGACAAGACGTAAAGTAAAAAAAAAAAAAAAAAGAACTACACTTGGTTGGTCCCTTTCTTGAGTATAGTGGTGTTGTATGGCATGTATATTATGGGCAGTTTCACGAGGTGCAAATAAGGGTAGCTAGATTTATTTCCAGAAAGTAGCGTCTAAGACTATTAGTAACTAATGCTTTAAAGGAATTGGGTTGATAGGCTCTGGAAGACAGGTTGTGAGGGAAGGACGTTCTGCGAATATACAAGCAATATTTTACTTATTAGTACTTGATGAAAATGGAGAATTTCCCAGCCTGTTTGATGAGTGGTAACGGTCGGACCTCGCATCTGGGAGGGCACTGGTTCAAATCTCCACCCGGCAGTCCAGATTCGGTTATCCATGGTTTTTCGAAATCTCTCCAGGGGCATGGTCATAAGGTGAAGGTAGAATCCTCCCCGTCCCTTGTCAGCCATCCTCTCCTAGCTGGTATCACCTCGCGTCGACGAGCTGAAAATCCGGAAGCAAAAACAATTACGTGGGAGGGAAAGTGTTATCACTATTCTTATTCAATATACGTACTTCAGATGCATGAAATGAAGCATTTAAAGATATTTCTACAATGTCAAAAATATATTAAACAATTTTCCTAGATCAGTGATATGATTTTGATCATATAACCAACATCGCACATATTGTAGCTTGGATTTTCCTAAGACCGTGTTGATTTCGTGTAATGCCATTCATTTCTCAACTCTAACGACATCGACGTCGATAAGCCATAATGCCCTTCTCTCCGCCCTCTCACAAATAAGCAACCTCTATTAAGATCGGAAACTGTAAGTCTAAAGCTGCTACTCAAACTTTTTGTTTGGTCTGTACTATTTTATGGAGTGAGACGTGAAAAATTCCGAGTAAAGAGCAGAAAAAAAAGACATATTTGCCACGTGGTGATAACAACGAATCATGAAAATCTGTTCCATATGTGTAGCCACCAATTGTGTAGAATATCAGATTACTACATCTACATCCATGCTTTGCGACTTAAAAAGTCGTATAGGGCAGGGGGTACTTTGCACCGAAACTAACCCTGTGCATTCCAATCTCGAATAGCACGAGGAAAGAAAGAATACATATAAGCATTAGTACGGAACCTAATTTCCATAATCGTATCTCTCCTGTTATTGTGATCCAAATAGGCTTGTGGACGAAGTATTTCATTGCACTCATAAATGAAAGAAGTTGTTCACATGTTTGCCAATAAATAAAACAAACCTACGTCTTCTGTCTGTCAGACAATTCCATCGCATTATAAGTAACAATTCTGTGACGTTTCTGTTACAGTTCAGTGAAAGATATAACAGGTAAGAATGGATGAATGGGTAGAATTCATCGCAACTCCTGATCACTGTTTCAATCCAAAATACTTCGGAATCACAATAGATCACTCCCTCACTTACAAAAAGCACTGCTTAAATATATAAGGCAAAGTTTTAGCCCGCAACAATATCCTGCGGAAACTCATAGGAAAACGTATGGGGTGAACATCCCGCAGTGCTCCGAACATCAGCTCCTGCACTGTGTTGTTATGCTGCAGAATATACCTGTCCCGTTTGGTACAACTCTGTTTATGCCAAAGAAGTAGATGTTGCGTTGCATGAAACCTGCAGAATTCTAGTGGGTTGGCTCAGAGTCACGCCAATTGAAAAACTTCATGGTCTGGCAGGAATCGCTCTCCCTGATATAAGACGGAACGTAGCTGCAATGTCAGAAAGAAAAAAGGCTAATCAAAACACAACTCATCCCTTATTCGGGCATCAACTCCCCAGACAGAGGCTGAAATCTAGGAAAAGCTTCCTTAGGACGACAGCTGCATTAGATGTACCGCCGAAAGTTGCCCCGCTCAATCTGTGGCGAGCAAGATTGACTCGTGTAAATTAATGGGTGGTGTCTATTGTAGAGGCATTACCAGCAGGTGGCAATCTCAACTGGAAGACTTAGAGAGCATTAAATCGGCTGAGAAGTGGTTTGGGTATGACAAAGGATAACCTAGAAAAATGGCATTATCTTGAAGATATAAATACTGCGTGTGAATATGGGGCAGAACATTTATACAATTGCCCGCAGTACCAATAAACCTACACTCTGCAAGACCTTATAAGATTGTTGGTGGTTTAATTAATACGATAATTAAGTAGTTCACAATGTCTTTCAGTTTAGACTTGTTTTTATTCTCAATGAAACTCGACGTGAACGATAGTGTTTACATGCATAGATACAATCCAAAGATAGCATACAACACTCCTTCCACAGATAATTTAGTCGGTGAAAACCTTTGCCGAAAAACTAAATAACTGAATTAGATGATCGCTTTATATAAACTCTACAGAAATTTCTAGAACACTTCAAAAGCTTCCGCCAGATATTTATCGAACATTAACAATACTTAAACAATTTAAATATATTAAAAAACAATCAGAATTAATACACAATCATTTAACATCATTACAAAATGGTCAGAAATGGAAAATAAAGATACTTAAACACAAAATTATTTACAGAAATCATTTTAAACTGTAGCAAATTGTCCTTTAGACATCGTAACTTACATTAATACCTGGAATTACCAACATTTAAGCAATTATCTTACATAATTCTGTTCCTAAACATATTAAATGGCCTCTAAATAATCTCTTTTCATAAAACAAAGTATATATACACTGATTTACAGGAAATTGCAAAACAAACATACCAGATCATATTCAACCTAACTCTAGCTCACTACCAATGCTTTATAAAATAAAATTCCGTTTCATATTAGGTTTGAGGGCTGTTACAATCTTCTTCGCGCCAGTGACAATGTCCTACAAGTTGCTGACTTTTGTTCATCCATTATGTGAACTTCATCGCTGTTGATTGATATCATTTTCTTTCTATATTTCTGTTATTGTAAATACTGTTTCTAAAAATTGTAAAAGCAGCGTTTTTGTCACGAAATAAATAAATAACACAGGACTGCTTGTTTGAAGAACATTAATGGTCGATCAGTATAGAGATACATGAAACAAGTTATGTGTAAATTGGGTAAACAGCTAAATGAAGTGATTTGCAGTAAACAGAGTTAAGTAGATAGTAGGAATGAAGAGATTGGCGACCGAAGAAAGGAAGATGACTATATGTTTTTCCCACGTCTGTTTTATTACTAGTTGTCTTAGTTTTTTGCGTTACACTCATTTCAGTACAGAGAAAATGTAGTTCCTCTTTTGATGGTCGTGTTTCATAATCTCTTTGCTGCACTCTGTGGGGTCTGCCCCGGTACACGTATTCCTTTTTTAATTAACTCTGTCTCTGAAACTGTCTGAACAGTAGCGGGGTAATTAGTTGTGCGGAATGGGACATTATGCTAACATACGGCGCACTTAATCCGCGCAGTGCTGATTTTAGTGCCAAGCGCAGACGAGCAACTCACGGACGTAAAACTTGACGTCACTCTCTGTTTGACATTTACAGGAGCCGGATTAACACTACACAATAGACCGCGGGCTACATTTTAAACTTCTGACAGGACGTGTTAAGAGACGTCAAAAAAATAAGCAATATCGAACTGGCGCAGCTGACGGGTGTGGGTCACAGAAGGAACGCCATAACTAAAACTGCGTAGCAAGTTAAAATGTTTTTGAAGCTGTTTTATCTTAATGAACTTTACATCATAATTTCATTTTAGTGATTGAGGAATGAAAGAAATGCTAAAGTTGGTGAAACTGTCTGAACCCCTCTAACAGTTACTGGCACTTCTGTCTTGTTGTACAAGTGGAATACAGTATACTTTATTTTATCAGTATCAGTTATAGTATAACAGACTATTCAGAGAATAATTACCCTTAGAAAAAATCGGTTGTTATAGATACCAGAGTTTGACTGGCGAGCGACTAGACAAGGTTAGTTCGGATTTGGCGAGGTGTTGAAATAAAAGTTACTGATCAGCTAAAGACTTGAGTAATTCTTCGGTTTGTTTGTGAAGGAAATAAGGAGAAATAAACGTCAAGTGAAAAATTAGAAAGACTATTATTATTATTGTTCGCCAGAAGAACTTTAAAAAATGACTCTGTACGATATTTCCATCCATTTTACTTATAAATAAAAAAGGAGTTAATAAAATTTAACGGCGACGGTATAAAAATAATATACGACACAGTGAAATACAAGTCCATGCTACCATGAGACAACGCATAGTTACTAAGTTCCTTATAAAATAAAACGGGAAATCAGTGGGAATTATGATGAATTGAGTGAGAAATGTCATATCGTTGATAAATTTAAACGTATTATCTGATATTTTTCTATTTACGGTACTTGAAATCAGAATATTACCTTTATTTGTTAAAAGTTTGTTGTTTGTTCGAAGGTTGGCAAATCTGTCTTTTTGTACAAGTGGAATACAGTATATTTTATCAGTATCAGTGAAATACAAGTCCATGCTACCATGAGACAACGCATAGTTACTAAGTTCCTTATAAAATAAAACGGGAAATCAGTGGGAATTTACAAGAATTGAGTGAGAAATGTCATATCGCTGATAAATTCAAACGTGTTATCTGATATTTTTCTATTTACGGTATTTAAAATCAGAATATTATCTTGATTAGTTAAAAGTTTGTTGTTTGTTCGAAGGTTGGCAAACCTGTCTTGTTGTACAAGTGGAATACAGTATACTTTATTTTATCAGTATCAGTTAAATACAAGTCCATGCTACCATGAGACAATGCATAGTTACTAAGTTCCTTATAAAATAAAACGAGAAATCAATAGGAATTTTGATGACCTGAGTGAGAAATGTCATATCATTGATAAATTTAAACGTATTACTTATTTGATATTTTTCTATTTATCGCACTTAAAATCAGAATATTATCTTTATTAGTTAAAAGTTTGTTGTTTGTTCGAAGGTTGGCAAACCTGCGGCAGGGCTGATTATTGTATTCTCTTTGTCCAGTTGATAGTTGGCGCGAAAAAGAGAGAGCAGAAATATAACTAGCTTTAATTTAATAAATAATTAATGAAGCATAAGTTACAATTTTCTTACTCACGACTTTATATTTTGAAGGAAGTTGAATAAAAACTGCATTAAGATGTATGGTATGGAAGAGTGGGTTTGAACTGAAAGTCAAATTAAGTTTTCCATTTAGTGGTAAGATTAACATAAAGCTCAAAAACAGTTTATTTTATATGCTAATGAACATGGAACAGAAGATGGAGTAATGGGTTATGGAAGCATTGCATTCATGGTCTGCTGGTTTTTCAACAGTATTATCTTTTTGTAATAATAATAAACAAGAGTGAAGAAAGATGTTATTTGTGTGCGAAATTGAATTATGGTGCTTATTTTTTGGTAATAAACTATAAGTATTTTCTTATAACCATTGTCTGCGGCAAATTTTACGCATTTTCAACGTGTTGGTCGAAACTATAAAATATTGGGTGAAATTAGTGGCGTAGGAAACCTCATAAGTGATAGCACAGATTGATGAGGAAATTTTGATTTGTATAAGTGTTTAACGATGCTACAAGGCATTGACAGATAGCGAGAAACGTGTACAGAATTAGCAGCAATCTCATCGCTCAAGAATTTTTGCCTGAAAATTCTTTGGCGTCAGTCACTTTCTTCCTGTTTTCCAGTGAATACCAATTTCGCTCCTTTATCCTTTCAGTTACTGATTGTATTCTGCTGTTATTTCCACAAACAAACCTAACTGTCCTCCTTTATACCACCTACAACTCCTATATTTGATACCCAATATGTGGGTCCCATATTACACCGTTATACTGAAGCAATAGTATTACCAAAATTTTGTAACCCGTTCACTAACTAGTACATACCCTCGTCCATTAAACGAGTGATTTTGAATCTTGCCCATTGTATCTTATCCAACTACTTCTACCAATAAATGCTAGGCCAAGATATTTATACATCAAATCTTTATCAAGAAATTACTACTTCGCCCTTTAATAATAGGAAAAATTTAGTTTTTTTTTTTAACTGCTTAACGTCTCCTATAACAACTAGGTCTTTAGAGACGGGAAACGATGGGTGGCAAGGAATGGAAAGGAATTCGGCCATGGCCTTTTTTGAAGGAAGCATCCCGGCATTCACCTGGAGTGATTTGTGGAAACCATGGAAAACCCAAATCTGGATGCCCGGACGGGGATTCGATTTAATTTTGTATGTATATACTCTGGATTCTGCGATAACTGTGGCGCCCGAATTTGATGCTGGATCCTTATGTAACTCGAAGAGACAAATCGAAAGTAAACAACCCATTTGTTTGATATCTCGCTTAGTTCTCGAGGTATTGTATCTCAAAGTTGAGGTGTTGAGGTTAAAATGCCTGAACTAGAAGAAAATATTTGCCGAAGCCAAATTTGATGATAGATTCTTATGTTACTCGACGAGACAAATTTAAAGTGAAGAATAGAAATTTTCGATATTAATACATTCACTGTAACGTGATCCAAGTTTGGCCCACTCGAACTATTGAAATGTGGCTTATATAGTGATATCACTAATAAATAAAAAATTAATTAATATGTTATTTTAAACGCAATACATACTTTTAATTCAATGTCTTGTTAAATTATGCAGTGTTGTTAATTACGCATTTCATTTCCTCGCAGTTTCTTAATTAAACACAATAATTGTTATTAAATAACGCTCACAGCCATAAGAATGACTTTATTTGGTACATATTTCCAGTTTACTGTAACAGCGATATATCTAGACATCGAGAATTAGAAAACATGTACATCGACTGAATATAAATAAACAAAAAGCAAATATCAATTAACATGTTGATTTAAACGATACATGTACTCTCCTTTCAGTGTTTTGGCAATTCATTTCTTCGTGGGTGAATAACTAAATAGAACTGCCATTAAATAACGCACATAAAAATTGTAAAAAAATCTCCTAGGCCTTTGTTAGTTCGGCAACGAAGGCTATCTGCGTGACGTCACAGAATTACGGACATGGCTACACAATGACTAAACTTAGTGTTTTATCATTATAGACTGTATCTTGTTCAAACAGCCTAACTTCTGACAGTAAACTATGAACACAATCATTAATTAAAATAATGAACATTGATGGTTCTAATACACGACCCTGTGAAAGACGTTTTATTTTACTTTCATTTTTAATTGTGTAATTACAAATTTAATTATAACACTCATTTAACTCGGCTAGTCGCCCGAGAACAATTTTTATACTCTCAACGCCGAGAAAAACAGCGTTCTTATGTGTGTGTGTTTTTTTTTTCGTTTGTTTGTTTTGTTTTGCTTATGGTTTTATGTCTAGCCGAAGAAGAGGTCATTAGAGGTGAGAAAGGACTAGGGGCAAGTTACGGGAAGGATTTCGATCATGGCCTTTTGAAGGTACCTCCCCGGCATTCACCTGGAATGATTTGGGAAAACTCAAATCTAAATGGCCGGACAGGGATTCAAACCAGCGTCCTCTAGAATGCGAGGCCAGAGCGTTACCGCTAACCCACGATGCCCGGTCTGTCGTTTCCACCTCTTCTCAAATCACATTTCCTACGCTAACCCTTGGCACTGTCAGATAGACATCTTGCTTAATATTAATGAATACCTCTATTATGCTAACGGGTATTTGCAGACGCGACAGGTATAAGTTACAGCGAGGTAAAGGCGCGGAGAAATATTGCGAGTCTCAGATGTTTGCTGCGAACAAAGCGACGTGCAACGAACCTTCGAGCCGACAATTCAACCGCCTTTTACCGAAAAATGAATCACGACCCGGTCGGGAAAGATTTAACACGTAGCTCGAACGCCGCACAGGCCGAGTACTCCCAAGGACGCCGCAGTAAATTAACCAGTTTAAGACCTGCGTCACGCACAGAAATAGTCGAAAACGACGGAGCGGACACCGACATTGCTTACCTCCGGATCAGGCGCAAGAAAACGCTTTTACTGCTCCGCCGTCCCCTCCCACAGGTCTTACATATTTTAATACGCGGAGTTCCTGGCGTTCCGTAATATTTTACGCCACGGAGCATTCTCTCTGGCGATAAAGATGACACGGGCGCAATGGCGGCGGATCCAGAGATGCTACGGCGCGTCCGCGGCAGAGATAATATGCATAACGAAGAGGCGGCGGCGGGCGGAGGAAAAAAAAGGAGAGGGGGGATAAATCCGAGCGCTGGTCTGACATCGCGGGCCGCACTAAATAATCTCTCTGGCCCGCAGTATTATCCCGGGTCCAGATTTATGCCGGCGATCCGGCGGAGAAATTTACATAACTTTATGTGTTTTATTCCCCTGCCAGTCGGAATGCGGCTTTGCTGGCGTTTCTTTTATTTTCTTCTGCTTTTTTTTTTTTCTCCTCGTCCCTGCTGTGTTGCCCCAGTGCTTGAGTCGTAATGTGGAATATTTCGCTGAGCGGGCTGTGTCTATTACTGAGATTTATCTGTGGAGTTATTTAATTAGTGATGGGGGCGATGAAATGAAATTACAGGCAGTTATCATTGAATTCAAGTTTTTTTATTTATATATTTAACTACTTTTCAATTGCGTCTGTCTTTTTTTTAATTCTCTGGCCAAAATTTCTATTGGTTTGCAACAAACATTTTCTTCGCTTTTCTATTTTCTTTTTTGTTTCATTTTCTTTGTGTTTTTAATGTTTTCGTTTTTCTGTTTTGTACTATCCCTCTGTAGTTTGTTTTATATATATCGTTCCCGGCAGTTCCTCACTGTTGAGATATCATTCTATTAACGCTATCTATAAAGTCTTAATAAGTGATCAATTCGTTCATTTCCTCTTTTCTGAAACTACTTCCACAATGCTCGTATCTTAGCCAACTTTTTTCAATACATCTCTTTTTAGCACTTTATTTATCATCCACATTTTCGTCATTCGCTGGTAAATGACATCTAGAAAGGTTTCAACATCCTCTGCCCTTCGAATCTAATAGCCATGTCACCCTGCAATAAAGTAACGCAGTGTATTTCTTCGACTTAAGGCTTATAATTTTAGATGCCAACAGCTTCTGTCTTTTACTGATTCAAGCATGCTTCGACCTGATTTATTCTGCTAGCAGACAGTTTCTCATAATTAGTGGTCAATTTTCCATTCCGTCTAGAATTTTCGTCTGGTCTGTTTCACTCCCCAGCACAAGTGGAAAATGATAAGCAAAGATAACGTATCAACGTCTTTTCCTAAATTTTAACTGCTGTCATTTTTCAGCATTCTTTTACTTCCACCTCTTGTTATTTTTGTGAAGCTCAAAGACTGAAAACACTCATATACATTAAATGCATCCTAGACCGATTCGTTGTGATCAAAAAGAGCTAGATACTAATAATCCAAAACGTGTTGTGGCTGTTTTCAAGAAACCAGAAGGCATTGTGTGTGTTTTTTTGTTTTTTGTTGTTTTTTGTTGTTTTTTTGTTTGTTTTTTCTTCTCAGTGAGTGTTTTCGGTCTTTGAGCCTAACATATACTCACATTAAAGCTATGAGAATTACGATTTTTTTTTTCATTCTCTATATTTTTACTTTTCTCTTTACTTTCTTGTTTTCATGCAGAAGCCATAATTATCCACATAAAGATTATATAACTATCCACAAACGTCTGATAACGAGGAACTAAAAGCGAACTAAAACCATCACTTACTGAAACAGACGGATATGAAATGCATACAGTGTAATGTATTCTGATCTGAATGAAACTGGATTGCTGTATCTTGCGAGAGTAATACAGACGATAGGAATATTGCACGAAAAATATAAAGGTGTAAAATAAAAATTCAAAAAAATAAAAAATGTTATCGCATAAAAGAGTAAAAAATGGTTTTGTATTTATATATACGAAAATCAGAGATAATACATAAATGTATAAGTGCATAATAACATTTATTAATAACAAAAATATGAAATGAAAACATATTTGAAATATCACGATAGAAACATAGTGTTGCTTGTAACGTACCCTTTGTATAATTCCCTTTATTTTGTAGAGAACACATGTACGTGTTACTTTATCATACTTTTAAATTAATACTTTTGCTTATATTTCCTGCACCAGAACAGTACATAAGGATTTCCTTAATCCCTCTATGTTCGTTGCTAGTTTTATTTCGATACTCACGCTGTAAATCAAATTATTACTAAGCAAATTCTTACCACAGAAATTTTAAATCAACTCCTTTGCCTATATCTATATTTCAATCTCAATATCAAATAAAACACTTTCTACTTATCTCATAATTCCTGTATTTTCTATTAAACAAACAAATATCATTTCCAAAGTCATATTACATTATCTTTATCAAACCGTAATTTCCTTGCCCTCAGGCTATTATTTTCCTCTTCTTAATCCCGCCAGGATTCTTCGTGGCTTCCATCTGGCCATTCTGTTTCATCTCTTCTCTTAAAACATGTTCTTTCCAAAACCAACACGTCCTCTTCCTTTCAAATCTTTTCTTCTACTTTATCTCAACTGTTCTTTACTTTACAGAGATCTCATTATATTCATCTTGACATACTTTGACCTTGGAACTTAAAATTCAGAGTTAGTATATACAATTACAATTATTAAATAAAAAAATAGCTTTTTTAATGTTAAAATCACAAAATGTGAGGTTGTGTACCTTACAAGCTGTATATAATTCCTACCAAGTAGATCTGTCAGCTGTACATCTTTGCTCCATGACGGTTTTTTTTTTAAGTAATTGAGCGTATTATTTTCCAGTAAGATGTCAGCAGTATATGGAAAGTAGACGCACAATGTATGGAAAAAGAATAGTGCGTACTTTGCTCATTTTTTGTTTTTAATTTTTTTTGACTGAATATTGTTAGAATTTAAACTTGAAGGTTTATCCACAGTCATTGCTGATTTCCAAATGTCTTTAAAATCAGTTAAAGTGACTGTGGCTTCGATTACGAAATCAGAGAAGAGTAACTGTCTTAACCGCTTTAAACCACGCACGTAGTGCGTCTTTTGTTTCCTGCGGGTGAGCAGTAACGAGGAGTAGTGTAAACAACTGCGCAACGCCAAGCGTTCCGCCGCTTCTCAGTTGTTTTCCGTGGTCTCTCGGTTTTCCTCGTATTTTACGAGTCTCTGAGAAGGCGCCGTGGATTGGTTCTCGTTTGCCATTCGCGCCGCGTAATTATGGTCGCTTCTTGGCGGAAGTAAGTGGCGTTCCGGATTGTCTGTTCTTGCCGACGACGCAACTGTGGGAACACTTAGTCTCAATACCCGCTAATACGCTTCGCCTAGTGGTTATTTATAATTTTATTTAATTTTCAGTCAAAATTGGAATGAACACGAATGACTTGTAAACAATAACAAGACAAGATTACAATTTTTTTTTTTTAACTGCTTTACGTCTCTCAACAGCGAGGTCTTTAGAGACGGGACAAGGTTACTAGACCCATTAAAGTATCAGGGTGTCCGACGAACATCGGGATATTTTATGCTAACCGTCGCGCCGCAATTTAATGGTGTAATCTTATGTAACTCGACAAATCGAAAGTGATGAATAAAATTTTTTGTGCCTCGCATAATTCTCGAGATATTGAATCTCAAAAGTGAAGTTGTCAGATTTAAATGCAGCATGGATCGGAAGAAAAATTTCGCCTAAGCTAAATTTGATGATGAATCCTTATTTAACACGAAGAGAAAAATCGAAATGGTAAGAAATTTTTATATTTTTTTGATATTTCGCTCAGTTTTCGAGATATCGTATCTCAAAAGTGAGGTGGTTAGGTTGAAATCTGAAATACCCCAAAAAAAAAAAAAAAAAAAAAAAAAAAAAATCCGTCAAAGCAACTGGAAATTACTCACCTGAAAAAAAAATATTCTTTACTTTCGATTTGTCTTCTCGAGTTACGTGAGAATCCATCAAATTGCGGTGCTTTAGTAGAGCTGCACATATTTCTTAACCAACGAAATCTCTGATACACAAACGGGTTGTTATATCTAACCTAACGTATCTGCATAATCATCAGTCAGTTCAATCATGAAATTCCGTGTCTTCTTTGAGTTATGAGTCCAGATAGAACTTGAGCAGAATTCTCCACGTCTTGGGTGATTCTCTGCCAGTTTGCGTATATACCCTGAGAAAAAAAGATTGAAACATGAATAACGAACAGCTACAGTTTGTTAAAGCAGGGTGATATTAAAATTAGATATGAAAATTAATGAAAACTTCAGGAAAATGTGTTAATTATCATATAATAATTGGTAGAAAGTATAAGACTTGGTTGGAAACCAATGAGTCTACTATATAATTTTTTGGCAAGTGGGGTAGCCAAGAGAGCTATTGGTTGGAGCTCCGCTAATCAAGATTGACGTCATCGCCTAGGTTCCGCATTTGTTTTCTATCGTTTCCGCGGCAGCACCAAAAGAAACAATTACTACATCAGTGTGACTTCAGCTGGCTGAAAATGAGGGCGGAGCTCGTGTCTCAGGAAACGTATGCTGCTTGGCCGTCTAAAGGTATTTAGGCGCTTACTTTGGATATCAGCTTTAAGGTTACATCAGAAGTGAGGCTAAGGCTACTTAAAGTGTTAAGGTTCGTAATTTTTTTACAGCTCTATCATAACCATAACGCTGCTATTTGATGATGGATTCTTATGTTACTCGACGAGACGAATCGAAAGTGAAGAATACATTTTTTTGATATCTCGTTTGGTTCTCGAGATATCGACTGTCAAAAATTAGTTATGGGTATAGCTCCTTACGACTTTGGCGAATTTTTTTCTGGTCCAGGCCGCAATAGCTCATAACCACTGAAATTTTGAGCATATCAGGTCAACTAAGAGAGATATAAAAATTATATTCTTGATTATTAATTTGTCTCGTCGAGTAATTATAAGAATCCATCAAAACAAATTGCGGATCCATGTTTATCGTAGGATCCGCAATTTTTAATTTTTTTATTTGTTTTTTAAGTTGTGTGCGCGTTCACATTAACTGAGTCATTACTTAATTTTGCTTCTTTTGTATTTATTTTTTGTAATTTTTATCTAATATAGTTGTTAGTAATATTAGATATGATAGCGATTCGAGTAGGATATATAGCGACAAATGTGGACCATACCAACAACACGGTAGTAGTAAATAACAATAGCTATTTCGTGTAGTCCCAGTGACCTGGTGGCTACGTTTTTTAACTGCTTCGCAATTCTTCTCCGTCACAGCCGCTTAAACCATCCAGGTAATTCTATCGAGCAAAGGGTCGTGTGAGAGTAATGACCTGATGACAAGTTTTCTACTAGTGCTGCGCATTCCACCGCTATCGTAGCCTGTCTAAATTTAACCCGGGATTCCTACCGGGTAGAGATGGGTCGTTCGTGAGTGAATCAGTTCTTTAGAGCAATTCTTTTAAAAGAGCGAGTGAGCAGTAGCTCACTAAAAGTGAACGGTAGTTCTTCTAGGTGTGCTGGTCATAAGTCGGCTAATTCCGAAGATCAAGAAGAGCTTGTTCACGTCGGTTTTGTGGGCTGTAGAACTTAAAAAAAAAGAAAAAAAAAGCGTCTACTATTTGCATCAAAGTCGATTTAAGGGAGGTATTTCATCGAAAAGTGGGGGTGTAACCGGATTCCGAGGGGTG
>CM061918.1:95702548-95732508 GCA_031002005.1 Vandiemenella viatica
TATTTTAGGTGGCTAAAATAGGCTCGATACCAATACAAAACCGAGCGTGGTGGGTGAACAGTTAACGTTCTGGCCTCGCAGTCGGGAGGAAGCGAGTTCGAATCCTCGTCCCGACATCCAGATTTGGGTTTTCCATGGTTTCCCCAAATCACTCCAGGCGAATGCCGGCATGCTTCCTTCAAGCAGAACATTATTGAATTTAATTCATTTTAGCTAGCTGGGATTATCTAAAAGTCAATAAAACTCTTAATGTGCATTTGTCACGTAGTTTATATTAATGGAGAAAAAAATTCTGAATACACAGCCGTTGAATATTAATATACTGATACAAAAATTCGTATACATACGTATGTACATATGAATGGATTTTTATTATATATTAATATTTTTACTGTATGTACCGTATATTATTTTTATTGTATAATTTATAAATAGACAGTTAAATTTACTAAACGGATAGTTGTGTCAACATTCTCAGATTGTAAATTCCACAATTTGTGGATTGTTAAAATAATGGCCAAACACAATCAGACATTTATTTTGAACAACCGAATCGGATCATTTATATATCGCGGCTAAGCGAACAGGTACTGAGCAACAATGACTCCATATACGATGACTTCAATTGTTGAAAATAAATATTTAACAAAATATTTGTGTTTTTCCGAGTTAAAACGCTTTTGCTGATATTGGACAGAAAAATGCGTAAAATCGACAAGAATGGGCCCTAACGACAATTTTTAGGCATTACAAAATCACGAATAATGGCTACAAATGACCATAAAAAGTATATATATATATATATGATGTAATTTTCAGGTATTTCAATCAGGTTGCTTAAAATCGGAGGTCTACTTATAACAATCGGTTTGAGGCAGAAACTGACATACCAGAAATTCCACCAATGACGTGGAAAATTCGTATTAACCGTAGTATGGAAACAATGACCTCCTTCATGTTTTAAGACGGCTACACGCTGGGCGGGCGATCATTATACGGCAATTACAAAATAGAGGCTTTGAAAGTATTATGATTCAGACACAACAAGTGGAAAGTATGAAACACCTGTTATAATCATTTTCATGGAACGATAGGAGTTAAAATTTAATGTTGCATCATCATCGTCGAGGATTAGCCTTCGTTATACTGTCCCGTCTTCAAGGTTTATCTGTGGCTGCTCCTTCTCCCGTTTTCCGACGGTTTTATGCTGCCGTCTCATTCTATTATTGTTCATTCTTTAGACATGTTTATCGCATCTAGCTTGATAGTAATGTAATCAGGCAACAGCGTCCTCATGCCAAGTTTTTGTATGATATCATCATTACGTATTCAGTGTCTCGTTAAAGATGTAATGGAGACGTTAGTAGTAGTCTCTGACCTTCGGGAACTAGTAATACCCTAATGAGTCATTCGCCAACTGAGAATGCACTCAACCGTGCAGAAATGAATTGTCATCAAATAAATAAATAAAAATTAGGTGGTTTGGTAGGAAACATATCTATTAACGGCAGTGTTACCGCGTAGACATCCTTCATTAGCCAACTAGCCAGTGACAGTAAATATTGTTCACAATTTTGTTTATGTATACAAGGGGAACTACTGTTCATTGCTTAAAGCCTTCAGCTGTGTTTCGGAGGAGGTTGTCAGAGCTAATAGAGTCTAGTCTGACTGACTGTGATCCTCTGGGCAGTCCACGTCGGTCGGTAGAAGTTCCGTTGACTTAACTCCCTTCCCTGCACTGGTAGTCTCGCCAAGGTAGTGACCGAGCCTCGCTTTCTCTCCCTCAGCTTTCTTGCTCAATCGGTAGAGCCGATACCTCTACATTTTCCATGAGATTTGATTCAATTCTAACAGAGTTCTGCTGGAACCACTTCCATTTTCTTACTATTTAATTTAATTGCGATGGAACGCTTGCTGCGGTGGCAATTTCCACTTTCCTTTTCCCACCTCTACTAATTTCAAATTTAAATGCTTTTAACGTTTTTGGTAAATTATTCATAATTTCTCTTGGTAATTTATTCCAATCCCTCACCCCTTTACTTTCGAAAGAAATTCTTCACACGCTCTTCAGTCTGAAATCGAGTGCCAATTTGTGGTAATGGTCAACTTTTCACTTCGATGCACCTCTCTTAATTCTTTCGCCACTATCTTTCCAGGCCTCATCACCAATATACGCCTTGTATGCTTCCATGATTCTCTTCACCCTCCTCCAGTCTTCCAATGAGTCCCATTACAGTTCCTTTATCACTTACTGATTGTGTTCTGCAGTCATTTTCAGAGATAAATCTAGTAGCTCTTCCTCTGCACCCCCTCCAACTCCTGTATTTGATACCCAAAATGTGGGTCTCATACTACACTACCATAATCAAGCAATGGTCTGACCAACGTTTTCTAACCAAATTCCCTTACTTCTTTAGTACATCCCATAATCACTCTCTCCAACAAGTGAAGGGTTCTGAAACCTTTTCCTAGTTGACAAATGTTTCCTGCCCAGTTGAGTTTGCTATCAAATGTTATGCCAAGGTATTTACATTTCAAGTCTTCAACAAGCATTTCTTTCCCCAGCTTATAACCGTAGTGAATCTTTAAATTTTAATTTGTGTTCGTAAGAAGCTGATTCTTCTGTGTATTTATCTTCATCTCATGTTTACCTACCAACCTAGATATCATGTCCAGATCACCTTGCACCTGTTGACAGTCTTCTAACGTCTTGATCCTCTTATACAGCATTATGTCATTTTCAAACAACCTAACTTCTGATAGTATTCCAGCAACCCAATCATTCATTAGAATGACGAATGGCAATGGTCCCAATACGCTATCCTGTGGAATTCCCATTTTGACTTATACTTCCTTCGATACTGCATTTTCTACCCTAACTTAATGCTTTCTATCTTCGTACTTCAACACTTTCACTTCTGAAGTAACGCAAGTTTTGAATGCAACAATCGGACATCCGTTTTGTGAATGCTACCAACGTTCTTGTCGTTGTATATATTTGTATGTATTACATTAGTTGCTAGGCCATACGATATAAAAATAACAGGTTCTGAAATTTTACTGACGTAAAAATGGTGTTAAATTACACGCAAAAGTATATTTCATACGAAATAATATTATTTTGGCTAAAAGTTACTACCGCAAGCCGCCCTCCATTCACTTATTCCCCATTCGTACCGTTCTCACATCTCGTTGTGGGTGGGTTTGGCACCGAGCGTGGTGGGTGAGCGGTTAACGCTCTGGCCTCACATTTGGGATGACGCCGGTTCGAATCCCCGTCCGGGCATACAGATTTGGGTTTTCCATGGTTTCCCCACATCACTCCAGGCAAATACCGGGATGCTTCCTTCAAAAAGCCATGGCCAAATTCCTTCCCATTCCTTACCCCCCATCCTTTCTCGTCTCTAAAGACCTCGCCGTTAGAGAGACGTTAAGCAGATAAAAAAAAAACTCCAGGCGAATGCCGAAATGCTTCCTTCAAAAAGGGCATGGACGAATTCATTCCGGTTCCTTGTCCCCATTCCCATCCCGCCTCTAATGACCTCGACGTCGACGAGGCGTAAAGCCATAAGTAAAATAGAAAAGAAGTGGGTGGGGTGACATAAATAATGGCTAATAAACTATTTTTCTAGATTTCTCTGGGCATTTCAACATCTTGTCTTGCCTTGCCTGTGACCACTGGTCATTTTAAAAACGATAATTTTCAAATCGCTGATACCAACCGGACAAGGCATTCACGTCAATATGAGAAATTTGACAAAGGCTTCACAGATAGATCGTTGAGCATACGCTGTTAGTCAATAATTGTATTTAAAAATAGTAAAACTTCCGAAAGCGTACGGCAATGCATCATTCTATTGAAACTTTAGCAACAGATTTTGTTTTTAATGTTGGTTCCTGATGGAATAACAATGCATAAGCTACGAGCTAAATTTAAATCCGTTTAGATGCCAAGGACTGAGCCTCTCTTGTGGCTGGAGTTACAGTTTAACGTGTAATCCGAAGCACTCCGTGTTCTGGCGTACTTAAGAAGCACATAGCAAGCGTTGCGAGAGATGAAGGTCAGGCTTAAGTGCCCGTAAAAACACTACACTCTAGCCCGACATCCGACACAATGCAGTGAATACAAAAACAACTTTGAGCTAGTTACATCTGGTCTGTTTATTTTCGAATAAATAATAATTTATTTTAACAAATTCGGGGACTTTAATCAAAAGGAAAAATTTAAGTACCTTGGTGAGATAATTATGAAAAACGGATTGGACAAAGAAGCTATTTGGTGCAGGATTCGCAAACTAGAAACAGCCTACCAAACATCGCGAGATGTCTACAATAAAAAAATGTTTTTCACAAAATACTAAGATACGGCGTTATGAAGTTATGAAACAGTTTTGTATGCAGCTGAAACGTTGATCCTGAATGCCGATAAAGGACTTTTAGGAGAAGTGGAGAAAAAAAGAGTTTATTAGAAATTATTAGAGGAATACTGGGGTCCAACTTCAAGAACGGCGTCCGTCAAAAGAGATCCAACAAAGAAGTCTACAGAAAAATAGAGAAAATCACAGAAACAATCCGCAAAAGACGGCCAAGATTTACGGCCACCTCAAAAAAAAAAAAAAAAAAAAAAAAAAAAAAAAAAAAAAAAAAAAAAAAATAATAATAATAATAATAAATCTTTAATTAATTTGATACCACACCAAAACTGTACTGCTCTGATTCGTAAATATTAAAGAAGATCTTCATTTGATGGGACTAGAACCAGAAGATGCTTTAAACAGAGATATGTTTCGGAAGAAGTTAATGACAAGTGGGACAAGCCGAGACGAACACTCCAACAGAAGACGCGGTACACTCTGGACAGAGGAGCGCAAACAGGTGCATTAAAACGAATGAAGGAGTTCTGGGCCCAAAAGAAGATGTAACTCTCTGCCAAATGCACAAAGGCTTAACGTGGTCTTAGTTGACCTCAACGAATAAATAAATAAATAATCATTTACATGTAAACGTAGGAGGCATAGTTTTGTTTGGAGGAACTTTTTAAAACTGTCTATACTGAGCACAAAACTACGGAAGTGAAGCTTGGACTTCGGGAATACCAGAAAGAAGAAAAATTGCAATATTTGAAGTCCAGTGGTGTACAGGTATAAATATGCTGATAATTAAATACACGCAGGGCCGGATTAAGGCAGCGCGGGGCCCGTAGCAAATGTGAAGAAGAGGCCCTTGATTTTTGACGTTCGGGGGAAAATTGTAGAGCTAAAAAAAAAAGGGTCACCCGAGGCTCCCTAGAAGGTCCGAGGCCCCCTAGAAAGTGCGAGGTCCCCTAGAAGGCGCGAGTCCCGTAGCATTTGCTACCTCCTGCTACGTGGTTAATCCGGTACTGAATATACGTGTAAATTATAAAACGAGCATGTTTTATAAATTATCGCCGAGGTAACAGCTTTATGTAGTCTTTTAGAAAGAAGAGACAGTGTGGTGGGTCACATCCTAGGACATGCGGGGTTGAAGAAACAACAGCAGAGGATGACAAAAAGTAGGATATATGAAGCACTGGTTGACGAAGTAGGAGGTAATGTGTATAGTGAGATGAAGAGGTTTAATCAGAATAGAGGATGATAACATACAAAAAATGGTACACATAATTTAATAGTTAATAGTAGTGTTTTTGTACGCTGTAAATTTTTTTGTAGGTAATAATGCATCTCCAGATAAGTAATGAAATAATAAAACTGGTGAAAGCCTTCTGTTTTCGTGGTCCCTAGCGAAGAAAGATATGCATTGTGGGTACAAAATAAAAACCGATATTGTATTGGCTAGATAAGCATTGAAAGAGAGAAAAATAATATTAATTGGCCATCTGGATAATGTGATGCACAAAACAAAATGCCAGTTGGAAGTGGTAAGAGGTATAGATAGACCAAAGTAAAGGAGATTCTTCAAAAAAAAAAAAAAAAAAAAAAAAAAATCCAACAGACTAGACGATACAGAAAAAAGACACAATTGAAGACCAAAAAAAAATTGAACACGTCATTCGAAAGAAGTTTCTTCGGCCGTCTGGAACGATCATGATGAAAGGGTGAAGAAAATGAATGTTTCGTCTGGAGTGTGGTGTTATTTTTTTCAGAGCCTTGAACTCTGAGGAATCAGAAAGAAAGAAGAGTGAAGGAAGGAGTAGTTTCTTTTTATGTTTTATGATTTGTAGATGTCGAGATCTTCAGAGGCGTGAGAGAAATGGGAGCAAGGAACGGAAGAAATTTGGTCATGACCTTGTAAAGGAATCATCCCAGCATTCGCCGAGTGATTTCGAGAAATCATGGAAATCAGAACTCTGTATGGCTGGACTGGGAATCGAACCCCCGTTAATCCGAATGCGATGAATCCCACTCATAAAAATAAGTATTAGGTTAGTTTCTTCTTTCGAGTTAATTACGTCTCATTATGCTCTAAAGGCGCAGAGCAATTACTGTATAGAAACTCTTTGAGCATAACTTTTTCCAGGCGTGGCCTCTCATTTCAAACACGTCAATTCTTGAAGCCGTGCCAGCATAAGCCACGATGAATTTAGTACTTAATGATTTAAATTGCCATCACGAGTTCCATCCTTCTAAATAATCAAAGTTGCGCAGCCAAGGACAATATTAACAGAGTCCAAAGAGTGCAATGTTTATCTCTGATGCAGTGTGATCTTTGGTGCTTATTTGTTCAGGTTAAGAAGCTATGGTTGATTTAAGATGCAATGTGATCTTTCACGATTATCTGTTCCATTTACGAATAGATCGGTTCGGTAGTTTTTGGACAATTAAAGCCGACGGAAACGATAGCTTATTGATTTATACAACGTTGTGGTGTACCTGGAATGTTGTTAATCACTACGAAGTGTTACCTATGCTAATATTTCAGTCAGTAGAAAATGAGATGCGTATAGTACTACCGCAGAGTGGCTTAGGGCATCCAATTTCCTCCGTTAACGTTGCTCTTCTGCGCTTCGACATAAATCTCAAGGCTGGCTTCCGCCTGCGCTTTGTAATGAGAAGAAGCGCTTTTCGTATTACGAGACACTGAGGCTTCCGCGTGCTTTGTTGCAGTGCGGGAATTCCTTCGTAGGCTGAAGCGGGGGATAGTCTTTGATATCAGGCGCACAGCAACAGGGAAAGGAATGCGAAGTATATCAATCTCACTTTATGTGTCTTCTCGTCACGGCCCGTTTACTACGTGGTGATTACAAGGGAGGGCAGGCTTGCGGACAAGGAATGAGGAAGAAGTTGGCTTTTCTGAAGGACCTTTCCAGTAGTGAGACTATTGTTGTTTCCGTAAACCACGGAAAATCTAAATCCGGTTGACCGCACAGGGAATCGAACCCGTGTCTTCGAAAATGTTATGCCGGAACGTTAACCGCTAACCCACCAGATTCTGTAAATTTAGATTAAACTAGGTCCTGCGTGATCGAGTCACACTTCAGTTGGCTATTGCTTCTGTAATTTGAATTTTATGGAAGGAATGATAATGTTTCATGGGAAAAAACTGTTGTAGAACAAATGTTAAGTGGCATACGGTTGATTTCCTGTGCTGTAGCTTGTACTTAAAAACGCAGCCGCGAAGATGGAACCATAGGCATAGTGCAGGAAGTGCTGCAAGCCGGAGGAGCTCCTCTCATCTAACAGACGTTAGAAAACTTTGATTTATAAATGAACTAAACAATGTGCAATTGCAAATTAACAATTCATCAGAAGCGAAGAACTTAATCTTTAAAATGCTATCTTTTTTTCCATAGGCCTATGGCGTTACGCCTCTTCGACGTCGGAATCATTAGAGGTGGGATGGGGTTGGGGAAAACGAACGGGAAGGAATTCGGCCATGGTCTTTTGAAGGAAGAATCCCGGCATTTGCCTGGAGTGATTTGGGGAAACCATTGAAAACCCAAATCTGGATGCCCGGACAGGGATTCGAACCCACGTCCTCCCAAATGCGAGTCCAGAACGTTAACCGTTCACCCACCAAGCTCGGTAAAAATGCTGTCGATACTATCGACTGTGGTCACAAAGGAAGGGAGAAAAAGGGTTTGTCACGAAAAATCACCTTATTTGTTTCGTTCGTTCACCTATTTTCGTGTGTATTACTAAGTTTTTACATAACTTTGACTCAACACCTTTCGTAATACGTCGAATTCGATATACTACTTAATATCTCAAGGTTACCTGTAAACGATTGCTCAGTGAGAACGGGCATAAGATCAATAGACTTTAAAATTTGAAAAGTCTACTAAGAATTGTTCTCGCGTATACTTTTCATTTCAGGCGTATTCTTATGTAGGGCATCAACAGTCATTTGTGTGATTCTTTTATAAATACCTGTATCTCCTTCAAGTTGAGGAATAACTTCAACATAGAAACTACGTGCGGCATATTTCAAATAAGCGCTCGAAAAACGGTACTGTTTGGTACGTATTGAGTTTACGTACATAAAAAAATCACATTTTTTTTTACTACTTCAAGCTTTTTGTCTCGTCTACGTCATTAGAGATTGGAGAAGGTTGGGGCGTGGAACGGAATTCGACCATGGCCTTTTTAAAGGAACGATCCCGATATTCTCCTGGACTGTTTTCAAGAAATCGTTAAAAACCAAAAGCTGTCTGGCTGGACGAAGGTTTGAACCCGCGTCCTACAGAATGATGCCGGGCTCCGTATATTACAAGATATTAGTCTTCGGTACTTGGTTCATTTTTAAATGAAATGTATTTGTGCTTAGCTGACAAATGGCTGTAAACAGTTTCCTAAGCGAATGACATCAATTTGCGGAAACAGAAAGGTAATACGGCTGCTGAACTGACAGTTTCAACCAAGGGCTTAAACCAATTCCGACCTTTTCCAGCCGTCACCACTAGCGGTTACTTGAACTTAACAGATCTAAAAACAAAGTTCAACTCCGCACTAATCACAAAGTAATCACTATGCAGAAGATCTACTAAATAATTTTCGGAAAGGAATAGAGCATCTTAGAAGCACGGAAATCTATGCGTACTGTGAAATGCGTCAGCCCAATTTTTTTTTATGTTTTATAAAAAAAAGTTTTTATTTAATTAATATTTTCTGCTCTTCTTGCTAATATTAAGCCGTTTGTTGATGAAAGTAAAAATATTGAAATTGTCTTTCCAGTCAACACATTCCTCTATATCACTGAAAGGTCTCGTATAAGAAATAAACTGACTTTTATTAAAACTTTTGTTCTTTGCCTTTTATGTTATAATTACGATTACACCGACTTTATTTATACTTTAGGAAACCAAGGTAGATCCAAAGGGCTCTACGGCAGCTCTGCAGCACCATAAAAACTTTAAACGCTCATAAAGTTTTGTGAAGTAACATCTGCGTGAAATGGTGAGCTGATCCCGGAATTTTGTTACATTTCATATCACATTAATTACCCTAAGATAACAGATATACAACAACAACGCGTCGTTACCTTGTCACTCGTGTTCTGTTTTAAAGTTACAGAATCTTTGGTGTTGCATAATATAGTAAAAACATAAATGAATAATTTGACCCAAACTGTATCCAACAAGAATTCCTTCTGGTTGATTGCGTTTAACTCTATCAACTGCTTTCTGAGAATCGTTGATTTGGTTTTATAACAATATTAATCATATTAAAGAAAGTAGTTCACACCTTTTCAGTATCTACAGTAAAAGCATGATTTTTTTATTTATAAAATAGACCTCTTTATTTTAGTGTTGTCGAAACGTCAAACTAACTCCACATTAGCAATAAATCTACCTCATGTGCAAGGCCTCTATGTGAATACATCTGATCCTCTTGAAATATGTCTCAACTGTAATATGATTGATGTTTTTACCGAAGTATTATAAAGTGTTTTCGTGTTTTTGCGTTCGTCCTGACTTTCCCGCCTCCATTTGTGGTAAGTGATGGGTTTGTTTCCCTTAACTATCGTTATTTTAATACCATGGTATTAGTACATTAAGAAAGGAGCCAAAACTATTTTGGACAGAAATCTGCTCTACCTGCAACTTCCTTGTCCGATACACTGACATAAGTAACATTGTATTTTTAAATACAGCTTTCTGCTCTATATCTACCGAAGCTGGTGTTACTTCTCTTCAAGAAACAACCTGTTCATTCAACAAACTGCCCGTTAACTCATAAGGAGCAATAATAACAACAATAAAACCTGCTTCATTGATCGTGTTAAGTGAAATAGTCAACTCCTGTAAGAAAGATACTTATGTGATCTTAAGGTGCTATAAAATTTTTAACCGCAAACCTGCTTTGACAGGAAAAAGCCCACAGTTATTCGATGAGTGCCAGTATTTCATGCAGTTAACACTCATATTTTCAGAAGCAGCAAACCTCAAGCATATTAATGTCCTGTTATGCCTCCTAGGACATGGCGTGTGTTAATTCTAATCTGAGGTTGATTGCACGTAGAAGCTGCTGTAACCAAACCAGTAAACCTGTTTGATTGGTCGTAAGCTTCGGTAAATAAACAATTCGATATTCACTTAAAGCCACGATCAAGTGTCAGTAATATCTCTGAACCATTCAATTGCAGACCTGCTTAAACTATAGCAGTAAAAAGAAGCATAGTGTCCATTAAGTTAACACAGACTCATACAGACTGTCTACACGGGCCTTTGTGTATGAATCAGCCTTCAAAACATACACTTCAATGCTTAGCACCCATCAACAGCAGCCATGAACCTTCTTACGGAACACTTCAACAGGTGCTTTTACTTATAAACGACACATAGTACTAAGTAACGTAGATCGTTGTTTATTTTATCAGAACAAAGTCCCAGATATTCACTTGAAATATAAACGATTCTTCTCGTTTATTGCCAAATATAGGTGTTATGAGACTGTTTCCGTATTTTGTAATAGCTCTTTCCTTTCACGAAATTTTTAGCGGGTACTTCATATCACTATTATTATTATTATTAAATGCGACGAAGAATATTCCGATGTCGAAACTTCACACATACTTTTGTACTACAACCATATTGAAACCACTTAAGTTGGATATTGTTGGATTAGAGAGAGTAAGTGGAAGTTTGTTCAATGATTCTGTTTTGAGGGCTATAAATTAATTAGTACACAAGTTGAATGTTAAGTTACTGGTGTTGGATTTGTTATGAAGAAAATAATGCGAAATACGTGAGTTATTATAAACATTTCAATGGAAAGATTATTTTAATAAGGATAGATATTAATCACGTATAAAAGACGAAGTAGGAAAATATATGCCGAAAACGAGAAATTAATTTTGAGGATGGAGGAATATATAATAAACACAGGAGATGGTAATGCGATAGTAAGAGGAGGAAAATAATGGAATATTGAAGATAATCCAGGTAGGAGGGAGAATTGAACGAGGAATCAGGATGTTAGAAATCTGCGAGAAGTATGAATTGTTTGAGATATACAACTCGAAACTTTCATGGGATACAGCTAGGTTGTATAATGGCTAAACAGGGATTCAAAAACCAAGTTCTAGGTCTAGAATCTAGACTCTAGAACACACCCAGGAGCAAATATAAGCTCTAACAATAATCCAGGTCCTGATTCAATAATCTACAAATTATCGACATTCATTTTTGCCTAAAATCAATTACTAGTTTATGGTAAGTATTGCCTCTTACTTTCCTCCAACTACTCCTAATTCTGCTATCGACATTCATACTGACCCCTTCACGAATAAACTTCCAAAATTACCTTCACCCTCCTCCTGCCTTCCAAAAACACCCCACCAAATTTCTTTATAATAGTAATCACCGATTTTCACATATAAATCTATCTCTCATCCTACGATCCCTATCCAACCCCTACATTTTCTACACATAATGTGGGTCCCATACTACCGCAACGAAATCAAGCAAAGATCTATCTATAATTTTACATCCGGCTCCCACACTTACTTCGTATATACCTTCATCTTTTTCCCTACCGTCTGCGAACTGAATTTACTATCAAATGATATATTATCTTGTGCTTCAGCAAGTAATTTCCACTTCAGTGTATCTAACATAAAATCTTTATTTTTCTTTACGTCCGCCTAAGACGCATTTATATTCAATCCAATTCGGCTTACCCAAATAGATATCTTATATTCTTTCCAATTCGGCTTACCAAAATAGATATCTTGTTCCCAGCAGCCGTTCACAATCTTTTCTTGTTTTATCGCCATTATAAATCATAACGTCACCTACAAACGACATAACTTCTGACTGTAAATAACAAACACAATAATTCATTAGGGTAATGAATAGTAATACTCGTAAAATACTAGCTAAGCGGCACTCCAGATTTTAATTCGAAAACAGGTTGTCGTAATAAGATATTTCGAACAGCGTTTTGCTAACTTTACAGTCCACATACTGAAATGGTTTCAGCGGTTTGTAGGAAAAAGCTATTGGAATCTCTAAGGTAAAACCGAGACATTGTAACCGACAACTCTAGAAACCAAAATATTCTTACAATGAATTCTTGGTATATATATCCTCATGTGGTTTAGCATAGAACATTTTAACTTGTTTACATCAATGTTATCTTGGTTGTACGGGTTGAACCGCGCCAATTTATAGAAACCTAACGTTTCGGCCATCATTTTGTGGCCTTCGTCAGAGAACTGTCGTCTGAGGAAGTTCAATACATGATGGCTGAAACGTTAGGTTTCGATACATTGCGTGGTTCAACCCGGACAACCTAGATAACATTGACAACGACCGCGGAAGTCTGTGCACCCACTTGTTTGCATCAAATTCACAGGTACACAATTTCTATACAACGAACAAAAATAACTTCTAAAAAACGAAACATCATTGTCATTGGTGCAAATATGAGTTAATTAATGTAAGACTCTTAAGTGTAGTACCTAAATCTACAATAACAGTTTGTTGACAATTACGTAAAAAAATGAGAGATTATCTTATTGACAACTCCTTCTACCCCAATCAAGAATCTGAACAGAACAATTGACTGTATCCATTATTTATGAATGTTTCTCTGAAAACCAAGGGATTAATATTATTATTCATACACAATATTCCGCCGAAATATCAGTTACCTAAGCAATCTTCAAGTCTTAGGACGGAGTTTTATGCCGCCGAAATATTATGTATCAAAAATAGTATTACTCCGTTTGTTTCCCGAGAAAGATTCATAAATATACAAAGCCGACGAAAACTTTGTTCATTTGTATCTAATTTTGGGAAATTCAATTCTAACATTCAGTTTTTGTTTTTTTGTAACATACAATGTTTTTTTTTCAGCAATATTATTATTCATCTTGTATTATATATGTATTTTGTTTGTGCTGGAAAGTCCCTTCCTCAGCAAGGAACTATTGGAAAGGAGTAATGAATAAATCTAAACAATTCAAAGCTGCGATAAAGGCTCAGAAATATCTCTGAACATTTCTTTCGCAAAATTCGTGGAAGACAGTAGCAATAAAAGCAAACGAAGTACTCATTAAACTACTGCATATAGTACCAGACTTCTCACATCACCTATATAAGCGTGTCAGGTTGTAGCAGACAACTTGAAGAGCCTACGTCTTTATCCGGACAGTGTTTCGCCCAGAATATCAACTAGGAATCCAAATCAGTTCAATAGTTTACTGATAACTTCAGCAACGTTTAAGTCGTTTCCCCAGCAACGTGATAGTTATTTCGGTCATGGAAATCACAGATTAATATAAATCCCTCAGATGTTTTAGCTGGGCCCAGAATATAAGTTGCAGTTTTGTAGACTAGAAAACAGGGCAATACCTATATTTAAGGATATCACTAAAACTGTTTTTTCTGCAAACGTTGGCTGTGGCAAAGATCGTAGTGTAATTCAGCATAGCAGTCAAACTTGTAGATGAAAATTCAACACAAAAATTGTGCTATTATTATCCGCAATAATTATTTCACCATTATTGTGTATCAGGCTATCGTACATTCGATTAAACGGAGCAGCTCTTTGTGAAATGAAACACCCGTTTTGCTGAATTTGAAAAACTAATTTAAGACTAATGTCATACTTTTAAAATATGTTATTTGTTATCTACGCCGAAGAAAACAGTAATGCCGCTATCTGAAATCTGAGAAGAATTGATGGCAGAAACATTTATTATTTGCTACCGACTGCATCATCCCTAAAGTTGTTTCGACAGCAATGCGGTGGGTGGGTCTAATACGCACATCACTTACTGCAACAACCACCTCGAATTAACCGGGTAACTTAGATGGCAAGCGTTCCCCAGAAGTTGCAGTGAATCAACCATAAACACAAACTTCTCAATTCCTTACTGTCAATTTACAGACGCACTAAAACTGTCTTTGTGACAGTGTGGCGGGGACTTCTACGTTGTATACTACACAATATACTGGACAGTCAGATCGCATATTTAGGTAAAATTTGCAGTGTTTTGAATATGTGCAAACCCTTCCACCAGAAAGCGATATTTTGCCCTGGTTTTCAGCAAATAATAGTAACAGTTAAGTCTTTTTTATAGCGTCACAACACGTATTTGTCGTTGGCACCCCATACATAACTCTCAGCGAAGTTATCAACGTAGTGTTCGGCGTACGTTCCACTCAACTCGCCGTTAATCTAAGCGGGTTTTGTGGTTTTCTGGAAAATATAACAGCATTAAAATAGTTTCTCGAGCCCTTTAACAACTTTAATATATACGGTGATTCAGGAGAAATGGTAAATATTGAAGGAGGTTGTAGCGTGAACAATATTGGGTAAAAAAATCCATATAATCTTGTGTCAGATTTTCATTCGATTTGTAGAAACAGGTGCTGGATTGTTATGAACCTAACCGTATTAGATTTTTGTGTGTGGGGATGATTTAAAAACAAAGGGGACAGAGAAAAAGTAAACACGAGAGAGAAATTACTGGCTCGCATTGTAAACACTGCTACTCTCATAAAAAGTACTCCAGGACGTACTCAGAAGACCTACACGTACTTTTGCGAAGAGAGCAGCAAAGTGTATCGAAGTTGATGGTGGGATTTTAGGGCATTTAGTTTAAACTTTTGAAAAATATGCGTGTGTTTTTGCATAAATATAGCACTTCAATAAGTTATTTGTGTGCTCTTGTTCAATATCTTAGGTTTGTTTTATTCATAACATTCCACCACTTGTATCTCCAAAAAGAATGGCAATCGAACACATGTTTCTATGAACTCTTTTGCTCAATATTGTTCATTGTACCACCTGTTTCCATATTTATCATTCCTCCTGAATCACCCTGTATACAGAATTTTAGGGAACTCTTCACATAGCCTCCATAAGTTATCAAGTCAGTTTTGCGCGAACGATGAATCCTGTTCTCCAGTAACCGAAACTATTTCTTGGTTGACTAGCTTTGTTTACAAAGCACTCTAATAGGTTTGCGTACTGTGGACTTGTAAGATTGCAACGAAGGATTGGACCACGCAAATTAAATTTTGTATAAGCTGCTATACGTTAAGCAGAAAAAAAAACCTCGTCAACCTTTCACGGCTATCTGCGATAGCACTGACGGTATTTTAACAACATTGTGGCAGATATTCCCACTGCGAATTTATTTCACGATACTAAATACCTATTATAGCTTATCTAAGTCTTTTAAGCAGTGTTTGTAGTACGCCGAAACGTGTTTACTAACAGCCGAGACGCAATTAGGAATTTAATCGTAACCAAAACAGCTCCGGTTTTTGTTTACAACAACATGAATGATCTTTCTTTGCTTTCACTGCGGAACGCAGTTTTTAGCACACAGTTCAGATGGGGCGGGCAAGGTTATATGAAAAAAGTTCTGCTGACTAGAAATCAAATCGGTACCAATGCAGCTTGTGTCCACAATAGTATTTCTGCATCATAATATACGAATAAAAGTAAAAAAAAACACAAATCAGGAATACGAATCATCCTGCCTGTATTTTGCGTTTCTTAAATTTTAACTAGTTTATCGTTTTTTTTTTTAATACTGTTTGTTTGGTCTCCTGTGGTATCAGTTTAATTTAAGAGATGTTATAACCACGATAATAAAATGCGGGGATCGTGCCATAGCTCAGATGACAAACCGAAAGATTCTCTCTTCCGTAATACTCAATGCATATCGCCCATAATACTGGATGTAGTGCCACATAAAATTGTTTAATCCCTATTCTGAGGCGTTTCACTAAATGTATGTTACATCATTCATCAATTTTTAATGTGCCCAGTTGTCTAGAACAATGAAGCGGTATCACTAGCAGAGGAATTTGTACTACAAACCACTAATGATGTGGAGATACCTAATGTCGACAGTGCTTGGCGCACGTTACAACTCGTCCACTTTCATCAGAGTTTTAGCGACAACTATAAGATAGTTCAGAACGTTTATACAGCAATGCAGCAGGCATTTTTAATGCAAAATTTGCAGACTTTTATACAGGTATGCAGCAGACATCAGCTAATTTTGACAGTATTTAGCGTATCCTTATCGACTGTGAGAGTTAGGTACTATACAGTGATTTTTAGACAATTACTGGACTGTTCTGAGCGGTTAAGCAGAAGTGTAACATACATTTCTACAGTCACCAAACTCCCAGACTGTGAAGGTAGCTAATATTGATAGAATGTTTGTACGCATCTGCTTATCAAATTTTACAGGTAAGCACCAAGTAATGATTTAATGGCAAGTATAGGAGAGTTCAGAACATTTCGACAACACTGTAGCAGGTAATACTACAGCAAACCTCTCTGACTATGAAAGTAGCTAACCTCGAGACTATTTGAAGTACGTGTTTACTCATCGACTTTAAGAGGTAAGCACTATGCAGTGATTTACTGGCAAGCATAGCAGTGTTAAGAACGTTTCGACAGAAGTGCAACCGGCATTTTCAGTAAAAAATCTCATACCGTAAAGGTAGCTGATCTCGATTTTGGGTACTTATCTCCTTACACGCTCGAGTGGTATGCACTAAGCGGTGATTTACTGGCAAGTATAGGACAGTTCAGAACGTACCCAAATCACTATAGCAGGAATTTCTACATTGCAAGTCTCTGAATGAGAGGGTGCCTAGTCTCTAGAGTAATTGGCGTACGTGTCACTTCATCCGTTTTGAGAGGTAAGCACTATTCACTGATGAAATGATCTCTGGAAAATAGCCGAATTAACGAAGTGTTATCACACGATATTTCGACGAACACATTCACTGTCGCCATCTTCTTTTGAAGTGGCAACAGAGAATGAGATCGCCGAAATATCGTGTGATAACACTTCCTTATCTCGACTAGTTACCCGAGAGCATTTCATACATTCTCAGCGTCGAGAGTAACATCGTTCCTACTATTCATTGGCTTTCTGGCAAATAGAGGACAGCACAGAACGTTTCGACAACAGTGTGGGAGGAATTTTCACAACAAACACTCAATCTATGAAGAAAACTAATCTCGAGAGTGTGTGGCGTACATGTAACGTTTTCCACTTTGAGAAGTAACCACTTCAGTGATTTAAGAGCAAGTGTAAAGTAGTTCAGCACGTTTATACATTTATACAGCAAACCTCTCAGTTTTTTAAGATAACTAATCTTGGAAGCGTCTAGAGCAGTGTTTCCCACCCTTTTTTGGGTCATCTCCCACTTTTAACATTTTTTTGCCCCCCCCCCCCATACATAATTTTGAATAAAAAATTATTTGTTACTAAATAAACTGATATAGGATGGTTTTTGAAAAAAAACACTTTAATATTGTCATAAAACACAGTAAGTAAAATTAAAAAAAAACAACATATAATGAAATACTAAAATTCAAATTCAAAAGATTTTTAATAAAGATTTACTATGGCAATTTAGTGTGATCCTTTTAAGAATTTGCTTTTTTTGCTATATTTTGTACCTATATGTAGCACTGCATTTAAATAAGCCGAAGAGAAAGCGGTAAAGTCGTATCAAGTCAATTTCTAAATTGCCCCCCTAAAATAACCAAATTGCCCCCCTGTGGGGCGTCGGCCCCACGTTGGGAAACACTGGTCTAAAGTATGTGTCACCTAATCATCTTTGAGAGATTACAGTGATTTAATGGAAAATGTAGGAATATTCAGAACGTTTCGACGGCATTGTAGCGGACATTTCAGACTGTGGAGGTGTTGGTGCACTTGTCTCGTTATCCTCCCAGTGACTTACTGGCAGGTGTTTCTACTGTGCGCGGCAGTGCTGTGTACTCACCGAGCGCCGAGCTGCGCTGCCGTGTCGGCCCGGAGTGTGCCTGCTACTGCCCGCGTCTCATGCGGCGACGCTGTGGCCGGCGCGAGGCGGCGCCCCGGCCGCGCGCTGCCATTGGTCGGTCCGCCGCCCCCACCACCGCCACCGCGCTGCCGCGGCCTGGACGCCCCGCGACGCCCGGCGCCGGACCAACCCTGTCCGGCCTCGCTGCGGGGGTAGCTAGCCTGACCAACTTCGCAACTTACAGAGAAAACTATTCGATTATCGTTCGGAATAAATCGATATTAATCGCCAGTTCCGAGCCTAGTGCGCAGTCAACGTTTAGGTTCGCGATTCAGAAGGACAAAACTTTGATGTGTCAACCGGCCAACCAAATTTCTCTTTTTGATCATATTCTCATTATTTTATAAGCTAAGAGAAATCGAGTCCTGTCATTCAGACGAACATGGTATATAAAATTTTGTAAAATTATTCTGGGATCTGGAAAGGATATTTTTGTGTTTGGTTTGTTCTATCATATAAAATCTATACTAATATTACAAATGTGAAAGTAACTCAGACTCTCTATCAGTTTGGTAAGTTTTCACGAATAAGGGGGCATCCATAAATTACGTGAGGTGATATAGGGGGGGGGGGGGTCCGGCGAAAACTCACCAAGGAGGGGGGGGGGTCTACGAAAATCTCACGTGAGGATTTGCGAAAAATTGTTTATACTGTACAGCTAAAAAAAAAAAAAGTCTACAAATTGCGCGATAGTCTATTTTAGGGGGTATTGGTATAAAAGAGTTGGGTTGTGACCTAAAGAAAAATGTCTCCAAAAGTTTCCAGGGCGATTACTAGCGGGTGGTTCTCACGGACCAGATCTCACCAGAGGGGGGGGGGGGGGGGTCTGGAAATGCGGAAAAACACCTCACGTAATTTATGGATGTCGCCTAAACAGCTAAACTGATTTTGATGAAATTCGACAAGGAAATACTATGAATGATTAGGAAGGATGTAGGATACAGTTTTCGGCTTAAATGAGATGTTTCGTCCAGAAGTTTTGAAAACTAATCGCTGGCAAACAGATGGGTAGCGTGTGTAACAATTTGTAATATTATATCAGTCACTCAGTCTTCGTTTCTCTCGTAGCCGGTTTGAGAGACACTTTTTTTACGTGTCTTATAGATTTCCATATCATCATCATCATCATCAGTTTTCTGCCGTCGGGCAGGTTTTCACTTGGCTGCTCTCCATGCTCGAATTCTAGGAATAAAAGTATAAGTTCACGCGGGTAACAGCTAGTTTAGACATAGTCAAGTAGAGGAATAAAGACTTTTTCACTTGAAAATATGATGAGATTAGGAACGAAGAACCTTAGCCACGCCCACGGGCAGCCAACCGCCAGTTGGTTGCGGGCCTGGCTCATAGTAAGCCATCGCCGAGGCCACGCGGACTTGTATATAAGGAAGAGCGGCACCCGAACCATCTCAGTATCTGTGGGTCAGCCGACCATTACACATGTCTCATCACCTGAAGAAGACGGCAGAGCCAGCCGTCGAAATATTGTGTTTCCACAACACTATCCGGCGGTACACCCATGAAGACTACATTGCATGATGAGATTATTTCATCACTTTTCACATTCAAATTTTGAGTGCATAGAATTGTAAGGCTACCTGTAATAAATCTAATTCTAACTGTACGATAAAATTAGGAACGTGAGCGGCAACGTGGCGCAGAGTTGGAGAGCCATAGAGCGAAGTCCGCTTCCTAACCTGAAAAAGAGTCAAGCATTGATCTGTGTGTCAGATGACTGCCGTATGACCTGCATGATATCGTTCAAGTCATTAGACACCTATCGCTGACCCTACCCTAGCTGTGAGATGCTCCAGAGTTTTAAGATATGAACTAATCGAAACAGAATGTAAGTTCAACTTTCTTAGTAATATTTTATTCACATCCTCTACAGCTATTAAAACTATGTAAACATATTTGACGTATAATGAGTACCGTTCGAAACGCTCACTTTTTTTCTTTATTTGGGGGGGTGGGGTGGGATTTACGTCTCGTCGACGTCGATATCACTGGGGTCGAGCCACTTGAAATGGGAAGGAATACAGCCATCTCATTTAGAGGGAACCATCTGGCATTCTCCTTGAGTTATTCCGAAAAAAAATAAGGGAAACCAAATTTTTAATGGTTGGATGGGATTTGAAACCTGGTCCTCCCGAATGCGAGGCCACAGCATTACCGCTCACCCAACAGGTTTAGACTGTCCTTGAAGTATTTTAGCGTCCTACCGTTGTTGACTGGTGGCAGATTATCTGAAACATTTCTCAATTTAATGAACTCCAATTGAAGCGTGTCGATATTGATGATATTTTAGAGAGCTTCCTGTGAGAAGAAAATTACTCTCGGCGAAATGTTCTTCTACAAACCGACAATATCGTTTTCCTGACGGACTTTCCTCGACGTTATTCCTCCACGGAGAACATTCAATTCCTCCAATGCATATAATCCTCCGTTAATCACTACAATATGTCTCGTTGTTTGTTTGCACTTCATTCTAGCAATGAAGTCTGTCAAAAACGTTTAAACGGCGACTCGTGAACGGGAAAGAAAGCTGTGAAAGGCCACGTTTGGAGTACATACACCAAATTTTAACAAACGCAGAATGGAAAATTAGTTTAGATTAGAGATATTCTCTTTAATCCTATCTTTGTATATTCTCTGGGATATATGAGAGTACTTATCATTATTAACAAACCAATAATATTACCACCACAAAAACATTTCATATTAGTTACTGCACATGTGTGTAATTTACAAATACAGTAATTATTATTATTATTTTTTTGCTTATGGCTTTACGCCTGTTCAATGACGAGATTATTGGAGGCGGGAAAGGATCATGGAACGGGAAGGAATTCGGTATGACCTTTTAAAGGTAGCATCCCGGTATTCGCCTGAAGTACTTTGAAGAAACCATGAAAAACCCAAATCTGGATGTCCGGATGTGGATTCGAAACGATGTCCTGCCGAATGCGAGGATTACCGTTAACGCTCACCCAACATTCTTAGTAATGATGTTAATAAATGTTTTTTTAATTTATTTATTTTATTTAGACATTTTCTGTGTTTGTGAACAATTATCGCAGAAGGAGATACAATTAATGAGCACGGAATAAAAAGAAATTTCGTGTGGTCTTGCGATTTGGTTACAGTTTTTCGATCTACTGCGCATTCCACCTCCTTCGTGGTTGGACTCATCGTACAATCCCAACCACGAAACATCCTGGCGTGGCTCAAGTGATCAAGCAGAAGTCCTAAAAATTCCTGGTCCTAACGGAATTTGAGCGCGTGGCCTCGAACTTCAAGAGCAAGTGCCTTTGGGGGCATCCATAAATTACGTGAGGTGAAATAGGGGAGGGGGGGAGGGTCCGGAGAAATGTCACCAGATCTCACCAAGGGGGAGGGGGGTTCTATGGAAATCTCACCTGAGATTTTGTGAAAAATTTGCGGACAGTAGAGCAAAAAAAAACCAGAGGGGGGGGGGGGTCCGGCCAGATCTCACGAAATCTCACCAGGGGGGAGGGGGGGTCCAAAAATCCGGAAAAACACCTCACGTAATTTATGGATGCCCCCTTTGCTACTGAGCAATCAGACCGCCGACATAGAATGAAAATATAAAATACAGCAACACCCATATTCGAGAACTATAGTGAACGAGTCTCCGAACTGATCAGCAGACGAGAAGTAGACGTGGAGTTGGACGAGGAAGAAGAAGAAGAAGTGAAGAAAGATGAGGAAGATGTGAAGAGAGAGGAGGAGGTGGAAGAATTAGAGAAATAAGAAGAGGAGGAGGAAGATTAAGAAGAAGAAGGAGAGGAGGAGGAGGGAGATGAAGGGAAGAAGAGGAAGATGAAGGGAAGAAGAGGAAGAAGAAGAGGAAGACGAAGAAGATGAAGAAGAGGAAGACGAAGAAGAGGAAGGCGAAGAAGAAGATGGTGAAGAAGAAGAGGAAGAAGAGGAAGATGAAAGAGAGGAAGAAGAGAAAGAAGAAGAAATCGAGTGATGGGGTTGGGAATGGTACACGTGTCCTCTCCATTGTCAGGTCCGTATATTGCTGCTCTCCCAGGACACAGTTAAACACGCGCATGACAAGACCACTTGGGTTGGCGCCGTTCGTGACGTGCCTTGTGACATATTCATACCTCCTCCCCTGGCAACACTCAAGGGATTACAGAGTCTACCCCAACTAGCTCGGGTCAAGTCGCGTGTATCATTTATGATCGTTTGTCGGGCGGGATGACCTCGAGAACTGCCCTTAACTTTTCATCCCCTCCTCCTTTACTGAAGGGTGCGGAAGGGGACCAGTCCGCACGGGGGGGTTCGTACGCAGAGGGGTGGCTTTGGGGTGCACTCACTGGCGCCATTTCTTCCCCCTCCAGTTCATCCTCCGAAATGTATCCGACACAAACAAACACTCTGGCAAAGTGAATTTTTTTTTTTCCTTCCCCCAGTGTTGATCCAATTTAGTGACCGTAGAGGGCTACATAGCCCAGAAGATTGCGCTTGTTTCAATACTGGGGTCAGCGAGATTGGTGGAATGAATCACTGCACAGAAAAGGGATGGGGGGCGTTTGTAGACTGACAAATCACTTTGCCAGTTCCGACATTGCCAATGGACACCGACAGTGATGAGTGAGTGATAACGCTGGTTCGAATCCCCATCCAACCATCCAGATATCAATTTTTCGTAATTTCCCAAAATCACTCCAGTTGAGTGTACGGATGGTTCCTTCAAAAGGCTACAGTCAAATTCCGTCCCATTTCTAGCTCTCCCTCCATTTACCGCCTCTAATAACATCGACGAGCGAGACTTAAATCCATAAGGAGCGGCTAGTCACTCTACTTCATCCGTTTTATCTATCTTCTTATTCTGAATAACAGAAAGTTTACAGTGTCTTGCTAGACAGTATAATGTGTTATTTTTTATGTAGAACAACGAGCGCTGAATATAGCGATTATGAGAAACATCATTGTCATGTTCGTCATGAGAGTCATACTATGCACTAGTAGGGTAATATTAATGTGGTAGTATCCCGCTGCTCTCCACATATATGGGAGGAATGTTATGATCTGGCCTCGCATTCGGGAGGTCGTGAGTTCGAATTCCCGTTTGGGCATCCAGATTTGGGTTTTCCGTGATTTCCCCAAATTACTCTAGGTGAATGCCAGGATGGTTCCTTCGAAAGGCCATGGTCGAACCGAATTCCTTCCAGTTCCTTGCCCTCAGTTCTTTGTGGCCTTTAACGACCTTGATGTCGACGAGGCGTAATGCTATAAAAAAAAGGATGTTGTGTTGCCATCTGTTTTCGAAATGTGTGACTGTGTGTGTGTGTGTGAGTGTGGGACGAGTGTATTTTTTGTTTTGAAATGTATAGTTTGTAAGGCGTCAATTGTGATCTACCAGCATTCACCTTGATGAATGCGGAAAATCGCCTAAAAAACCGCAATCAAGACGGGCAGTAAGAGAGGATAAGGACACGAACCCGGTCCCATTGGAGCTCGCTATCCAGTGTGGTCGTGCATTAACGCGCGCAACTACCCTGGCGGTTAAGAAACGTAATGTTAACGATTATAAATTTGAGGTTTACGAATACACTAATGGATTGTGATTAATCTTTAAATGAGTTTAGTTGTTTTAGAAATTCTTGAAAACTTACCAGTTAAAGGATGCGTATTATTAAACCCATAGGTAGAAAATGATAACGCCATCTTTTTACAAAGCCATCTAGAAACAGGAAGTGGAAAGAAACATTCGTGATTCCCACTGTACTTTCTGTCCACCAACAGGTGCAATACTAAACTTGACAAAAACAGTTTTCAGAAGCCAGGCTCTTTCACGATGCAGTAAGGTGGAAAAAGTGGTAAATTCCAAACGTCGTGACTTAAATCTCTTCTGGATGCATGTTACTCGAAGCGAATAGAAACTGAGACACTGTGGAGAAACAACCTATTCGTCTACCTACTCGTTGTAGCTACTCGTACCACTAATTTTTTTATGGTTTTACGCCTCCTCGGCATTGAGATCATTGGAGGCGGGATGGGACTGAGGGAAAGGAAGGGAAAGGAATTCTGCCATGGCCTTTTGAAGGAAGCATCCCGCCATTCGCCTGGAGTGATTGGGTAAACCATAGAAAACCCAAATCTGGATGCCCGGACGGGGATTCGAACCGGCGTTCTTCCGAAGGCGAGGCCAGAGTGTTAACCGCTCACCCAGCACGCTCGGCCGTGCAACTAAACATTGTGATGCCACTCGATACTTTCCGATGGCTCATATAATCATGAAATACCGATGTAAAAAAATGGGGAAAAATCTTTGTTTCTCCTATGGTATAGCCTAGAGACGTTATACCTAAAGGGACATTTCGAAATCTTGAAAAGTTTTGGTTAAGGCATTGGTTGGAAAAGTATTCCATTTGTGAGCACAAGCGTTTGTCTCATTGCTAAGTAGGACGAGGACAAAGAGATGCGGTAAAGAATCTCGGACGTTCAATGATAGTGGTGAAGTCTGCATCACGAACTGTTTGCCTTACTCCCTGTCTGGTTTCCTATCTGGTACTCATTTGATAATAGGCTGAGTTATACCACTGCACACTAAGACTTGAAGCCAGAACATTCTCAGTGGCTGTCTCGATGAAACCTCCGAAGTATTATATCTTTACATATTATCTTATATATATAAAAATCTCGTGTCACGATGTTTTGTCCGGGATGAACTTCGAAACTAGTGAACCGATTTTGATGAAATTTGGCTTAATGTGAGTAATTTGATCCAACTTAGAAGATAGAATAGTTTTTATATCGATTATTAACCTCAATATTTAATAATGTGAATTACAAAGGGAGGGGGGGGACAAGGAACAGAAAAGAATATAAGTTAATTCTCGCAGTCACATATTCACAGCAGCCATTTTTCTGTTTTTATATATATATATATATGAGAATTTCGCGTCACGTTTTTTGTCCGAGATGAACTCCGAAACTCCTTAACCGATTTTGATGAAATTTGACTTTTGACGAAATTTGACTTAGGGTGTGTAATTTGGTCCAACTTAAAAGACAGGATTGTTATTATCTCCATTATTGACCTCAATAATTATTATTGCGAATTAAATGTTCATTAAATGTTTGTCATAGAACAATGGTTTGTAATTATTTGTAACTTCCGTGGGTTGAAGTGGCCTGGTGACTCACTGGTTAAGGCGTCGCACTGGAGATCGTAAGGTCCCCGGTTCGAATCCTTGTCTCCGGGGGGATCTTTATGCGCAATTAACCCTGCCTTCACCTCCGGCACAGTTTGCTGTGTAATGTGAAGTACGCCAGAACACTTCCGTGGTAATCTGTAGGTCCCCTGTACCTGGTAGCATTACCGGGTTAGGTTAAGGCGGCTGTGACAGGGGCGGAATATGTAGCAAATAGAAACCCTGTCACCAGGTCATTACGACCACACGAGATTATTATTATAGTTCCTACTGTTAGAAATGTATGGAAGCACTTTTTTACGTTATATTGATCCTTCAGCGGATATTTTACATTAAGTAAATTGTAATAAAATGTAAGATAAATACTTGAAGGGAGGATCAAGAAAAACAAAGATACTTTTATGGCATTTGTTGATTTAGAAAAAGCTTTTGATAATGTTAGGTGGGACAAGATGTTCAAAATTTTAAAGAAGTCATGTCTAAAGTATCGAGATAGAATAATACTCTATAAACTATATAAGAATCAAGTGGCTGTAATAAAAGTAGAGAATCACGAAAGACATGCATCAGTTAAAAAGGGTGTGAGACAAGGTTGTAGTCTATCCCCGTTAATATTCAACTTGTATGTAGAAGAAGCAATGAAGAAAGTCAAAGAAAAATTTCCAAGTGGCATAAGTTTTCAGGGAGAAAAAATCTGTATGCTACGATTTGCTGATGACATTGTCTTGTTAGCAGAGAGGGCTGAGGATATTGAGAAGTTATTGAATGGCATGAAAAAAATACTCAAGGAAGATTTTGGACTGAATATAAATCAAAGTAAGATAAAAGTGATGAAATGTAGCAGAAATGATATCAATTCTAGCAGATTAAATATAAAAATAGGATCGGATGCAATAGGAGAAGTGAGTGAGTTCTGTTACTTGGGAAGCAAAATTACAACCGATGGCCGAAGCAGGAATGATGTTAAAAGCAGAACAGCACTAGCAAAAAGAGCCTTCTTGAAAAAGAGAAACCTTTTAGTTTCAAATATTGATCTAGGAATTAGAAAGAACTTTTTAAAACTCAATGTGTGGAGCACAGCACTTTACGGTAGCGAAACATGGACTTTAGGAATACCGGAAATAAAGAAACTTGAAGCATTTGAAATGTGGTGCTACAGAAGAATACTGAAAATTAGGTGGACAGACAAAGTAAGAAATGAACGAGTTTTGGAAATGATGGGTGAGAAAAGAAATTTATGGAAGAAGCTTACAGGAAGAAGAGACAGGCTGGTAGGTCATATTTTGAGACATGCTGGATTGGTTAATTTGTTAGTGGAGGGAACAGTCGAAGGTAAGAACTGTAGAGGTAGACAGAGATTAGAATATATGAAGCAGATTATTGACGTGGGTTGTAAGAGGTATGTAGAAATGAAGAGGTTAGCACAGGATAGGAAGGGATGGAGGATTGCATCATACCAGTCTAAAGACTGACGACAGCAAAACAAAAACAAAAAACAAACAAAACAAAAATTTAAAAAAATATGTTGATTTGTCCTTAATTTCAACTCTCCAATTACTTTTGAATTTTCAAATCGATGAAAATTTTTTTGTCTTTATTAGTGAATATTAATTTAACAACATTAGGGAGTTTAGAATAACATTAGTCCAACGTACTATAAGTACTGAGTCACAGCAACGCGTGACCGGATTAGCTAGTAATATATAAAGCACAAAATTGAGGATGTATGGTGTAAGGAGTATGTTGAGATGAAATGGTTAGCACAAGATATTAAGAGATGGAGGTTTGCATCAAACCAGTCGAAAGACTGATGACTAAAAAAAGGTTTTTCGTTCATTATGGGCGTTGTATGTTCTCAGATAGATTCAAGTGTCTCAGAACCCTAGACGGTAGCCCTAGAAGGCTGGTATTGCTCCACGCTGCCCCTCTGAATAAAACATGATCTGTGGAGGAAGGCATTCGTGAATGCTGCATGCTGCCCCTGGAGACAGTAGCGTAGGCCGACACGCCATGCACGCAGCTGCACTTGATGGCTCACCTACAGTACACAACTGGCGAACATCCTGCCACATCGTACAAACACAAACCAGCAATCCCCTCCATCACTACAGCTATTCTGAACAGTCAGTTGTCACACTAATAGTGTCATCATCATGAAGGGTTCTCTGCTATTCTGCATGTCCACGCACAGTGACAGCCCTCCGCGCCTCCCTCTGTTCCGCCATTCTCTTAGTCTCTATATATTTCCCATTCACCATGATGTCATCAATCATTTTCTTCCTTCGTCGACCTCTTCTTTTCCCTCCGTTTACAATCCCATCCAGAGCAGTTTGATGCAGGCACTCATTCCTCAACACATGCATGGAAGTGACGATTTAAAAAAAAAAAAAAAAAAAAAAAAAAAAAAAAAAAAAAAAAAAAAGTTCATATTCTGAGTCATCAGTCTTTTAATGTGATTATTGCTATATTCGATTCTTTCTAATAGTCTGCCTTACTTTTTCGTATAAATTCCGAATATAAATTACGACTTGGGGTACTAATATCATCATAGTCTAAAAACCTTCTTCTTAATATTTAAGATTAAATTTGATTTAATTGCGTTGGTGCGCTTGTTCTGATGGCATATTCCATTGTCATCGCATTGCCCTTTTTGCCCTTCTTGCCCCCCCCTTTTTTTTCATCTCACTTTGTGTGTTAAATAATTCCTTCACTCATCTACTATTGCTGTTTACGAATTTTAATATTTAATTCCACCAACGTCTTTAGTAAATTACTAGCTCGTACCCGTTACTTCGTACGCGTGGACTAAGAATTTCTTTGCAAGAATTGAATACAGAAAGTTGTTGGTAACGAAGGATTGGTCCCAAACAACACCGAGTTGGCATAATATGACAGGAAAGCTATCACTATATAACTCTACCGTCGAACCTGTCTCTTGAATAGAATCAATGTCCAACATAATTCTGTCACCAGTTGGTTAAGGTCTCAAAATTTCGTGACTACAACTGTTAATCATACTGAAAAAAATGTCCTGTACCCTTCATACAGATTTTCTTGTCAAATTCCATCAATATCGATATAGCCATTTAGTCGTCAAAACATAACAAAAAGACAGAGACTTACTTCCGTATTTATAGCATTATTACTGCGGCTCACACACACACACACACACACACACTGACTGCGAACAACCCCTGATGAATCACTATAACGTAAAAAAGTGTACACCTACAGCATTGCAAGACTACCTACGATTTGTCTCGCATTGCACCCCTAACTTTGTGATATCTACAGTTAACATTCAATCGGAATAACCGACAGCCCAGGCGTGACTCTTACGATCAAAAACTATTTTTAAAAATCTTAGCCTCCACGGAGATTTGAACCGGAGACCACGACCCAAACATTAGTAAGCAAGCGCTTTAGCCACTGAGCTACATGACCGCTACACGGAAAAACAGTAGAGAGACCTCCATATCCAACGCGTCTGTCTATCGCCGTTCAGTAGTATTTGGAAATTATGAGACAACATGTATTATTTATACAGATAATTTTTCAACCAAATGTAGACAGTATTTTTCTCCTTGTTTCAAAGGATAAGTGTGCAACGTTTCATCGAGATCCAATGAAAACTGTGGATTTGTTTGAAGAACAAACAAACCAACAAACAAACAAACATACATACATACATTCATCTTTATGTATATAGATTGATCATTTCCCTTGGTAACTTATTCGAATCCCTCTATTACCCACAAAGGAAAATTTCACCACTCCCTTATTCAAGAAATCGAGTGACATATTTTCCTTTCCATGCACTAGTCCTAATTTTTCTATCACAATTCCTCCAAGCCCTATCACCAACATACGCCTTGTACACTCCTAGCATTCTCTTAACCCATCTCCTGTCTTCCAATGAATCAAAATTTAGCTTCTTTATCATATCAGTTACTGACTATGTCATATAATTCAGTTCCCCCACCTTTCTGGTACATCCTCTCATCACCCTGTCCATTAAATAAAGAATTTTGTAACCTTTTCCTACATCCTACCCAGTGTATCCTGTTCAGTTGAAATTATTATCAAATGTTATGCCTTTAGTTTTTATCTTTGTATCCAGTAATAATCTGACGCTTCTTGGTATATATTTTGATTCCAAGATGACTTACTTAGATAGATATTCTATCAAGGTCTTTTCTCGTTTTGACCTTATTACATACCATTATTTCATCAACAAACAACCTACATTCCACTAACATAATCATTCATTAGAATGTAATTCATTACCCTGTGGCGCTACCATATTTACTTCCACCTCTTTTGATACCACATTTCATACTCTAACGCTTTACTCTCTACCTATATTCATACAGTAACTTTTTCAATAACTCCAACTTTCAACTTATTTAATATCATCTGTCAAATGCCTTAAAAAGATCTAGGCCTACTCTATCAAGATGGCCTTTCTTGTCCAATTCATCCGAAATATCTTATATGTAGCCCATCTTTTGAGA
>CM061918.1:95733508-95753127 GCA_031002005.1 Vandiemenella viatica
AAGACATGTCACTAAATAATCTGCACCCACGGTTTCTATCGGTGAGTGTCTCGTTTTTTGTTTTATTTAGGATTTCAATCATAAAATCTCTGAATTCAGTATTACGTGCATCAGAATTTTATAGCTCATTTTCGTTTCGCTTGGCACCTTTGACAAGGAAAGTTCCCCCAGGTGAAGTCAGATTTTAATAATTTTACGATAGGCTGTATCAGACTAAACCCTAATTTTTTCTTTCATTACGTGTGGGGAAAAGACAAATTCAGGGCCTAAAATATCTCTAAACGTTTTGGAACTCAAAACAAGTGTTTTATTGCTTAATACAAAAAAATCAAAAATACTACAAAATACAAACATTTTTTCTGATAAATGAAGAACGAAAAATAAGCTTTTACTATCGATGAGCAATATGTTTCTTTTTCTTTTACTATTTTCCGTTAATATTCATATTCGATCATGAATTGTGAAAAAAAACGGCAGTTTGTGCACCTCTGAAAAATTGAGTATTCAGATTACAGTTTTTTAATTTTCTGTATGAAACAATGAAATTTTACCTTAGTACCCCTATTTTAATGTTGTTTTTCAGTGCGTGGATAAATTTTTCACATATAAATTTTTTTATTGGAAACTTAATTTTAATTCTTCATGCCATATTGCAAAATGAGAAAAATCGATTTGGGCAGAAAACCTATGTGGTATAATTGTAGAAAACTTTATTTTAAATAAACGCATAAACCATCTTAATTTTGACTGAAGACTAATATTTCTTTTCTAAAAGTTTCCTGTTGTTTACAATTTTTAGACAAGAATTTTTAAATTGAAAGGGCTACCTTACATTTGAAAACTTAGTAACTACTTTGAGGAAATTGTAGTTACTTTATGCCACCTTATGAGAAAAATTTCGTAAATTGTCTCTTCGGTATTGATTAGTTTTTCTTAAAAAAAAGAAGAAAATTTCCAATTTACGCTGAACCCCATTTTTGAGACTACTTCACGTCGTATATAAGTTTATCTACATGTAAAGAAGAAATATCTCAATTTTAAATATTATTTTCCTGCGACACATATCAAAATTCTGAGCGGTCGTGTACCCCAAAATTCTCTTCTATCTGTTACTCCAACTGATGAAGACAGTGCTTTAACTATGAGCTAAATTCAAATTAAAAGCAAATTTGAAACCTCTTCCTATTCCTGAAATGGAAAAAAATATATTATGTAACTAATATCATTTGTATTTTTCTTAAGGACAAAAAATAAAATACGGATTAATACTTACTTTCTGTGTTCCAGTGAACGCAATTCAGATTGTCGCCTTCCAATATTCAACAGCCTTAACGGCATTACAATTCACTAATATAAAGACCTATTGGATTTAAGCGTGTGCTATATTTATGCACATGAATAGATACTATTCACTACAGTCCAATATTTGTTTGTCAATAATCCCTAACTATATCCTATTTTTACTTGGAGATACCTGTTCTTAATCTACTCACCACAATAAAGTTTACCACAAAATATTGGGTTTCCATTGATAATTTCCTCTTTCATGTCTGTGCTGTCTTCGAAATTTATAAATAATCTTATGTAGTGTATATCAGGCGACCTAATATTAGTAATTTCCTTTTAATTAAACTGTTTGTCTATTTTAATCGAGGTACAGATACGAGATGATTATACTTTCGGTATTCGTTCCAAATAGTAGGCATATAGCCAATAAATATTATGATCAGTTAGATACACAACGAAGACCATATTCTTCCCGTTTCATTGGGTCATAGCACTTCTTCGCTATTAGGAAAAACGACTCCAGAATGGCTTTTAGGATGGCCATGTCAAACTGTGAAATGCCGGCGTTTCTGCCGTAAAGCTTCGGACCTCTTCAGGGCAAAGCTGACCTTCACGGTTTTCACGAGATAAATACATAGGACTGCATACCTCACGAGATGCTGTGGAGTAGCGAAGGCTATGCACGACGCAACGAAGATGTTAAATGGCATTATGACAACATCAGCTCTATGGTATATCTGTTAAGTTTATGTTCAAAGTGATTCAGGAGGAATGATAAATATTGAAGGAGGTGGTAGTATGAAAAATATTGAGTAAAAAGTTCATATAAATGTAAATTGGACACATGTTGATATTAACTCCTTTTGCGCAATATTGTAGATATTATCACTTCCTTCAATATTTACGATTCCTCCTTACTAACCCTGTATACACAACTACGTTCAACATTTGAGAATTTCGTGGTTTAGTACTACTGATATGAAAGCTGATGTGTATTTATACTCTGTTTAGTGACCAAAAGTAGACACATTTTGAAATTTAACATTAATACGGTATGTCGAAAACACAACGCGTTTTAGTGATACACTTATGTTAGAAGTTCATGCTAATGTTACGTACGAATTTGAAAGTAGCACAGTATAAATAAAAATAAATTAACCATACACATTATAAAGAAGAACTAGTTCCCAAGCCAGTCAAAATTGAGGTTTTGGACGCGGTTTTGTGACAATTTACTTGTTTGCAATTGCTTAACTATATAGAATTCCTATTATCAAAAATGAGGGTTTGCACACAGTTTTGTGACAGTTCATATCTTTGTAATTGCTTTACTAAATAGAATTCGCATTAATTAAGGCTCGTAAACTTGATTTATTAGTGATTTAATGTTTTACATGTTGCGGCTCCATCTCGTAGCATTGCACAATCCTTCTCATACATAACAAGCAGATTTAAACAAAATACGTACCTTTGTGTATGGTTTGTTACAAAATTTATTTTGAAGGGAAAAATATTGAATCACTACAAAACATAAACATGTAACCAGAATTCTTTGCTTGCAATAATAGCCGCTTCTATGGACATAGAATATACGAAAATATCTACTTCTATTGAATATTAATGAACAAGAAACTATTGAATATTAATATTTTGATTCAAACGAGATACATACTTTTCCTTTTGGTTGGCTTGCAACTTAGAACATTTTGAACCATTACAAACTCAAAAAATAGGTAATTATTATCCGAAGTTTGCTGTAACAGCATTATCTGTAGATAGAGGGAGTTATTAGCCAACCCAAGATGACTAGGCGCATTGTTGACATGATTCCCATTCTGGCATTTTATTAAGACTTGTGATACAAAAGAGCTATGAATATTATGTTTTTAATATGTTTGGTTTATTCACTGAGATGTAACTGTTTCTTCGACTTAAATATTAATTGCTCTCTCACTCTTGCTTTTATAATTGTCGGATCCACGTAACAGTGTTCTCAGACTTATCGTATATATAAAAAATTATAAGTAATCGTTTATTTGATTTTTGTTTATTTGAATTATGATATTTGTTGGTAAACAAAAATATTTCTATGATTTCAAGAGTTATTCAAAACAAACTATGTTTTGAATGTTTTCCGTTGTTGACAACAGAATTAACCTATGGGAAGAAATAACGGATCTACACTGTAGGGAAATTGCCACCGGAGCCTGTGCTCCATTGCAATTAAATTAAATTAAATTAAAATTACTCACTTAGAGTACTTGATTAACAATTAAAAAAATGAAGTAGAGTGGCTTGCTGGCTCAGTGGTTAAAGCTAGCTTCAGACGTTGTGATCCCGGGTTCAAATCCCGTTAGAACCAAATTTTTAAGAGTTATGTTTAATAATTTGAACTACGTCAGTACGTTCTGTGGCTCGGATTCCACGTTAAAAGTGTAGTGACGACAGAGGTGGAATGCGCGGCAAATTGAAACTCTCACCAGGCCGCAGGAACATAAAAAAATTACTGACATTCTATGTCATTTCGAATAATGAAACCACCAGTTGTAACATAACTATTGGAATGTTCATTTTTTAAATTGTTATTTATTCTGTTCTTTCGTTTACATTTATTGTTTTCTTCCTAACTACTACGCGCCATATAGCTGGGTGATTGGTTCATATACTGTACTTATATTAGCCGATGCAATTCACTTTTGAATACCTGTGTACCACTATAATTTGGTACTTCTGTTTTCCCAATTTATCTACTTTTTCTTCACTAACAACCACGTGAGTCGCTATATACATGACAATATAGAGTGTTAGTGACTCATAACTTCGACAGTTTCTGTCCCAGTGTTGGAGATTTACAACGGCCGGAAGAACACATAAAAAGATGAAAGGTTTTGTAAGATCTATAACCTGTCTCCGTTAGTTATCCACGCATAATATGTCCTTAATTCGGGAAACAAAATAATCATTTATGTATGTAATAAATTTGTTATTAAATTTAACAGAGTCCATGAAGTATAATTAGATTTTATTACCAACCAATCATACAAAAATGAAATAAAGTTTACGGATTGTTCAAATTACCGGGGCACATACACAATAAAGGAATTCTGATATTCCTGATCAGTAACAGCCTTTGTTGTTTTGGAATAAAATATTAAGTGCATGGCAGTTAATAATTTATCTGTCTCACCTTACGATTGGAAACTGTTTCCGTGTACATCCAGCAAGATGAAAATAATGATACTCCGGTAACTAGTTTAAAAGTATGTAAATGATTGTTGTATTCTTTGAGCGACTAAACTCATCCCAAATCGGTTATTACGGATACGTTCTAATCATCTTTGTATGAGGCAACTGATGAAGTATAATTGCACTGAATCTGATAATACACATCGCAATAAAAAAAATTGAAAAATAAATTTTAAATAAGGTTCACTGGCAAGGCATTTGTCGGAGAAATGATTGCGAAGAATGCTTATTGGACAATTTCTTGGTACACAGTGTTTGAATTTATACCAAAACAGTGTGGCGTACGAGGCATTTGGCTACTTTAATGAGTCATAATTATGTCCTGCCGCCAACAACAGACTGAATAAATATGTACAGTAAATTCAAAACAAAACAAAACTCTCATATAGTTGAGATAGACATTAAAGATTTGTTTGATAGACCACTTGCATCCTTAATGCCTGAAACGAATGTTTTGAAAGGAAATAAAACATTTTACTCAGACTAAACTCTGGTTTTGTTTACAGAGACTGATATGATATTAAAGTGACGGCACAAAAATTTATCGCACTTTAGGTATACGAGTAATAGCCGCACCTTCTAAAAATGGAACAAGAGCTTTATGTCAGGAATGAGTTAAAATCCAGAATAGCAATATTTTCCGCAAATCGTATTACATACATCCTAGGCTGTTAGTTTAACATGGATACTGGCCACAATCCAATATGCCTAATATGCCGACAGTTCAAAATATTCCAAAGGGAAGGAATTACCAGTAATTAAGTTTGGGAATAACGGATATGTGTTCCTAAAATGAAAATTATATAGAACTAATATTTTAATCAAGCGTCAGATTTTATACCATATGAATTTACCTAGGTGTTTTATTTAAAATTTACCTTAAAACAATAAAAATAGTCAGAGAGAAATTCCAGTGCTCATAATTATAAAAACACGTAGAAAAACCAACAGAATCTCGGGATCAAAAACTTTATCGGTTAATGAAGTAACATATAATTTGAGAGCGTAAAAGCCTACTGCATAATTTTAATCGCTACTCCTTCATTGTTACATCAGACCTTTTCATTACATTTTGATATTTTACTAAGTATTTTGCTCATATCGGTTACAACTTTACTTAGACGCGTCAAGTGAAATTTTTAGTAAAATTTGTTAACTTAACAACAGTTTCCTCTGTGGTTGCCATAAAATATTTTGTTTCGTCCAAGAACTTAATTTCGGATTAAAATTTTGGTCAGAATAATTGCGTTAATATTTTTTTCAGATATTAATGGCTAAAACCTTCAAACACGCAAATTACTGTGATGAATCATCGATAATTTAATATACTAGGATTCATTGATAATGGTGTTAAGAGTAATGGAATGGAGGTTTGTGATCATGCGTAAATACTCAAGATTTCCTATCGGCTACAGAGTAAATTTTTTAATTTTTATTTTTTTAAATTTATTTATTTAATTTTATTTATTTTTTCCTCAAGAAGCCACTTCGTTATGAGAAATCGGGTTCGATGAAATCTATTTTTATCGGCGAACTTGTTTAAATTTTTAAAACAGAAATTAGGCCTAAATATTTTACATACTCAAGCAGGTAGTCATTTCCAATGGGTGTAACCGCGAATCGGCATTGCAGCGGTAGTGTAAAGTATGCCCTTCTAATACAGTGTAGCGCGCAATGCTATAAATGCTTTGTTTTGTCAATAAGATAATTGAGACACATCACATGTATGAACTTTTGTACCTGTATAACGTTACTTAAATTGATTACTTTCCTTATTACCCAATATGCAAGTTAAAACAACAGTACTGTGGAAAGCATAATACCGACCCATAAACCACATTCCCAGGACAACACATAAGGATAATTATTAGCGTGGTAGCCCCACAGTATGTCATTTATCTGCACCCCAGAAAATTATTTCCTACAGAACACCTTCTCCTCCTTTTAATAATTATTAGAAATATTGTAATATACGAAAATCTAAAAAGCGTATTAAAGGCATTATTTGAATTTTTTTTATTTTTCCATGTAGAAATTAGTTCTCAATGCAAATGATAGAAACACAGTTCTAAAAGCTTAAACAAAGTCCTCCGTTTTAAAACATATTCCTATTAATCGTATCCCAACTAAAAAATCTAAAGAAAAACAATAAGTTTTGGTCTAAATACGAACTTTTTTGTGTTTCTTCGAAAGGTCGATATTTGTGGGAACTTCATAATTCCCGTCCAACATCAATACCTCTAGAATATATCGAACTTTTTACAAATCTAATAGCGAAACAGTTCTTTTTATCCGAGGAAAACCTATTTGCACATTGAAATACTTCCCTTCATTCAAAACGGGGGTGTTGAATAAAATTTTGTTGTTCCGAATCGAATCATCGATTACGATGAAATAGACTAGGAATGTTTAACATCGGAAGGAATAAGAAATCACTACATTCTCAAGCAAGTTAGTCAATTATCGGGTAGTGAGCTAATTTATCATTTCAGTGGTAGTAAATACCAACAGAAAAAAAATACAAATTTAAAAAATTCAAATTGATGTGTCTTCTTCTTCATATTCAATACATTTTCTCAACATTGGGAGTTGGCTGACTTTGACGAATATATCTCATCGCTGGCATGCTCAGATTTGGAGCTACAGCTGGCGCCGAGCATTATATACCTACTGCCACGTCGTACTAAGTACTAATGGGGAAAATACAGTGTTGCCATATGTCTATGAAACGTGTAATACAGTATGTTCAACATGTGATAATTCGCATTTGACTTAATGACTGCAGAAAACCGACTAAAACCACAGGCATGACGGCTCGTGCCCGGGCATGTTCTACCTCACCTCACCTCACCTACCAAGTGCATGGCTTCTCAGAAAAATAAGCCACACAGGGGGGGGGGGGGGGGGTCAGGGGAGCAGGGTACAAATTGACATGTATCTACTTTAAAAATCAACTCTTCATGATTGTTTTGGAAACAACGGGATGTATTAGTGTTGGCGAACCTTCCATGTGAGTGTATGATGACTGCAACCACATCCTCAAATACAAAGTTACCATTGTTAATAACTGGGGTTTTTTAACCTTTATTAAATATGTGATTTGTTTGAAGAATCTATTATATGGTCCGGGCATAAAACAATGGAAAACCACATAATTGTTATGCTTTACTTGTCATTCAATTCTAAATAAATACACAGATGTCTTTAAAAATTACCTAAACGCAATACTGATTCACTTAACGGTCGACTACATGCAGCATAACGTAAATACTCTACTATTCTTCTTTGTACGGATAGTAGTTATTGCAGTTGCGATTATTACCACATTAAGTATGAATATTTTATATTCATCCTTTATATTTCATATTCATACCCCTCGTTGGTCGTTCGATACATAGTATCATGTAGAAATTTAACTACTTTCATTGATAAAATAATTCAAATACGCTCTTTCTTTTGCATCCGCTGCATGCAACACATCTTCCAAGTCGAATGTTCATACACATTTACGAGAGAATCACAAAATTTTCGTGCTGCTTGTTCAGAGTTATTCATCTTTTTTTTTTGTATTTCATATCATAGCCCCTTATGTTAAACTAAGAAAGATTGTTCCTGATATGAATAGACTGCGTGTGAAAAAATGTTACAGATTATCAAGAGAAACGTAAATATATTCCATGAGTAACGCTTAATTTTTACTTTATAAATTGTACTCTAAATATTAAAAAAAACTGGACATACAGTATAGAAAAAATTATAGCGATAAATTTGTCAGCTGATGTAACTAATATTTTATTATGATAAATACACTATAATGCAGTAATTACCCCGTCAACAAAAAATGAAACAAATTATTTTTTCCGCAGTTTCAATACAATGATGATAATCTACGAGTAAATTAAGCCCTCTATTAATGCTGAGGTACCGAAAATAGTCAAATTACTATAAAATAATTTCCCGATCGATTTAATTCTGCGTCATTAAAGAATGTCATATGTACCGTACATAAATTAAATGGTATCCATTGCTTTCTATACATTGTGAGATTCAGAAGGCTTATAGACTCACATGGTCATATTATAACAAAAGAAATATATCAAGACAGGCCAAACTCAGACATTACTATAGAGTGGTACTGCCAGAAGCATTATATGCATCAGAAACAACAACAATTGGGGCTTCAGGCATAACAGAAGCGGAAAAAGTTGAATGCAAAATCCTTAGAAAAATTTTTGGAACAATATATAAAGACGGTATATGGATGAAAAGACCAACGAATGAACTATACGAACATACAGATAGATTGACAGGCATGATCAGAAGACGTAGATTACAATTCTATGGACATTTACAGCAAATGAACAGCACTAGACTCAAAAAGAGGATCTTTGATGTGGTAAATGGTTCACTCAGGAAAACCAATTGGTTCCAGGAAATAGAAGAGGACTTGAATCACGCAGGAATCAGCAAGGAAATGACGCGGGAAAGGGGACAATTCAGGAACAAAATTATGAACTCAAAATTTAAAATACTGAAGAAAACAGGAACAAAATAGACTGAACAAAGGAAACAGGAACACAGTGAACGTATGAAGAGGTTTTGGGAAGAGAAGTGGAAGAAGACAAATACAAACAAAAACTGAGTAATCATGAATAATTTGAGTTTAAACACTTTCCTCAAGGGCAATAATGATTAATAATAATAATAAAGTTTTTGTGTGTAATTGTCTTTATCATTTATGTGTAGGTAATCTGATAGAAGAGGAATATTTCAAAAGGGATCTTAGACTCACATATATAACAATATTTCGTTCAAGCGATTGAATAATGGCAAAACTAATCTCAAACATTGGTGCTAGAAATAGTTCCATTTCCTTATCGATAATTACGCTTTTTTTTTTTTTTTTTTAGAAGCAATTGAAATCATATTCTTCGGATGTGACAAGAGCGAATGGGATTAGAAAGCTTCCAAAGTTCCTAAATTTTCTTGTGAAATTTCTCGATAACGAAAGCACATTATTTAGCTTTTAATTTAATTACGATAGAACACATGCTATAGTGGCAATTTACCTAAACTTCTATTTTCTTATTTTTTTATTTTTTTTATTTTTTTTTAATTCTTTGAGTGCAATTTATCCCCTCACGAGTACTTTCGATGTTCACAAACTTTATTCAACTTTACTTAATGAATCCATTTTATTTTTAAAAAACTGATCTTGATGTAGTTAATATATAGTTCGTAACCATTTTTTTTGAGTATTTAATCGTTAGCATTCGTTGTTGCGGACTTTCTCTAGTTCAACAGTTAAACAAAATTAAATAACGTGTTGTTGGTCGAGATATTCCCAAAGCGAGAAGGAGTATCGATTTGGCACTCATTCAGTTGTGGCTGAACGAACAGTTCAAGTCGAATAACGAAAAGTTCTTTACACGAATTAAACAAAGGCAGTAATACTTTCCAATCACAACATTACACGAACCCAGGATTCCGTATTTCAAAGGCAAGCGCTTCATTCACTGAGCAACCGGAAAGATTTCCATTTTAATCAAAATATATGTAATAAAATAAATGAACCGGTGATATTTATTTATTTTTTAAATTTTATCGTTGAATTCATTTTTTATGTATGTCAGAGTCAAGCCACTTCGTTAGGACCTAATGTAGTGCTTGAAATAAAATTTGCTTTATTTAATACACGTTGGCATAGTACATATGCATATATAAATAAAAAATCTTATTTATCTCTGATTTTCCAGAGATTAACAATAATTTACAGGAAATCCACACTTTTTTTTTAAGTATACCGCTGCTATCATCTCCTCCTGCGCAACCACACGGTTTCATATTTACCAGTTTAGAAGATATATCATCGTTTATAGTGAGTCCTCTCGTTTCATTAAATGTAATTAATTGAACACTTATATTTGTTTCCGGTTAGTAGTTTATTAGAAATCTGTGAAGGGTTACTTTTGCCCTGAGACATCCTTTGAAATAATACTCAGATAGTTATATATAATTATAATTTACGGTTTACATTCGGCTCCGTAAGTGATCAAAGTAACCAACAAGTAATTTTTTGCAGTAGAAAAGTGTAGAATTTCGAGGAGTTTATAACCTAAATTTTCGTTTTATCTCGACAACGTTTCATTTACAAGTAGATATTAGAACCTAGATTTTTATTCGCTTTTCTCAGTTTCTGGGTGTATGTTGGATATGAAATCTTTCTAAATGACCAATTGTTACGTAACTAAGGCTAATTATTAGAGGAATCGTGTCATATTTTTGCTGATGTTTAAATATGTACACGTCTGTAACACAGGCTATATACCGTGCTTGTTATGATTGGATACAGTTGCGATGTGGCAACAATACTATCAGACGATGGTGCAACTAAGATATTATTTAATTTTAAATGTTTAGGATCAACACATTCCCTACTATCAGATTATTTTCTTTTTTATCTGTGTATTTCAATTTGTTTGTATACCATTTCGCTCTTCCCGTGTGTTTTACTATCTTACTGCGGCACTTCTAAATTTCTCCGTAAGCCTTATTAAAAGCAATAACACATTCAGGTGCGAGGTTTATTTTTGCGTATTTACATGTCTTTGGGATGTATTCAGTCTCTTAAATTAAGCGGAAAACGTAGATTTGTTACTTAGCATCTGTTTCTGATATGCATTTTTCTCCTAAAATTTAGTTATTCTTTTTCCCTCATTCTCCTGATTTTAAGCTGTTAATAACATTCCTTTTTCTATGTAACCGAACTGCCAATAACCTAACGCGCATGACCTGAATGATTATGTTGTAATCACCGCTATTTACCGTCTCACAGATTCTCTATTACTTCTGACAGTGTTAGTTTTCTCTGTTGATATGTAGTACTTTGCATTAAATAGTACGATTCAACTATCTGGATGCATCAAAGTGTAAAAAATCTGGTGAGTATAAGAAAATTTATAAATAACTGTCTCCATAATTTTGTGTGTTATTCGTAGTGAATTTAATTTATTATGTTCTCTGCCTAGCTGCAAACGATGGTACTACGTTTTTCAGATCTGCCCATGGTCCGCGAAATACGCGCATTGCTTGGCGGGAGCAGACGGCGAGATGTCCGCCAAACGGCAGACTTGTGCAGCGGGCGAAACAGCCTCTGCGCGTCTCAGGGGCTCACGGCTGGCGCAAGTCACTAACGTGTTTCAATAAAACACGACAAGAAGATATCATATTTTGTCCGTGGCTTTTTGTGTATGGGCCATATCTACTAAGGAAGCTACATATTTGTAAAAAATAATAATAATTTATTTTTGCTACAAATGTAAACATATTTTTGATGTAATTAAACACACACTTCAACTTGTTGTTATTTTCAGAAAATTCGGGATCCAGGAGACTATATACCAACACGTATATAACACGAACCGTGCTCTGTCACTAAGTACAAATAAACATAAAATAATAACAATATAAATTTATTTTAGGTTTAATCAAATATACACTTTAGAATGCTGTAATATTACCAGAATATAGCCTATTGATTAAAATTTTGTTGTTTATGTTTTTATCAGCTGATAATTTTTTTCTCCACACGCAGGTAAGCTAGTGTGTTTATATGTACCTCAGGTGTTAAAGAAGCCCATAAATTTTCAAATCAAAAAAAAAGCAATCAGTACTCCCATAGTACTTTTAATGTCATCCCACACTGAGGTTAAAATACTTTTAATTTCGGAAAAGATTTTAATTTGTTGCTCCTTGACCAGATGATTTGCCGAAATTAAATATATCTCAAATTTCAATTCATTGTATTGGCTTTGTATGTCCAGATGTTTCTACACGGTATACAGACAAACAAACGAACATTTTAAGAAAAAGGGGCACCTGAAAAATCGAATTTTGTGACGAGCAATTGGCAACTAACGAAGCTCCATTAAGTTTGAGGTTTTTTATAGAAATGTATTTGTTATTTTTTTTTTCGTTCAATGCCAGTATTTCTAGAAAACATATTATCGAAAATGTAATAAAAAAGATGGAGACACAAAAACTATAGAGGTTGAAAGTTTCTTTGATCACAATAGGAATTGATCTTTGACTCTGAAATCCGTTAATGTTCTGAATGCTGAATGCCCATCATTCGACAAACCATTATACAAATACACTCGATATTTCTACAAATATTTGTCAAAATGATTCAACTCTTTCTGTCATTACAGCGGATGTGTGGACAGTAAGATACAAGCCTAATAATATCTGCGCAAAACATATTTATATTCAAACAATTCGCGAAATTTCTCGACACATCTCACATTAATTTTTGTTCCACGTTAAATAAGTTTTCTCGTCATTTTGACGCCGCGACCAAACAGTGTAAGTCAGAAGCACATTTTATAGCAGTTAGTGTAAGGTAAGATATTTCAGACAACAGAAGATAAAATATTATTGTCAAGAAGCAACTAAAACAAGTCACATACGAAGATACTACAACTAATGATCGATTATTAGCAAATGGTAAAGGGAAATTTCTAATGAATTAAATAATTTACAGTTAAAACGAAAAATGCAAATATCTGAAGCTAACATTTTTTTTGCTTTTGTATAACCAAACCGCGCGGTAGACTGTACAGAAGATAAAGAGATAATAGTTGTGTTATTTTTTGTCTGTTTAGAAAAGAGCGTTTTTGCGGTGTATCGGCAACCGGAAAATGGTATGTGTTATATCCGCTAGAGATTAGTTTTAAGGACATCATACAATTATTTATGAATAAATAATTACTTCTGAAATTATGAGTTGACAAAGAACGCCAATGCAACTGTTTTTTAGAGTTCGCTTTTCACTTCTTATTGAAGCATCTTCAGCGCTGAATCTGCGTTGAAATTTACGATTTAGTTTTTAAATTTATTGCATCGTGTTTGATGTAATCTTAAAATTGTAACATTTACTGGTTGTCTACTACTTGCTGTTTAAATTGATGTCATTAGACGTAGCTCTTTTCTGCGTTTCCCATAAAGCTTGTACCGACTGGACACATCTGCCATACGTGTAGAACAATGCAGCTTTTCGCAACTTATTTTTTCTGCGTGGCCAGCTTCTTGTTGCGTCAAATATGACTTAATCAGTTCTAAATACTAAGTGGCTACCGCCGTTGGCTCAGTTGGTGCAGGCGTAGATAGCGTAGGGACTAGAGTACTGGCTCCGCCAAGGCAGTCGGTTCGAGTCCAGCAGAGGGCGTGGGTCTTTAAGTGTTGCATGTTTTGGTGTTGTCTATACTCTGTGAAAACACTGTACAATAGTTACCGAAACACTGAAGCGTCATAATCACACTTGAGCTGACTGTATTGCTTAATTATCTCATTCCCAATGGAAAAAAAAATAGTTGGTTGCGTCACCATGATGGTGTCCGACGCCGAGACGGAGTTAGCTGGTTCGAGACAAAATGGTGGAAAACATTTTCGACATAAGAACTCGGTCGGTAGGTTAAGACAGGTGGTGGTGCACAATTTTTAATCACTAGATTGTACACCAAAGTCCTTTTTTTTTCTTTTTTTTTTTGTAACTGCTTAACGTCTCTTAACAGCGAGGTCTTTAGAGACGGGAAAGGATGGGGAGCAAGGAATGGGAAGGAATTCAGCAATGGCCTTTCGAAGGAAGCATCCCGGCGTTTGCCTGGAGTGATTTGGGAACCAAAGTCCTAGCTTGATTAATTATTATTTATATTTATTTATTTTATTTTATGCGAATAGACCTATACAGATCACGTAAAACGTATTTTCTGTCTGAGTTTCTTTTGCCATTCCAGTATTCTCGCATCCGTTTACTGAAGGCAAGTTTTCTCTCTTCTGTTCAAGTTGTGTCAGTCTTCTTGGCTTTGATTTCTGGCGTGACTACCCAGTCGTGTATTTTTTTGTCTGAAGATTTTACGATCTACGATTTCCGAACTCTTGATTTTAGCTTTTCCAGGTCTTGTATTACTTGATCGAACCAACTGTTTGGCATTTTTAATGGTTTCATGAGTTTGAAGATCTGCTTAGCTAATCTGTGATCTGGCATTTGTTGATGTGGTCGTAGAATTTTAGTCTTCGTTTTCTGATGTCGTTGGCTATGTTTGAGAGGGACTCTACTGTTTTGTTTGACTTCAGTCTGTAGCCTTCTTCAGTTTCGGTTGGTCCAATAATTTTCCTAACTGTTCTTCTTTTTGGATGTTCTCGATATCCCTCTTAGAGTGTTTCTGTGGCGTATAGAGTGTTGGGTTTAACAACTGTATTGTAGTGTCCAATTTTTGATTGAATTCCTATGTTCTTTTTGTTGTATATGTTGCAGGTCTGTCCGAAAGCCTTTTTCATTTTGTTGAGTCTGTTTTGTTGTGCCTTCTTTTCGAGTCCTGTTGGACTGATAATTTCGCCTAAGTATTTAAACTCAGTGACTGCTGATTTTTCCATATTTTGTGTCCAGTGTTTTACGTTCAGTTTGTGTGCCAAGAAAAACCGTTTTCTCAAAGGAGATTTTTGGTCTCATTTTTTCTGCTAATTCTTTGAGGGATTCTATTTGTTTGATGGCTTGTTGTTCACTTTCTGACAGAATAGCCAGATCATCTGCGAAGGCCAAGCAGGAGATATTTAGTCTGTTTCTGCCTAGTTTTACTGGGGTGTTCGTTTTCTCCCACTCTCTAATGACTTTGTCCAGGGCTATATTAAATAAGATTGGCGAGAGATCATCACCCTGTCCAACGCCAGTTTTTGTTTAGAATTCTCAGGAGAGTTCTCCCATGAATTTTACTTTGTTTGTGGTGTTGGTGAGTGTCTGTTTGATTAATTCTCTTGATTTATTGTCCAGACCATATTCTCTTAGGATGTTGAGTAGGCTTTTCCTGTCGATGGAGTCATACGCCTTCTTGAAGTCTACAAATGTACATATGGTTTTCTTGTGCCTGATTGATCTGTATTTTAGGATGATTTTTAGGTTGAAGATTTATTATTATTATTTTAATTTATTTTCCCATATACATCATATGCCAGCACCTAGAATCTAACCTGGGCCCTTATTTCCAATATTTTTACATGCATATATATTTATTTCCATTATAAACAAAGAATTTAAGATTATTTGATTCATGTTCCAATACTACCACTACTTTTACTGTTATTAAACAAAATGGGTACCGCCACAAATACTGCCTCTACTACTACTGCTATTGTTCCTAATATTACTACTATTACTAATACCACTATTACTACTATTACCACCACCAGTTGTCACAGCCGCATTTCGGCTCCGGTTGTTGAGTGCGCTCCCCGGAACCGGCAGCGAAGTCAGCCGCCCAGGCAATCAAGAGTTGACCTCCCGGAACACCAAGACGGCCCCAGCTGTCGCTCAGAAGACGGCCTCTCTGGAGCACACTGAAGTTCCTCCGACGATTGACGTAGCTCATTGTCGTAGGATATAATCCATCAATCCGGTTTTTTGAAAGTCAGACTTCCAGCATCATTGTTCCCTCTGCAGTTGGTTCCGGAATTAGCTTCCATCTGTCAGATTACAGAGCGATAAGCTAACGAACTGTCAAATTTCATCTAAGTCAATGGTATCGATATTCGATATCCATCATAGACACGTCGTAGTAGTAAACTCTTTGTAAGTAACAAGCAGTCCGTGTATGATTTTAAATTAATTTAATTTAATTGCAATGGAGCACAGGCTCCGGTGGCAATTTCCATACACACCCATCTTCCCCCTATCCTGCACACACCTACATTTGCCCTCTACAAATTTTATCTTTAATTCTTTCAAAGTTTTCGGTAAATTATTCATCATTTCTCTTGGTAACTCATTCCAATCCCTGACAACCTTACCTAAAAAAGAGAATCTTCCCACACCCTTGTGCCTGAAATCGAGTGCCAGCTTGTGGTCATGGTCATCTTTTCCCTTCCATTCATTACTTTTCATACCTATTGCAATATCTTTCCATGCCTCATTACCAGTATATGCCCTGTACACTCCCATGACCCTCCTCATCCTCCTCCTGTCTTGCAATGAATCCCATTTCAGCTCCTTTATCATATCCGTCACTGATTGCATTCTGCGATAATTTCCAGAAACAAATCTAGCAGCCCTTTTTTGCACCCTCTCCAACTCCTGTATTTGATACATAAAATGTGGGTCCCATACTACAATTATCGCTGGGTAAGGAAGCGCGCGCTCCAACGAGAGTGTTGTGTGAGTGTGGAGTATCAGTATTCTCCGGAGGGTAAATGGATTTCGAATTCGCGCATCCGCTTTGGCACTGAACAGTGACTGCCGTTTACGACTCGATCGGACTGACCAAGTTGAACTAACTGCATTAACATTCCTTTAACGAGTGTATAAGAAGTGAATCATATACACTGATTGTTGTGTGAACAGTGGACACGATAGTGACTGAATTTAATGCTAAGTTAGGATACTTTTCACTCTCGCGAACCTGTAATTTCGGATTAATATCATTTTCAGTTGGTGGTCGGCGTATATGTGTTCTTTGAAACTAAAACTGTGTGAATAAACGTACTTCGGCTTTAAACGTCTGTGTATGTGTGTTCAGTGGCGTAGTACCCTGTACAGTACTGAATGTTCAAGTTATTAGTAGGGTTGATGAACTGTTTTACATTACGTCGGCTAACAGCTGTGGCGGCCGTATCAACAAAACTAAATTTAAACGAAGTATGAAACTTTCCATTAGGTTGGTTAATATATCAACATATCTGACTAATAAATTAATACCAGTAAAACGCAGGAGTAGTTTTACACATTCTTCCACAAATTGGAATTAAGTTCTCTTCTTCTGCTATCTGTGGCCTTTTATTTCACTCGACATTTATCCTTTCTATAAATTTCTCCTTTCAAAATTTGAGGTTAGATCAGCTGCCTCGACCAGCAAATGCCACGAACTTCGTCGGGTAGTATGTCGAATATTCTCCTCCCTTGCAGCCGAGCTTGTTGGTGTTCTCTCGGCCCGACTGTTATTCCACGTTGCCATACCACGTGGTCCGGGTTACTCTCTTCAACACATTCGCAAGTGTTTGACAATATTTCCTGGGCTGAATCCAAAACCTCTCCGCTCTGAGATTCAAGTCACTGGCCATCGGGGTCGGAAACACAAGTGCCTCCGGCCACGTCGCGACTCCCACAGGGGGGAGCTTCTTGGCAAGATGGTGGTGCTCGCGGCTAGTCAGGGCCTGCTCGAAAGCAGCGGCGTCGCATGTTGGTATATCCCAGCTAGTAGGAGGAGAACCTGTTTTCTGGAACAAAAGATCTTAAGCCGGCCCCGGAAGAGACTCCACTCGTCCGCGTGACGTCACAGTTGGATGGCGGGAAATTCTAATGGACCAATGGCGGCCAAGGTCGTATGACGTCACACGTTAGTTCCTCAACCAGCCGCACAGATGGCGACAGCTGTCGGGCTTGCGCATATGTTAGTTCGCCGATCCGCTGGCAGATGGCAGCCCCCGTTAGTTCTTTGGCTCACTGGTAGGTGGCGTGGCATGTATCATTTTGGTCTCCGACAAATATTTCTCACTGCTCTCCATTAGCCGTTGTGAAATGTTTCAACACACATACAGAAAGTTAACTTTGTTTGCTAATCCATTAAGCGTGACGAAATGTGTATTCCTAGCGTCCTGTTAAGCAAGCACTGAACATCTTGGCTACTATCGACACACACAGTAAAATATTTTCTTCTGTTCTGTGTCGTGAAAAATACTTAAGCGTGACCCATTGCGATTTTTTTTACTAAAGTCCACATCAACGGATATTACGTGAACAGACATCGGTAGCGTTGGGGCTAGGTCGCCGGTTCGAGTCCGGCCGCGGTGTTTAAGTGTTTTTGTGGAAAAGCCGCAAAGTTACGTAATTTCCACGCCTCGAAAAGCATAAATGTTTCCTTTTTAACGGGAAAAAAAGTCATAAACTCCAGATATAAATTCTATGTGTACCTGTTTTCATGAAATTATTTAGCGTTCTTGCCTCTCATTCGGGAGGACGGAGGTTCCAGGCATCCATGGTTTCCCCCAGGTGAATGCCGGGGATGCTACCTTCAAAAGGCCATGGCCGAATTCCTTCCCATCCTTTCCCGTCTCTAAAGACCTCGCTGTTAACATAAATTCCGTTCATCGAAGCAGGCAGACATTAAAAATTAATTCACCGACGAAGAGACGGGAAACAAACTCACTTTTTCATTATGAACAATATAATATAACTCACGAGTGTCACCTACAGTCCGTGTATTTTAAAGGATGTATTAAATTAGGGGTATTTATATTTTTATTTATATTTCTCGTGTCCAGGACATAACAAGTTGAATAAACAAATAACATTAATTAATTAATATTAACTATAAACACAATTACATAGAATGTGACCAGAATTCCGCAATCTTGATGGCCTTCTCGTTTGCCCTGTAAAGGTCGTCGATATTGCAGGTTTCAGGGAGATTCCTGCATATCAGAAGATGTTGTGGGTTCTGAAGCTCGCCACATTCACATAGATCGTTGTCATTAGTGTACCCCCATTTTTTAATATTATATTTACATCGGGACACTTCAGTTCTTAGTCTGTTTAGAGCCTTCCATATAGCATATGGCTGATTACATCCCGCAGGCCGGTGCCTCTTTGATGTTCCTCCACCAGGACAAATTTCAAAATTAGGGGTAATGAAATTGTGTGTCTGTGAATGTCATGTCCGTCCTGTTGGTGTGTCTAATTAGCTAGAATAAATTCATTCTCATGCAAATACTTAATAATAATGATGTGAGTAACTTCAGCACTCGGGAATTCGATCCGAGGGGGTGTGCTAGGCGAAAAGAAAACATTAAGTTCTCGCCCGTGTAAATCTACTTATATGTCATTTTCTCATTGCCACAACTATTTACCCACCCAAATTGAGTGTCCTTAGCTGTACTTTGTCTAAAATTCCAATCAATCCCTTGTGACACATCAGTGATTGACACCTTTAACCTGTATTTTACAGCACAGCACGTATGTTCCAGGAACGAAATACGTCTGTTAATCTTACTAATTTCACCCCTGTCGAATCGAAGTACGCCAGTCCTATGTGATAAAAATC
>CM061918.1:95754127-95774127 GCA_031002005.1 Vandiemenella viatica
GTATGATTGCTTAATACCATCCTCGTCGAGTTGCAGGTATGCAGCAGTTACATAGTAGGGTGACTCTTCGTCTGGTTAACAGATCCGCATTCCTCAACTCTTTCGGGCGGAGTAGTTTGATCGGCGTAATTGGCACTTCGCATTTTCAAAGGCACCGACACGGTCCCACGGAACTGTTATCCGCTTTCCATTTTACCGTCAAACTCAGATTTTTTAAGAGACTGCAAGAAATACATCCTAAGTAGACGATCAAACAAAGGCTAATATATCGGCATTTAAAACTCCATTACCTTGTGGTATTCTCAACTGATATTGAAAAATACCTGTAACATCAGGATGTGCTTAGTGTGCCACCCTGCTCTGCTAACATTATTCAGTGGCTAGCGGTCTGGTACTTCAAGGTTCTGTCATTCAGGATCCAGTCTTCTAAACACTGTGGGACGAGACATTTTTAAGAGTTGCGTTTAATGATGCGACAGGATACTCCGAGGTCCGAATTTGAAGTTAAACTGTAGGTACAGCCGTCACAGAGGCTGACTGCGCCGAAAATTGAACTCTCTTCCAAAGGTGTAAGACTACACGAATTTACTCCTTGAAGAGCACGGAAAATCCTGAAGTCACGAAAACATACTGAAAGGAATACTTTGTAAAATAATAATAATTCCGTGTGGCCGTAAAGACCTGGCGACCGTGTTTTTACTTTCTGCGCATTCTGCCCGTGTCTTAGCCGCTTTAACCTAACCCGGTAGTGCTTCTAGGTACAGGGGACCTACTGTTTAACGTGGAATCCGAATCACGGAAGCGTTCTGACGAACTTCACATTACACAACAAGCTGTGCCAAAGGTGAAGGTCGGTTAAGGACCCATGAAATTTCCCGCCGAGTCATGGATTCGAACCGCGGACCTTTCAACCCCCAGTTAGACACCTCAACTCTTAGCCTTCAGTCCGCTCATAGCCCGGCATTACACTTTAAAAGATCTTTGTCCGAGATGTTTTATAAAACATTTTATCATATTTATTTTATCAAAGATATTTTATGATATTTTTTTCACTCCCATTACACTATATACACTCTGAAATGAATGTAGTAAGCTTGTAAGCTTTTACAGACGCATTTAGTATAGCTGTCAAAATATGTATTTTATTGAAGAAAAAGAAGAGAAGTAAACATATTTGGGTTAGACCTTGGATTGCGAGACTTGATATGATAGGAGTTCATCAAAGTTTAGTGAAAGAGCTGCAATATGAGGACATGGCACATTATAAAAATTATGGTCAATGTTGAAGTATAGGTCCAATCAATTCTTACTACAATATTTTCATAAAATTTCTATATTAGAATTATTTCTCCATATATACTGCTGGGTGTTTATTTTTTACAGTGTATGTGCAATGAATTGTACTCGATTGCTGATGGCGGATCAACACCTTTCTGCAGTATAGCACCCAAATTGCTCATACATTCCGTCTGCTATTATTCCAGAAACCTGTCAAATAGTAATTTCTTAACCCCGTTTTTTTACGTCTTTGACAGTACAGCCTTCTTTCATAGAACTAATTAACTTTGCGTTAGTGTTCGCCTTTTTATTCCTAATCTTATACTCTACATGTTTCTGATTGTACAGCATTTCTTTCTGTTCATACTCAGAAATCAAGATTTTCGTGATTCTGCAGTCCTAACCAACTTCAGTAACTTTTGCGCCGTTTTCTTTTGTTTACGTTTTCAGGGTGGTGAAATTTATTATAAAATGTAATGCCAACGTATTAAATTTTATAAAAGAAATCTTTTATAAAATATGCCTAATTATACTGTAAAATATTTTATAAACTATCTTTTATCAAAGATCTTTGACAAAGATCTTTTACAGTGTAATGCCGGCCATACCAGCTTAGACGAACGCAAGTCGAACGACCCCATTCGACCACCTACACTAGGCGCGGGAACCTTCGTGACGTCATCGCGAACGGTTAACGCGCGCGCTCCCTGCTGCCATATATAACTGGCAGCGGCAACATACACGGCAGTCCTCTGATGAAAGCCACAGCAACATGGCTCAAACGTTAGGTTTTAATAAATCGACGCGGCTCCACACGGAGAACCATTATAATACGTACAATGACCGCGGAAGTCTGCGCAATCATTTCATACTGAAAGGGCATCGGCAGGTTTCTTATTGTTGCTAGCTGCTATGCCACTAAAAATGACGGGCTGAATGCAGTGTTCTGGCAATTCATTTCTTCGCATTTGACTAACTAAATAACCTTGAGCTTTTAATGATGTAATATTGTACGTGTATTAGTTCCACATCGTTTCATTGCAAATTATTCTTCACAGTTAACAGGTATATTTAAAAGAAACGTGTATATTTCTATCCAAAACACAAAATTAAAAAAATAATGGATGAGGAAAGAAGCTTGTGGAAAAGTCTTACAGAAAGCAGGGACAGGATGGTGGGTCACATTTTAACACATGCGGGATTGGTTAATTTGTTAGCGGAGGAAACAGTTGAAGGAAAGAACTGTAAAGGTAGACAAAGATTACAATATGTCAAGCAGGTGTATATTTTAAGGGGTATGTTGAGCTGAAGAGGTTAGCGCAAGATAGGAAGGGATGGAGGATTGCATCAAACCAGTCGAGAGACTGGTCACAGGTTATATATATATAAATCTTTATGGCTGGATACAAATTTTAATTTAAAGGGAATAAATATCGAACCTCTACAAAAAACATAACGAGGAAAGCTGGATCCTTTGCTTCCTATAATAACCACATATACTGACAGAGAATATGAAGACAAATCTACAACGAACGAATACGAATAAATAAAAAGCAACTAATAACAAATATGTGGATTTAAACGATCTACATACGAGGGTCGTTGAATAAGTAATGCAACACATTTTTTTTTCTGAAACAGGGGTTGTTTTATCCAGCATTCAAATACACGCAAGACGAACGACCCCATTCGACCATCTACTCTAGGCGCGGGAACCTTCGTGACGTCATCGCGGACGGTTTACCAATCTTTTAGTTACAAAACACTATTTTTCAACATAATCTCCATTCAATGCTACGGCTTTACGCCACCTTGAAATGAGGGTCTGTATGCCTGCACGGTACCATTCCACTGGTTGATGCCGGAGCCAATGTCGTACTGCATCAATAACTTCTTCATCATCCGCGTAGTGCGTCCCACGGATTGCGTTCTTCATTGGGCCAAACATATAGAAATCCGACGATGCGAGATCGGGGCTGTAGGGTGGATGAGGAAGAACAGTGCACTGAAGTTTTGTGAGCTCCTATAGGGTGCGAAGACTTGTATGAGGTCTTGCGTTGTCATGAAGAAGGAGAAGTTTGTTCTGACTTCTGTGCCTACGAACACGTTGAAGCCGTTTCTTCAATTTTTGAAGAGTGGCACAATACATCTCAGAGTTGATCGTTTGACCATGGGGAAGGACATCGACCAGAATACCCCGTTAAGCGTCCCAGAAGACTGTAGCCATGACTTTACCAGCTGAGGGTATGGCTTTAAACTTTTTCTTGCTAGGGGTGTGGGTGTGGCGCTACTCCATTGATTACCGTTTTGTTTCGGGCCACTAGACCGCTAAGGATATACTTCATGTTGGCGATACGAACTCATTAGATTTTACCCATCCATAAAGGCGTCCAACGCGCGTATCATGCACGCAGCACGTCATAGCGTGACGGTGATGATACGTCATATCATGTCGGTGACGGGAAGTTTCGAATTCATAGATTTACCTCCTTCCAAACATCGCTTAACGCACGTATAGAAGTTTTCACTTCAAAAATAAAAATATATTGGAATGGGTATTAGAGTTCTAGTTAACTTCTTCGTTACTTCACCTTAGTTAGATACTTTGTTTATGTCTTTCCGTTTCCTCAGACATCGATATTCGGTGCTAGCAACTGTTTCAAAAAATATTTAATCACAACAGACAATAGATGTGGACACCTGTAATAGACATAGTAAAATTGAGACGTGATGAGTAGTTAAAGTAGACCGTCGCATTAACCGGTGCATGTATATACTGTGATTTCCTCATGGCTCAATATTGGGTCCATTTCCTCAGGGCTCAATACTGGGTCCGAATGTATGTTAGCGCTGTTACATGGGATAAGTTGACACATCGGTATCGCCAGTTGGCTGGCTTTGTCGCTGATTGTTTACACCTGTTAGGTGATACACGTGACTGTGGTAGCGTTATGGCGGCTGCCGAATGCAGCAATCCGGCATCCAATCGTCATCATACAGCCGCGGCTGGAAGCCAGTAAAGCGCCGGACTTGATTGCCACTAAACGGGGCCCATCATCTCCCCCTTTGTTCCTCTTCTACGAGAGCGTCGGTTGCATTTTATAGGCTGTCTCAGCGAGTGAAGGCGGGGGTTTTGAGATGTAAAAGTTCCTTCCGCCCGGAAGCGGATTCAATTCTCGGGCAAGTGGAAATTGTCTTGGGGAACTCGTCCAATTACGTTGATTCCGTATCCCAATCGCCAGTAAAGTGTATTTTATTCTGCACCATAAATATTGCGAGACAGTCGGTTTATGTCATATGAAACAAAATGGGCAATGATAGCAAAAAACTAAACTTACACTGTCCTTATAGATACGTCCAAATGGATTCTTTTGAATGATTGGTATTTCGAACAAAGAAAGGAATCTAGCAACGCAGTTCCAAGCTTCAGGGACGCTTAGTAGTAATTGTATGAATGAATGGTGCGAAGATGGTGTATTGGCAGATTGTAAAAAACACATCCAGCACCCAAACACTTGGCGTAGACATAAAAAGAGGTCATATTACTGAACGAGTTAATTGGTTTATTTCATTTATCCTCAAGGATCAGTATTCGGCCCCAATATTTCCTAGTGCAATGCTACGAATAAAACATAGATGCTGATACTGGCAGGAGTTGTTCCTTATGGTCCACACATGTTTCGTCCCACTAAAGTGTCATTAGGCGATTCTTTGTTATTTCTTTTTTAAAAAATATTCCACCTGTCATTATATATCGGCTACACATTTCTTTTTAACAAAATAGTGTGCAATTTTAGAGCGTCGTAGATCCGTCAATAGTTGTTGTCAGTTTGCTACGCAACGCGTAACGTTTTTCTGTAACAGCGTTGTAGAGAGTCGTCCAATAAGTTCGTATCCTATCGTTGATGCAAACTGAGATAAAAAAAATACTTCTGGTCGATTGTTCAACATAGTCTTCCCCTAGCTACACAATATTTTTAAGTAATATGGAAAAGAAATTGAAGAAAAAAGGTGAAGAAGGAAGGGAAAGAATTCGAATGTTCGTACACGTGAAAGATAGTAAGCGAGAAATTGAGGTTGTCCAATTGAAAGCTGTAGAAAGGTAGACCCAGTAAACAAGGGAAAAAAAATTGTTTTCTGTGTGTTTGGTTGACGATAGAGCAGGACAGGAAGAATATTTTTTAATATACAATCAGGGATCAGTGACTTGTCAACGACGATGTCATTAGATCTGTAATGAATGGCAAGGAAATCTTTCACTAATTTTAGAAAGAAATCATTCCCTTGACAGATTTTGGGAAACTAGAAAATATTAAAACTCCAATGGTGGAGCCGGATATAAAACATGCATTTCGTCCACATACGAACATTAAACGAACACCCACTAGTATAGGTGGGAAGACATAGTGGATTGAATCAAGCGAGTATCGAGACTGGAGGAAAAAAGAAAGTGCTCGCTGTAAGCGTCTTTTTACGTTTAATTTATTAAAATATTCTGGTACAATCAAGATGGCGGCGGACAGCACAGTGTTTCCTAGTCCCTCCCAGATGTCCTCTGGTCCGGTTCTCTCGCCTCTTTACGATGCAGTGTCACTCTGGCGCGCTTTTTACGGTCGATGGCAGCGTCCGCTATCGATATTGTCACCTGCCGTATATCGACGTTTTACGATCGCCGTCGCAGTCCTTTCGCCACAGCTGGAAACGTTTCACAGCTCTTTGCCTCTCGCAGTATTTACCTCCACGCTGGTTCTGTGATGTAACTCTACCATTATCACCGAATAGACCGCACCTTAGCTGTCAGCATGCAATGTCTTCGTCCAGTCGTTTTGAGTGCCTGTTTATGTCTTGATGCTGTTTCTAACGCACTGGTTGTATGTGTGGGAGTACAAGTATCATGTTTCGAAACTAGTAAATACTTCGTCAGAAATTGTGTCCATTATTTCCACTCTTAGTTTCATACGACGCTTCTAACCTTGTCTTTCCATCTAGTAAAAGGTCCATTCTTTTGCTGACTTTGTGTGATAAACATGTTTGTTATTATTAACATTGCGGCTGATTAAATAGCAAAATGATATACAGTTATCACGGTATGATCAAAAAATTTCCAAAGTTTTTTAATTTCAGTCCTTATTGTGCTGTATATTTTCATTGATTTTCGCGAAAAGTTTGGGTCCTCGGTAAAAACTAGTAATCTCAAAGACATATTTCGACAGTTGCGTCCCTTCAGAAAGAAATATGTAACTGTTATGGAATCACTAATTTGTCCGTTACCTGTTTGTCCTCTTTCACAACCTCGTAATTTCAGATTTTGCTTCCCCTGGTTTCCCTTCGTTAACAGATTCCTTCAGCTAAACAACAATACAGATCAGAAGTATGTAGGTATTTTTCACATCTCATCAAAAACAAATCACAGGATTGGCATAACTCAAACAATTGTCTTTATTTATAGGGAAAAAATGTTAAACCACAAAAAAACTAATTTTTATACTAGAACCCCCCATTAGATACCTGTGAGAGAATTACGAGTAGTAATTCGTTTTTTTCACGTAACAGGAAGGAATTTGACGATGGTCTTTTGAAGGAACCATCTGAACATTTGCCTGGAATGATTTCGGAAAAACTATTTAAAACAGAAATTTGGATGGCAAGACGGGATTTGAACTTATGTTTTTTCGAATGAAACACCCGAACATTATCGCTCATCCGACACGCTCGGTTAGTAATTGAAAGGGAACGAATGACCAACACTAAAAAATAGTATTTGGTACCATATGCAAGACATCGGAGAAATTCTCTACTGCAGGCAAAGGAATTAGTGACTGGAATAATTAATAGTCGGTCACAGTATGTCGTTGTTGACGGAGCAAACTCTACTACTCAAAAAGTTACATTGAGAGTCACTCAAGGAAATGTGAAACGTTCACTTCATTTCTTATTTTTGTATAAACAGTCTTGGGAACAACGTTAATAGCAGTTAGCAATTGTTTACTGATGATGCAAGCGAGAATCTCCGATGACTGATTAGAAATTCAGTGCGATATAGATGTTATATCGGAATGGTGATGTGAATAGCAGCTTACATTAAATTGCAAAAAGTGCCAGGCAACGTGCATAACTAAAAAAATGACTAGTTTATTGAGGAGTGGAAGGTCAGCAGTTTAGTTATTAAAACTGTTAATTGCCGGAAGTATTTGGGCGTAACAGCAAAAGGCAACTTGAAATAGGACCTGCACATACCTTCAATCGTACAGTAGGTAGAGCTAATAGGCTGTGATTTAAAGGTCGAATATTGAAGAACTTTAACGTACATAAATTGGACAGGTGGTAGGAACAGATTTCAAAATTCTGCACTTGTTAGAGAGAGTGATGAGCGAATGTACGAGAGAAGTAAAGGAATTGGGTTAAAAAACTTTGGTCAGACCATTGCTCGAATATGGTAGTGTAGTAGGGGACCCACATTTTGAGTATCAAATACAGGAGTTGGATAGGGTGCAAAAAAGGGCTGCTAGATTTATTTCTGGAAATTATCGCAAAATGCAATCAGTAACTGCTTTGATGAAAGAGCTAGAATGGGATTCATTGCAAGACAGGAGGAGGGTGAAGAGGGTCATGGGAGTATACAAGGCGTATACTGGCGATGAGGCATTGAAAGTAGTGCATGGAAGGGAAAAGATGACCATTACCGCAAGCTTGGGCTCGATTTCAGGCACAGGGGTGTGGGAAGATTTTCTTTTTTAGGTAAGAGTGTCAGGGATTGGAATAAGTTACCTAGGGCAATGATTAATAATTTACCAAAAACGTTGAAAGAATTTAAAGTTAAAATTTGTTGAGGACAAATGTAGGTGGGTGCAAGAAAGGCGGAAGATGAATGTGTAGGGAAATTGCCGCCGGAAAGTGTGCTCCATTGAAATTAAATTAAATTAAATCAAACTGCCGTTCGTCTACATTTGTACTATTGTTATGCCATTTGAGCTACGTATCGCAAGGTATCAACTAACAGTATAGAAAAATACTTTCCAGGGTCTTCACGAAAGCATCACAGAATTGGTACATAGATTGAGCAGGGATTTTCTGGCAATCAGGCAACATGGGTTCCAACTGAATTTATTGACAAACTTGTCAACAACACCTTTCATTTACGGGTGCCAATAGAAACTTCTTCCATTAACTTATTTGTGTTTTTGCTTATTGTATTTGGTTTTTTGTATATTTTATTATGGCTTTACGTCTCGTCGACGTTGAGGTGATTAAAGGGTAGATAAGACTAGGGGCAAGGAACGGAAAGGAGTTTGCCTGTAGCTTTTTAAAGGAAGCATCCCGGCATTTGCCTGGAGAGTTTTGAGAAAATCATGGAAAACCCAAAACTGAATACCTATTTGAGTCACAAGGGCAGGAGAGATAAAATTAGTGAAATTAGGTGCCATACTGATGCTTACATGTGTTCTTTTCCCCCTCGTGACATTTGTGAATGGAATTCGCAGAATAAGTTTTGGTGCAAAGCAATTTGTGAATGGCAGGGTATATATGTAGATGAATGCAGAAATGTTGGATTGTTTCATTAATTTAAAATAAAATTCCTGAAAGCTGAAAGTATTTTAATGAGTACATTTGGGGCATATGTTCCATCACAATCAAATTAAATTAATTCTATCAGTTAGTTAGTTAAAATTATTACACAGAACAGGAAAAAAAATCAATGATATGTTTGCTGTGGTCGCTATTGTTCGTGGAAAAACTTTGGAGTTGTTGCCTTAAAAGTCGAGTAGCTAATTTTATCTCTTTTTGACAGATGTAACTAAGAATTTTTGAGGAATGTTCTGCGGTGTGGTAGCCATCACTTTGCCCCGTCGCACATGGCAAGCCCCGGCTTTTTGTCTGTCGGTTTCGCCCCCCGAGAATTCCGCCCGTGCAGGTAGAGCCGCCGTCTCCATGGCAACGCGGAGCGCCTATCTGGAGCACTAAATCACTCCCCAGCGCCCAGACCTCCCAATTACCAGCAGACATCCATACCACCCGCTTTATCAGCTCTCTCCTCTTCGCGCTCCTTTTCGTTTTTTATCCCTCCCTCCCTCTTTCCGGCTGGCCTTTTTTTCCTCTCCGCCCCTCCTACGCTGCACCGACCGCCCCCGTAAATCTTGTCGGGTTCGCTTTGGCCGCTCCAGCCGGCTGGAGATATGTCCACAAGCCGAAGGCAATTACTGACTCTGGAACCGGCTAACGAAGTAGACCCGAATCGCCACATCTGGGAAATGAGTTTTTTTTTTAATCCTTTATATTTTAGTCGTAGGGGAAGTTGTGGCAAGACGTCTCGGCGGGAACGAAGCTAATCCGAGTTTTGACTACTGTAACAATGATTCACATATAATAAATACTTTCGAATACTAGTGAAATAACTAGTGCAGTATGTATTAATAATCTTTTTCGGGATGACGCGGGTTCGAATCCCCGTCCGGGAATCCAGATTTGGGTTTTCCATGGTTTCTCCAAATCACTCCAGGCGAATGCCGGGATGCTACCTTCAAAGAGGCCATAGCCGAATTCCTTCCCGTTCCTTTTCGCCAGTCCCATCCCGCCTCTAATCACCTTAGTCATTGACGAGGCGTAAAGCCCTAAGTAAAATAAAAAACAATTTTTTTTATGGTTTTCCGATTCTTATAAGGAGAGGCCGCCAGTTGTAAAATTCAGAATTTATGTGTTATGAAAGCTCATAGCCAGAGGTGTTAAGTGGCAAAGCAGTAACATGCGCTTCTTCGTCGTTGTCGAGAAAATCTGCATTGAAATTTCACGTTGCTTTCAAATACTTTCTCCGTTAGGTAGGCTTCAAAAATTTTTTTAACTGCTTTACGTCTCTCGACAGCGAGGTCTTTAGAGACGGGAAAGGAAGGGGGCAATGATGGGGGCAAGGAATGGGAAGGAATTCGGCCATGGCTTTTTGAAGGAAGCATCCCGGCATTTGTCTGGAGTGATTTGGGAAACCATGGAAAACCCAAATCTGGATGCACGGACGGGGATTCGAACCGCCGTCCTCCTGAATGCGAGGCGAGAACGCTAACCGTTACACCGCCACGCTCGGTAGGTAGGCATGACACAGCGAGCAAGCTTCCCTTCTTATATGCTCGTCGGCGCCCGATCGAATCTCACTGGAGGCAATTTTTTTTATTTATTTAATTGCGTATACAGATAATTCCTGGCAATAACTATCAACAACTAAGCATATAATACGTTTTTTGAATGCTGTTTTTCGTGAAAAAAACCGACGCTTTCGAACGTTACTGTGTTGTTCGCAAACAAAATTGCAGTTCAAAAACGGCAATATTTGCTGCGGCAATTACGAAATACAAATATCGTTACTCGACCGTTAAAGTTCAGATGTTCATTCCCGCACCAGGGAACGGAAGGGTTGAAACGAGACGCCTACCCGGTTATGCGGCTACGACAGCGGCGGAATCAGCAACCACTAGAAATCCTGTCAGCAGCTCATTACGACCACACGGAATTATTATTGTACCATTATCTTAGCGGGCAGATTACACGGCTTAGTGTCCTTTCAGTTTTAGTACTTTAAATAAATTATACAGTAATCTATAGTCGGCGTTAGAACAATTGCGATTAGGATGACTTTGCCAGTGTTACAAGACGGTATACTACAACTTGGATCAAAAAGTAAGGTGAAATTGTCATTTAAAATTCCCGGGTATTAGGGAGGCAGGTAATTTTTTTTCCTATGTTGGTAGGACTGTCTGTAACATTTGCCAAGCGTCTGTTTGTCAAAGGGTTTAATTATCTCTGAGTTACACGTGCTTTTGTATACAACCAAAAGTGAATTTTTCGATTTTTACAATGGGTGATTTTGTTGAGCAAAGAACTTGCATCAAATTTTGTTTTCGGAACGAATATTCTTGTGCGGACACGTTGAAAATATTTCGGAAGGCCTTTGGTGATCAAACAATGGCGCAAAAAAACGTTTACAAGTGGTACAACGAGTTCAAAGCGGGCCGAGGACGTGTTGAAGACGAACCGCGCTCTGGACGACCATCAACGTCTACCGACGAGGGCCACGTCCAAAAAATCAGAGATTTTGTGCTTGAAAATCGTCGATTGACAATTAGAGAACTCGCTGATAGTGTTGGAATATCATTTGGCTCAGCCCAAACCATTTTGAAGAATGTTTTGTGTCTCAAACTTGTCAAGTCTCGATTGGTGCCAAAATCGCTCAATTTTTTGGAAAAAAAGCATCGCGTTAACGTGTGTGAAACTTTGCTGTTTGACTATCAGGACCACTTGAAATGCATCATTACTGGAGACGAGACTTGGATTTACGCATACGACCCTGAAACCACCGACCAATCCAGCGAATAACGTGCAAAAGGTGAAGAAAGACCACGGAAAAGTCGATCGAAAATCAAGGTCATGTTGACAGTTTTCTTTGATTATCGTGGTGTGGTGCACTATGAATTTCTTTCGCCGGGCCAAACTGTCAACAAAGAATATTATTTGAGCGTTATGCGTCGTTTGCGTGAAGCTATTCCTCTAAAACTGCCGGAATTATGGGCGAACAACTCTTGGTTCCTTCATCACGATAATGCACCATGTCATACTGCATTGATTCATCGCGACTTTTTTGCCAAAAACTCGACTCATATCGTTCCGCAACCACCGTATTTGCCTTATTTGGCTCCGTGCGACTTCTGGCTATTCAGCAAACTCAAAAGGCCAATGCGGGGACGCCGTTTTGACACGATTGAAGAGATAAAAACCGAATCGAAGTAGGTCTTGAAGGTTATACAGGAAAAAGACTATTCCGACTGTTTCGAGGACTGGAAAAAAGCGTTGGAAAAAGTGCGTTATATCGGACGGGGATTACTTTGAAGGGGAAGAAATTGATTTGGAAGAATAAATAAAGAATTAACATTTTATAAACAATTACACCTTATTTTTTGATCGGCGTATTACATTCATTTAAATTATCCCTCCCGTTGGCTCGGTTGGTTGCGGGACTGTGATGGTGTCCAGCGCTGGCACGGGGTTAGCCGTTTCGAGTCTTGGTCGTGGAAGAAATTTTTATCAATAGGGCCAGCAGATTAGGAGGGTTGTTGGAGCACAATTCCTGATCACCAGATTGTGCACAATAGTCCTGGGTTAAATCCCAAACCTCTGCGCAGTGCGTATGGAGTGGCGGCACGCGATACTGTTAATTGTGAATCGTCTATCAGATGTGGATATTAAGCCTGGAGAACCGATTGTTTCTTTCGGAAGAGTAGACCAGAATGGGCCAACACATCTACATATCTACATATATATTCTGCAATTCACTAAATTATGGGTGGCAGAGGGTGCTCAGCACCAAAGCTAATCTCTTTGCTGTGCAGTCCAACCCCGAATGATACGAGGGGGGAAAAAATCATATAAGAATCAGTCCGGCACCTTATTTCTCTAATCTTATCTTTCCTGTCATTCCGACTCAAATAGGTTGGGGGACGAAGTAAGTGAAAGTGGGTGTACACGTGTTTACCAATGAGTTTAAACGAAACGTGCGTGGTCTATCTACCAGAGATTCCCAGCCTAGTCTACTAATCAGTTCTGTGACGCTTTCATAAGGACTGTAACAAGCGGTCACGAATCGAGCGGCTCTTCTCTGTAGTTTCTCTATACTGTCAATTAGATTACATATGATTTCTCCCTCTCCCATCTGTCAATCTTTCATTAATACCCAACACAAACAATACACTACACTGTTCATACAGATATTACACTCACCCACTCAAGACAATTAAAAATCAGGTAAATATAATTCAGTCATTGATAACGATTGTGCTGTTTAAATTTCTCAAGGAAAGTAACTACGAACCAATCAGTTGAGAAGAAACAGAAAGATTATTGCTAAAGACAATAATTTTCTTTAACTACTTCTGTACAATTCCAACAAAGTCATGGAATTGTGATTAAGTTTATTGACTAAGTTGCATTGTTCAGTACGGAATAATTCTTGACGTTCTCGAAGGTTCAATGAAATTCTGCAATCTGACTGCTTGATAGCACACAGTACTTCTAGATCGGGAAGAACTACCCATTTCATTTGGTAGAAAAACTCCTACCTGTGAGCCAAGAAGTAACTTTTAAAGAATTGCGCTAAGTTCGGGAAATTTTTGAACCGATGAACACTAGTTAAACATTTTTTTAACACACAGGGTGACGTCATGTACATGATTGCATCCATTTACAATGACACTCATACTTGATGTTAATTGGCTTGCTTATCACTGAATTTGCAACTTCGGAGTAACCTTTATGTTGCGATGGCTACAGATTTCAAAAGTATGACTTTTGTTTACTTCCGGCATTACTCCTCGTTGACGTCTAGGTCATTAGAGGCGGGAAAGGACTGGATGTAAGGAACGGGAAGGAATTCCGCCATGGCCTTTTGATGGAACCAAATCGGTATTCACCTGAAGTGATTTCGGGAAACCAAGCAAAACCCAAATTTGAATCCGCGTTCTCCCGAATGCGAGGGCATAGCGTTACCGCTCACCCATGGCGCTTTATATCAATCAAAAAAATAACAATTTACCCGCCAGAGCGCCTCAATGTGCTGAGTCACAACACACAGGATCGGAGTGGTACAACGGGACCGGGTACGAGCCCAGATTACGACTATAGGCGGTTTCTAGAATTATATAGGTGACTGGCATGGACCACAATCTCTATTTCATAAACTACACTTTTCACAAACAAAAAATACACTTGTCATACAGAACATACGAAATGTACCGGATGAATTCGATAATTTCGAGGCAGCACCCCTACATTCAGCTGGAATGACTTCGGGAAACCACAGAATACCGAAATTTTTTTCGCTGGAGACGGATCTCTCGAATGCAAGGCCCGAGTGTTATCACAATTTCCCTGTACATCCATTTTTCCTCTTTCATTTTCTCACTTACTTTTTTCCTCTACTACTAGCGTTTTTGGAAAATTATTCAATCCCTGACCCACTTAACTACGAAAGTAAATCTTATGCCTGAAATCGAGTACCAATTTGTGGTAAAGGTTATCTTTTCCCTTGCATTCATACGTCATAATTCTTCAACCAATGCCTTTCTATCCCTCATCACCAATATACGACCGAGCGGGGCGGTGTAACAGTTAGCGTTCTCGCCTCGCATTCGGGAGGAGGGCGGTTCGAATCCCCGTCCGGGCATCTAGATTTGGGTTTCCCATGGTTTCCCAAATCACTCCAGGCAAATGCCGGGATGCTTCCTTCAAAAGGCCATGGCCGAATACCTTCCCATTCCTCGCCCCCATCCTTGCCCCCCATCCTTTCCCGTTTCTAAAGACCTCGATGTTAAAAAGAGACGTAAAGCAGTTAAAAAAAAAAAAAAAAAAAAAAACCAATATACGCCTTGTACACTCCCGTGATTTTTCTCCTGTCTTCCAGTGAATCCCAATCCTCCTCCTTTATCATATCACTTACTGATTGTGTTCTGCGGTAATTTTCAGAGAAAATTCTAACAGCTCTCCTTTCCATCCCTTCCAACTTCTGTATTTGATATCCAAAATTTGGGTCCCATACCACACTACCATATTCAAGCAATGGTGTGAACAACGTTTTGTACCCCAAATCCATTACCTCTCTAGTATATCCCTTCATCTCTCTCTCCTACGAGTAAAGGGTTTTGAAAGATTCTCCTGCCACCTGACCAATGTGCACTACCCAGTTGAGTTTATCATCAAATGTTATGCCAAAGTATTTCGACAAGAAGCTTTTTCCCCACATTATAACCACAATCAACCATTAGTTTTTTTATTTGCGTAGCTAATAAACTGCATTCTTCATCCCATGTTAACCTACCTAGCTAGATATACCGTCCAGATCATCCCGTAGTTGTTTACAGTCTTCAACCGTTTTGATCCCGTTATATAGCATTATGTCATCTGCAAACAGCCCAACTTCTAATAGTAACCCAACAACACAATCGCAATCGTTCAATAGAATTAGGAATAGCAACGGTCCCAGTACGCTACCCTGTGGTACTCCTATTTTTACTTCCACATTGTTACCTGGCTAACGGAAATATTCTCGTAAATTCCACCTTTCTTTTATTTATTTGCTGAATTCCCTCAAAATTCGGTTTGCGAATGACAGTACTTTAACGAGTATTAAGTAAACCACGTTGCAGCAGATGTAATGAGATGCGACTGCGCGTTACCAGCCTCGTAGTCATCTTCGACAGTTGAAGGTCTCCTGACGGAATGCAGACTTAGGCCTAATGAACTCCTCCTGCCGCGCTTATCACCGGTTTTACGAGGCGCACGGGAGCTGGGGACACAAAGAGAGATACGCCCAAATGGACCACAGCCGTACTAGGTGCCCTACACTATAGCATGCGCTACAAGCACAGTCGAATTACGTAAAAAATCTCGCTTGAATTATTATCGCAGCAAAGAATTGTTTTATTGGGCTTTACGCCTCGTCTACGATCGGTTTGCTAGAGCTGGGACGTGATTGTTGGCAACCAATGTGAAAGAGATTTAATTAACCTTTCTAAAAGTTATCACGTCGAGATATAAACTTCGAAATTCTAAATGTGGAAGGCCGGAAGAGCAATCAAACACGACTCCTCATTGCTTACGCACCATGATCGGCCGTAATCAAGGAAACCCGTGCCTGATTAGGAAGCGGTGCCAGATGCTGGGGGATAAGTACAAACCTACATCTTTCTCGGCAATCAGCGTGTATGGATGTGCATTATAATGTCAAAGAACGCATCATATACATCATTTCAAGAAGCTATCATCCCCTCAAATTACATATAATGTTAAAAGCAGAATCGCACTAGCAAAAAGAGCCTTCATGAGAAAGAGAAATCTTTTAGTTTCAAATATTGATCTAGGAATAAGGAAAAACTTTTAAAACTCTACGTGTGGAGTACAGCACTTTACGGTAGCGAAACATGGACTTTAGGAATACCGGAAAGAAGGAAAATTGAAGCATTTGAAATGTGGTGCTACAGAAGAATGCTGAAAATTATGTGGACAGACAAAGCAAGAAATGAACGAGTTTTGGAAATGATGGATGAGGAAAGAAGTTTGTGGAAGAAGTTTACAGAAAGAAAGACAGGTTGTTAGGTCATATTTTGAGACATGCTGGATTGCTTAATATGCTGGTGGAGGGAACAGTGGAAGGTAAGAACTGTAGAGGAAGACAGGGATTAGAATATATGAAGCAGATAATTGAGAACGTGGGTTGTAAGGGATATGTAGAGATGAAGAGGTTAGCACAAGATAGGAAGGGATGGAGGATTGCATTAAGCCAGTCGAAAGACTGATGGAATAAAAAAAAACATTCTCCTTTCATACTTAATCAGAACCAATTAATGAGGTATCATTTTAAAGATAACATCGTAACTGAGGAACAAATTTTGTGAAATTCAACCTCAGAATTCCAAAATTATGAAAAGTCGATGTTATGGGTATGCGACAGTTCAGGCTTCACTGGCTCCGAAAAGGAGTGATCGCATTGCCGCTAGATAGCAGCACCACATGATAGGTCTGGTCAAGGTGTCTGACTGGGGATTGAAAGGTCCTCGATTCGAATCCCCTTCTTGGCGGGGATTTTGATAGGCCCTTAAACCGAACTTCACCTCTGTCACAACTTGCTGTGTGACGTGAAGTACACCAAAACGCTCCCGTGTTTCGGATTTCACTTTGAGCTGTAGGTTCGCTGTACCCAGTAGGACTACCGGGTTAGGTTTAGGAGGCTACTACAGGGGTGGAATGCGCAGGCAACAGAAACCTAGTCACCAGGTCATTACGACCACACGGAATTATTATAGCTTCACATAATGAAATTTTCTGACGGAATTCCACAGCATTACACTAGATATTTCAGTTGACAAATAAACAATTGTTACTAGAAAATGACATAGTCCATAGCCACGCTGTCAGGTTTTGCTGGAGTCGATAACGAGAGGTAGCAGCCCGAAACGTCACAGAGATTAGGATAAACTGTGTGTGTTTTCTAGAGTAAGGAACTTTCAGGATATTTTCGGGTTTGCTAGGAAATCATTTCATCGTTTCTAAATATTTCGTGTTACGAATGAGCCGGGTATTCTTTTATCCTACTTCAAATCACTAACCAAGTTATTCATCGAATATTATATGCAAAATTTCCACAGGGGCTCCATAGTTACTTTTAAATTTCTTGCAGGACACGACGTGACACTATGAGAATTTTGTGAATGACTTAAACTTGCGTTATCAAAATTTGACGGACTTGCAGATGACATAATGGTATATAAAAGGATAAAAACGGTTGAGGATTGTAAACAGTTGCAGGGTCATCTGGACAGGATATCTAGTTGGGTTGGTAAACATGGGATGAAGATAAATGCAAAGACGAGTCAGTTTATTAGGTACACAAATAAAAAACTAAAGGTTTACTATGAATATAAGGTGGGTAAAGAATTGCTTGCTGAAGACTTGAAATGTAAATATCTTGGCATTACAGTTGATAACAAGCTTAACTGGGCAGGACACATTGGACAAGTGGTAGTAAAAGGTTTCAAAATTCTGCACTTGTTGGAGAGAGTGATGAGGAGATGTACGAGAGAAGTAAAGGAATTGGGTTACAAAACTTTGGTCAGACTATTGCTTGAATATGGTAGTGTAGTATGGGACACACATTTCGAGTATCAAATACAGGAGTTGGAGAATGTGCAAATAAGGGCTGCTAGATTTGTTTTTGGAAATTATAGCAGAATGCAATCAGTAACAGATATAATAAAAGAGCTGTAATAGGAATCATTGAAAGACAGAAGGAAGGTGAAGAGGGTCATGCGAGTGTACAAGGCGTATACTGGCGATGAGGCATGGAAAGATATTGGTGTAAGAATTGGAAGTAATGCATGGAACGGAAAAGATGACGATGACCACATGCTGGCACTTGATTTCAGGCACAAGGCTGCAGGAAGAGTCTCTTTTTTAGGTAAGGGTGTTCGGGATTGGAATAAGTTACCAAGAAAAATGATGAATAATTTGCCAAAAACGTCGAAAGAATTTAAAGTTAAAATGTGTAAAGTATAAATGTAGGTGGATGCAGAAAAGTGGGATGATGGGTGTTTAGGGAAAATGCTACCGGAGCAATTGCTCCATTGCAATTTAATTTAAATTAATTTAACTATCTACAAATGAAGTAGAATATTTAAATATGACCGACACCATGCCAGCAATAGCTAGTTTCACAATTTGCGAATAAGTTGATATCAGAAAGAATATTTTTTTGTTATGTTATACAAAAACAGCCGGGTATATGGTTCCAGCAAGTAGAATATGCTGCAAAATAACAGAAACTATAACACTGGTATTACGCCACTTCTTAACCAGTCGTTTGTGGTTAATTGCTTCGTTTATTGTACAATAGTGGCATATACGTTTTGTAATCGCATGACCACGTTTCTTGTGAGTGTCGTTTTTAGTGGTAAGAATCTATAGTTGAAAACTTAAAAGAAAAAATAGAAATAAATATATTCTATACTTTCCATTCTTTTCATTTGTTCAGATTTTTGCATTTATTTGTCTCCTTTCAAAGAATATTACGGCACGTTTTGTTTACTTTTACCCTCAAACTCAGTTCTAACTTAGTTAAATTTTATACAAGTATCCTCTTATATAAAATGCGTGATCTGGAAACTGCGCATGTCGTCTATAGCTATTGGCTAGAGAACGGTCACGTGCCAGCCGTCACACGCGAATTAACAGTCGTCGCTTTGCTTCATGTTCCTTTTTATTTACTTACGACATCTAAATACAGAAATTCATGTAAGGAGAAGGATATTCAATGTTTACGCTATTTTATCTGTATCAGTTAAAAGACTTAGGTAAAACCATAACCTAAGAATTTTTTGGGAGACGAAAAGAAATAAGAAAGTTTATTAAAATCTCAGAGAAACGTATGTAACCGCGAAATGTATCAGTCAAATAAATAACAGTCATCCGTTTTTGAAATTATAGTCTCCGTCATTTAAAGTATTTTTTTTTTAAATCCTAGCCAAATACTCTGATAATCTTAACAGTCTAAGGTACTAATATCACGAAAAATATTATTAAAAATGATTCTAATTCGTTTTACCTAACAAGATTTTCAGAATAAATTCCTACTACCATCACAGATGATACCCTTAGTTTTTGATACACGTGTTAGCTATTAAATGAAATTTAAGTATACATTTTTTTGTAGCTTTAAATCGTCATGGATATGACTATGTCTTGCCACCTCAGAGATATTAGAAATTAGGTATTATGTTCTCAGTTTAATACATACTCAACTGTTTTATGAAACTAATTACCATAATACAGTTATAAAGTTTGCATTTCGTAGCATTTTATTCTTAAAAAAATGTGGAAAAATATTTCCGCTGAAAAACATGGAACTACGACTACTTTTCAGTAACATGTGATTAATGAAAGTAACATTTAAGAAACCTAAACATCTCATGGTGTCTGCTGTAATGTAACTGCGATGCTGGATAAAACGTAATAGTCTGTCGTAGACGTAACTACACAAAGAGTAGGGATAAAAAAAAAAATTAAAACGAGTCACTCATACGTTACAATTACAATGGTATGTTCCATAAAAACGCAGTTTCTCTCGGTGTTGAGAATATAAGAAATGTTCTCGGGTGACTAGCCGCGTTAAAGTGTTTTAATTACATGATATTTCGGCG
>CM061918.1:95775127-95793127 GCA_031002005.1 Vandiemenella viatica
GTTCGCATCAGCTGAGCAGCAGCCAAGTCAGTCACTGCTCGTCCTTCAAGGACTTAAGACGTCCTTCCCGTGTGTCACGTCGAGGCAAAGTGTTTGCGTGCGCACTGTCACTGCAGCGGTACCCAACTCTTTACGTTCCCTCAATGTTTTTTACTACCGTTCAAATAACGTAGACAGAATAACCTTGCTGGCATATCGTTTTAGGCCATTTTTTCCTTCATCTTTAAGGGAATTCACCGAAATCCAAGGTGCTAATTTTTTTGCGAGAAAGTGTTTACAGGTCAGTCAATATTGACGTGGTATATATATATATACCATATATACATATTAAAAATGTGATATTTCTTTTGTATCTAGACCTCAATTAGGCAGGCGAGTTATAACTCCAAAACTGCATCACACGGACTGGTGTATTTACGTTAATTACTTCAAGTAACTTTACGAGAACTACATTTAACAGATTCTGAGGCAGGATTCAAATGGTAAGTCCACAAATCATCGTGAATTTACGTAAATTTAGTTCAATCACAGCTTTTGGTAACATATAATCCTGCCTCTTTCGACTAAAAGCAACACTGCAACAAAGAAAGTTTGATAAATGTGTAATACTTTTGTTCTCTGTTCTATGTTCACTATTCCTCTGAGTAAATGCTTCTCAAATATTAAAATTATAAAATGGCGACTTAACAATTGTGTCTATTTTCCCTCTCTAATACTTTATGAAGACTATTTGGGTGAAATTAATATTACTATCTCAAGAATTGAAAAGACGTTCCACATAAAGATAATTTTCATACATTTAAATAAATCTGGCTAAATATGGAACATATATACGGAATATCCTGTAAATCCCCCAAATTCTGGATACAATAATCATCACATTTGACCATTAGAGCCTTGAGTAATGTATGAGTCAGCAAATGTTATGACTTAAATTATATTTTAAAAAAATAACAACTGGATGATGTGGGCCATTTCGTCAATGGGAATATAATCAATTTGTATAAATAATCAATATCACGTCATTGAATTTGTTTCTTTCTTAATTATTTTTCCGAAAAGATTTAAAAACATTATTATTATTGATCCTAAACGTAGACAAAGTAATAAAATGTTTGTTATCAAATTCATAGTCAGCCGATTCCCAGGTTTTAATGTTGAGGAAGATAAGCTGAGTACTTGATTTGCTAGCATTATGACCATGTATAGATATTGTCTACAACTCTCAAGTACTTATAATCTACATACAGGTGTTTAAAGCAGATACTATATCAATATATACGGCAGAAATAGGAAAAGTTTTGATCAACGAATGCGTTATTCAAAAATTAGGGTTTTCGCGAAGTTTGTTGATCATATTCCTTAGAAGTGAGCATTGCTGTTACTGCATACATTTACGAACTAACAGCAAATTATTTTAATTACTGTTTTTCACTGGCAATTATATAGCTATCCATTAGTTTATTGTTTTATGCTGAAGTGAAATATTTCCGTATTTTTCGGCGCGGTAAGTTCATTCGATCAAAACGAAATACACATTGAGTGCTCGTAAAAAACAAAGTCATACCGAACGAACAATTGTTCCATGTAATTAAATTAGAGATCGTTATTACCTACTAACACTGTTGGACAAATGTTTATGTAAATCTGGGAATATATTGAATGTAAATAAAGTTGATGTTACAGTTACGGTATAAGTAAAGAATTACTACAGAATACTATCATAACCATCAGCTAATTTATCAGTACACATTAAAGGGCCGACATTCTGGACAGAGGGTAAAAGAGGCGAGAGTTGTAGTGGTCAAAAAAACTCAGAAACTTCGCCTTAGCCAACAGGAAAACGTGAAATACAATCAATGCGGTTGGTACAGACATGCAGCAAAGAGGTTTCTTTATCCTAATACTAACTGTTATCCTTGAATTTATTCATTTTTTGTTTTATTTTGTTTTTACGTAGGATTATAAAACGATGTTAGGTTTTCTACCGAAGTTACTGAATTTTCAGTCAGCGCATAGTCAATAACATCGGCAATGTTGTGAGAAATACAACCACGACTCTCAGAAAATGGTGGTTTAACCACTGACGATGAATACTAGTTATAATTTCTAGTAATACGTCGTCGTTAGAACTCCCGACAAACGTTTTGATCGCGGGTACTAAATTGCGAGCACTTCTGTCTTGCTTTCCGGAGTCACATCGTGTTTTACTCCCGGTACCATGCCCTGTACATTTTTCGATCGCCTTCAAAATTTGATCAAACAGACAGACAAACTGACATACGTGTTTTTCTTTATTTCTCAGCTGCGCGATGCAGCATAAAGATTGAATTTAATTTCATGTAATTGCGATGGAGAGCTTGCACCGGTGGCATTTTCCCTAGTCATGTATTTACCGCTTTCTTCTTCTTATTATTATTATTGGCGAATTCTCCCAATAAGAGGAAGACGTTAAGGAAATCACCCAATCAAGTTTTCTTTGAGTTCTTCTTGTTGTTCCAAAAGGCTTTCATTCTTTCCGAGAATGCTTGTTTGCGTTTATCCGACCACTTTGGTCTGTATTGTTTTCGTTTTGGTTGTTCAGTTATAACTTCCCATTTGTTTACTTTATGTTTGAAGGTGTCTCTTTCTAAGATGCCTGTTGCTCCTATGTTTTCACTTCATTCAGACAAGGTGTTGGAGTTTTAAGTGAAGTTACATAATCTATTATCTTGTTTGTCAATCGATTTTCTGGTAACCTCTTAAGGTGACCAAAAAATTTCATTCACCTTTTCTTGATGTCAACTCCGATATTTGAAAACTTTTCTGTTGTCTTGATTGATTGTAGTCTGTAACCATCTTTAATGAGTCTTGCTCATAGAATTTTTCTAATTATTTTGCACTTTTTTATTTCTTTAAGGTCATTTTTTCTGTTGAGCGTTAACATTTCACTTGCATAGAGGACTGTTGGTTTTATGACTGTGTTGTAGTGCGATTTTGGTCTGTATTTAAAAGAATTTTTTTTTTTTTTTGTTGTAGAGAGTTTAGACTAACCCTAACGGATTTTTTTTTTTTTTTTTTTTTTTTTTTTTTTCTCCGAGGTATGTAAAGTATGGGACCCTGTTGATTATACCGTATTTTGTTCACAAACTTGCTGTTTCTGTCTTTGAGCATATGAATTCAGTTTTCTCGAATGAGATTTGTAACCCTACTTTTTCTGCACATTCTTTGACTTATTATTATTATAATACTATATACTTTGATAAAACTTGCATCATTTTAGTTGAATGACCCTGGATTGCACAATGTTTGAAGCCATATGAAAATCCATGTAGTCCATTTTGCGTAAATCGCACTCAGAAAAACTTTGCTTCTTGCAGTTGAAATGTTTACAACTTATTATATTATAAATCTAATGTCCATCTTAAACTTATTGGGAGAGGTAGTGATTAGATCGAATGGATGATCGAATGGTGTTTTTTGGTTGTTATACACATTATTCGAATGAGTGTAATGTGACAATTGGTGATTATTACGTGTGTGCATTTTGACTGTATGTGTGATTGTTATAGATAGTTATTGTTTTCGAAAGTGTCAAGAAATTACGTGTCGTGTCGAAGTTGAATAACTCGATAGTACTAAGCTCGGCCACCCATCAGTACGTGACCAGAGGAGCCGCACAGATGGGTGACGAGGAAAGGCTGCCTTACACATCCGCGCCGCGCGCGTCGAGCGTCTCAATGCCGGCGGTCGTTGTGACAAATGAGACGACGGATAAGGATATGGCAATGGATGAAGACGCTGCACCAGCCGCTGTGTTTAACATTCAGCGTATACACGGTGATGTGTACTCGGTGAGTAAAGAATTAACACCGAGAAAGCGTCCCACTTCTCCACCAGAGAGGACATACAATAAACAGCCACGTGCCGTCAACTACAGAAACAATGAGGTGAGCAAATCTAGTGGAGTCAGTCTAGCAGTGTCGAAACTAGGTACAGCCAAGAAACAAAAGAAAGCTAAGGCACAAAATAAGAAGACCATGGAAGCCACCGACAATACTGCAGCCTCGGTCTCCGGGCGGAATGGAGTAAGTGGGCGTCGTTCCCAGCGTCCCAAGAGCAATGAGGATAACCACACTTACCAGAAAAGTGTGGAACCAGGTGACGAGGGCTTTGTCTTCCCTCGCCGTACAGCGAGGCCACCTCCAACGCTTGACCCAGAAAGGATGGAAACAACCAATCCGTTCGAACCAATTCAGGACGATTCATCAAAGATTACCAGAAGTGCGCATATACCGCCAATTGTTGTGCAGTTTGAAGAGAATTATAAAACTCTGCACGACAAAGTGGGTGACGTCGTGAAAAACCCTTTCTCAGCCAAATCGGCTGGAGGGGACAAAATAAAATTCACACTCACAACCGTTGAAGACTTCACAGCAGCCACCGAGATGTTGCAAGCTAGCAACATTCCTTACTATACATTTCCGATTGGAGCAGTGCCACTTCTGAAGGTTGTACTCCGTGGGATTCCCCGGACTATGGCCACTGACGACATCAAACTCGAGCTAAAAGATATGGGCTTCAATGTACAGACAGTGGTTCAGCTGCGCCGCCCAGGAAGCAATGAGGTCATGCCTCTCTTCCTTGTCGTTCTTCCTGACATCCCTGAGAATAGGCCCATCTTTAAGGTGGAGAGCATATGCCACCTCAAGATTCAAACGGAAAAACTGAGAGCTGCAGCTGGACCTGCTCAGTGTTTTAATTGTCAGCGTTTTGGTCATGTGGCCAAGCACTGTAAAATGCCTCCCGCTTGTGTAAAGTGTGCCGGCCCACATGATACAAAACAGTGCACATTGAGAAAAGGACACGACGCGGCTAAGTGCTTGAACTGTGGGGGCGGGCATGTTGCGTCCTACAGAGGCTGTCCTGTATACAAGAAGGCACGAGATCGCCAGAGAGGCCTACCAGTCAATAGTGATACAGCCAAACAACATCGCAAGAAGGATCTACAGCCACCGGCAGAAAATTTACAGGGCGTCTCCGCTATCCAACATCAACTAACAAATAATTCCTCTCCACCGACTGGCAAAGAACAGACGAAGCCCACTAGGATGACTAGGAAGCATCGAAAGTACCAGAAACACAGAAAATCGAGTGAGACTGACGGTCGCCTCTTTTCGGAAGTTGCGGGTCCACAGTCGGCCACTGCTGCAACTTCTGACTCCAATCTGGTCGACCAGAAAGAACATCAAAACCCGCAGAGCTCCTGCACAGAAGACCTGTTAAACAACCAACCACTACATTGGCCACCCCCAGCTGCTCCAGTTCCGGCGGAATCTGAAGGACTGAGTAAAATATTGGAGACTGTCCTAAATATGCTGGTCACTTTAACCAAGCGGCTAGACCAGATGACCACGGACATCTGCGCCGCAGTGAAGACAGCTCTAGCTACACCCAATTGCAGTTGTAATCTTCATTATGGATAGACGACCCCAATTCAATAGCCTCTCTTTCTGTATATGGAATGCCAATGGCATTCATGGACAGATCTTGGAATTCCGGCAGTTCATTAGGGAACAAGACGTAGATCTATGTCTTGTCACCGAAACCCACCTAAAACCTGGACTGAAAGCCTCAGTAGCCAACTACTGCTGTTATAGATATGATCGTCCAACTGCAAAAGGTGGCGTGGCTATCTATGTCAAGAGAAGCATTCCACATCACGAGATCTACATTCCGCCCCTGCAGTATATTGAAGCTGTCGGCATTGAAGTGGCCACGACAAGAGGACCACTGACCGTAGTTTCTGCCTATCGGCCTCCTAGAAGGGAAACAGCAGAGGCTGATTTTAATACCTTGGCAAACATCAGAGGCAAGCTGTTTATCGGAGGTGATCTCAACGCCAAACACACAGACTGGAACAGCAGAGTTAACAACCCTTCAGGTAACATACTACGGAGAGTCGCCAACAGACATAATATGTGTGTGTGGGGTCCTGATGAACCCACCTACTACCCAGCTCACCGCGGACGTCCGGATGTTCTCGACGTGGCAGTCACTAAAGGGATCACCGGATTCGTCGCGGCAACCACGCTTAACAGGCTGTCCTCTGACCATTGCCCAGTCATCGTGGAGCTAGAGTCCGACCTAATCCTAAATGTACAACAAAAGCCGGACTTCAGAAAAACCGATTGGGGCAGATACCGCCAGATAGTCTCAGCAGCACTACCGAACCGCCCGGCAGAGGATATAGACTATGCTCTGTCCTTCTTCGAGCACACTGTCAAGGAGGCATCAGCAGCGACGACTCCGAAGAGGTGTCTCACCAAGAACACTTCACGCCAGCTCCCGCCCCACCTCTTAGCGACTATTCGGCACAAAAACCGAATAGCTAAAGAGTGGAAGCTGACGAGGAACGCCAACACGCGAAGACTGCTAAACCGAGTACAGAGAGAATTGAAGGTGTCGCTAGCAGAGCACCGGAGCAGAGAATGGGAGGCTCGTGTTTCGATGCTGACCCCAGGTGAGGGGACGCTGTGGGCAGAGACAAAGAAATTCACTAGGCAGCGATCTCGACTTCCGCCCCTACACGGTGAACGGGGCCCAGTCTATCGGCCAACCGACAAGGCAAACGCCCTAGCAGACTCCTTCGAGAGGAACTTTCGGCCATCGGAAGTGGAAGACCAGTTGCAAGTAGAAGAGGTACATCGCTGCCTAAACACCTATCTGCAGGCTGAGGAAGGGGAAGATGAGGAAGAAATTGACACCATCACTCCGGAAGAGGTTGCGAGCTGCCTAGCAACACTTCACCCAGATAAAGCACCTGGTCATGATCGCGTCTTCAATAACTGTCTCAAAAATCTACCACTGCAAGCGTCAACTTACTTGGCAGGAATATTCAACAACATTCTTCGCACTCAGCAATTCCCCCAGTGCTGGAAACATGCTGAAGTTGTGGCAATACACAAAAGCGGGAAGGACCCGCACCTACCTCAGAGTTACCGGCCAATAAGCCTCCTGCCATCAATAAGCAAAGTCTTTGAGCGGTTATTGCTCAAGAGGCTAAATCATCACATAGAACGGAACGAGATTATCCCCCACCACCAGTTCGGCTTTCGCCGCAATCACTCCACCACGCAACAGCTCATGAGGGTGGTTGAAGTAGCGACAAGGGCATTCAACGAAAAACAATACTGTGGCCTGGTGCTTCTGGATATCGCCAGAGCGTTCGACTCTGTGTGGCATACAGGCCTGCTACTCAAACTATACGAACAAGGCTTCTCAGGCAGACTAGTAAAGCTCCTTATGTCATATCTCACTGGCCGCACCTTTTGCGTTCGTGTCGGAGAGGCCACTTCAACCGTGAGGCGAATCCTTGCTGGGGTACCGCAGGGCTCTGTACTGGGACCAGTGCTCTATGCGCTTTTCACCGCTGACGTGCCTACCGCTCCCAGAGTTATTACTGCCACCTATGCCGATGACACGGCATACTGCACGGCAAGCAGAAGCTGTGCCTTAGCAACTAGGCGTCTGCAAGAAGTCCTACAATCAACTGAAGACTGGGCAAAACGGTGGAGGATAACCATCAACGCCACAAAAACCCAAGCCATCATTATCAGTAAGAGACGCACTCAAAACCTTCCTCACCTTCGACTTCACAACGAGACGATCCCATGGGAAAATGAAGTCAAGTACCTCGGAGTCACTCTTGACCGGCGACTGACTTGGCGAGCCCATATTCAAGACATCAGGAGGAGGGCAAGTGCTAGACTGCAAGCTCTTTACCCTGTGCTCAACAGGAACAGTCTTTTGAAGCCCGCCACGGGAGTAAACATCTATATCACCCTGGTAAGACCAATTATGGAATACGCTTGTCCCGTATGGGGCTATGCGGCTGCTTCGCACCTCCGGCGCCTTCAGGTGATACAGAACAGGGCACTAAAACGGGCCCTCCACTTACCGAGCAGATTCCCGACTGCTGTTCTGCACGAGACTACTAACATCCCGCTGCTGACGGAGCGCTTCAGACAGCTGTCTGCAACGTTCTACGAGCGCGCCCAGAAGACCAGGAACCCGGAAGTCAACTCGCTCGGGCAATACGTTACAGGTATTGACCGTCATAAAAGACCACTCGCAATTCTAAACTAAGAACGCCAACGAAAAGCCATACCAAAAGAAAAGTGTTGCTCCTTCTAGATTATGTTGAAGTAAATGTCGAAAGACAACACACTTCAAAATACTCTGCCTGTGATTAACTGGCAGTAAATGGCGTGACTATATCTTAAACTTATTGGTAAACTAACATCTGTTGTTTTCTGTTACTTGGGCAAATCATGTTTCTAATGCTGTAACTCACCACAATCATACAGTTTGATACAAAAATAAGAATGTACAAATCGGTTATTCTCCCATTTTTACTGTACGGATGCCAGATATGGGGGCTGGAAAGCCAAACCAATCTACAACAAATCCAGCTACTCCAGAAGAGATGTCTAAGAATGATCCTAAACGCATCCAGATATACACCAATAGAAACTCTACATAACAAGACAAATATTCCCTTAATTAATACCGAAATATTTAAATTAACAGAAAAATTCCACAAGAAATTGAACGACGCCAGAGACGAAAGAACTGAGTCGATTGGAACGGTAGTGCCGGGACGTTGGCATAAGTATAAAGTTCCCCTCAGTATTCTATACCAGTCATCATAGAGCAGCACAGTACGTGAACTCCGCAGGGTTTTTTTTTTACCATTAAGACCATCCTAGATGGTCATAGCCCTGGTTTTTCCCCTGAAACTGAAATAAAAAAAGGCCCAAAAAAATAAACACCCTATCCTAACACCTAGAAGTTATACTACCGAAGGTAGTGGGACTTCAATCACAGCCGCGAAGGCAGCGGAAAAAAAAAAAAAGAAACACACATACACACACAATCATGATTTCGGTATTCACAACATCCAATGAAGTGGCCCATTTAACGTAATGAAGAGCAGATCTGAATCGCAGATAGATCTTTTTCCTCATGATGATCTGAAAATAACTGTCACACGAACGCAAATTGCTATACTCTAGAATTTTTAGAATGCTTCGTATAAAGTATCAAACAACCGTTTATCAACGAAGATTCGAAAGTACAGATTATTATCGAAAGAGCGTCTTTTTTTTTTTTTTTTTTTTTTTTTTTTTTTTTTTTTTTAAGGCAGTATTATATCATCTGAGGAGGGCAAGTTTTGAATAGGGAAAGAAAAGGGATTCCGTTGTGACCTTTTGCCTGGAGTGATTTCGGGAAACAATGAAAGATGGTGAATCGGGTATTCGAACCCGCGTCCTTTTGAATGCCTTGTCCACACGTTACCGCTCATACACCAGGCTCGGTAAAGAGATTTGATTTAATTTTATGAAGCGCACGCAATTTCCCTACACAACAATTTTCCTTCTTTCTTGAACCAGCCTGATTTTGCCCTCAACAAATTTTAATTTTTTCCTGCATTTTTGGTAAATTATTCATCATTCGTAATGATAATTTATTTCAGTCTCTGACTCCCATACCGAAAGAAGAAAATTTTCCCACTCCCTTGTGCCTGAAATCGAGACAGTTTGTGTCCATGGTCATCTTTCCCCTTCTATGCACCACTCTTAATTCTTAAACCTATATCTTTTAAAGCCTCTTCACCAATATATGCCTTGAACTTTCCCACCAGCCCTCTTCACCCTCCTCCTGTCTTCTCATGAATCTTATTTGAGCATGCGTACGTGATTTTATAACAGGTAGGTCAACGTAGAGGATGGAACATCTACTGATTTAGATTTGAGTCGGATGCCTAGTAGGGATGTGCAGTAAGATTATATTTATGAAACATCTTTGATGCAAATATGAATTCAGTTTAACATTAGTAGGTGCTGTTATAGTGATCGCTAGTCAAATAAAGAGTTCTGTAATTCAAAGGGAACTACACTAATTTCAATATATTGAAATTAGAAAATAAATTGAATTAAGTGCAAGATAAAGCATATAATTATCAAAAACGATTCCATTTTCCCACGATTAAGAAGCAAGTTATTTAATCCTTGAAAAAGTTGAATTCCTCAAATATTTTGGCGTAGCAGTAAGAAGCAACATGGAGTGAGACAAAGAGTCTCTTGTAGGTAAAGCTAATTTTAAACTGCCAGCAGTAGAAACAGCAGAATTGTCAAGAACTACAAAGAATATACGAAGGAGACAGCGCATAAAACAACCGTACTCCTCCAAGGAAACATTCATTACTAGTATGGCGAAAATGTTTTTTTTTTTTTTTTTTAAAGTGTCATATACTTGTGCAGATATTAAGTCTTTACATCTTAAAATTTTAATTCAGATAATTTTCATATTCGTCAAATTAATTTTATGAACGTTTTGATTTTTCGAACTAATGTCCGTTTTATTCCAGAAAGTTTTGATACGAAAAATTAGTTTAAAATTGTAGTGATAAGCAGGCCCTTAAAGATTACAGGACAACTATACTCAATTTTTTTGAGTTTATGGTTTGAGCAAAAATAACTTATTAAGTACTAGCTGACCCGGCAATGCTTCACTATTGCTGGACTTGAGTAGGCACATAGATTAAATGAAAAAATATTTACATATAAATTTTAAACTGCTGTTTCATTCATTTTCAGTTGGAAAGGGTGAGAGAGGATGCGCTTTGGAAAACATATGTAGGTGGTATTTTTCTGTTTGTTTTAAAGTATAAGCGTACAAATTCTTATCTAAATCGGATAAAAAATGTGCTTTGCCTAAATTATGGGGTGAAAACGTAATGGGGTTGGAAAGGGGGAGAGGGGATGAATATTCGGAAACCATACGTAGGCAATACTTTTCTGTTTGTTTTAAAGTATAAGTGTACAAATTGTTATCTAAATCGGATAAAAAAATGTGATTTGCCTAAATTATGGGGTGAAAACGTAATGGGGTTGGAAAGGGGGAGAGGGGATGAATATTCGGAAACCATACGTAGGCAATACTTTTCTGTTTGTTTTAAAGTATAAGTGTACAAATTGTTATCTAAATCGGATAAAAAATGTGGTTTTGCCTAAATTATGGAGTGTTATGGGGAATAGGGGGTGACTTTTTGGAATTTTTTTTTCACAGGAACCTTCGCAGACGCACACTCGAAAACTCTCCAAAGTTTCATTGCAATCTGATAAATGGTATAGGAATGCATAGAAGACGAACAAACCCACAAACATTGATTTTTATATATAAGATTGTAATAAATGTGACACTTCAGCTAATGTTTTTCGGCAAAATATATATATATTCATTCGAGATGAAATTCCATGATTTGCATAGCAAACACCGAGCCTGGTGGGTGAGTTGTAAAGGGAGGACATGGATTCAGATCCCCTTACAGCCATCCCATTTTAGGTTTTTCCTGGTTTCCTGAAATCCCTTCAGGCGAGTACGAAGATAGTTCATACCTTAGTACCAATTCCGTCCCGGCTCCGTACATCGACAAGGCATAAAGCCCTAGTAAATAAATTGATAGTAAATATTTTTTTAACAAAAAATTCAGAATTATTCTAGCACCCGTAATATTTTTACTGAGTTGCTATTTTGGTTTGATTCATAGATCCATTACAAATACAATTTTTAAAAACTAATAAATGACTTGTGATAGAATTTTTTTAAGAATATTTTTGCTTTAGTGAGTTCATTTTAATACGTCGTGCGTGTGTGGTGGTTCCTCGTCGTTGTTAAGAGCTTTAGGGCGCGTCAATTTGGAGTCATTACTGTTCTACGAAACACTCAGAGCACAAGAATAATTCGTACTCGACTTTTTTGTGGTACGTCGAGAAAGACTCTATTCTCTCATAGCAACATGACATTTAGATTGTCTATCTCTCTCATTTCTTTTCTGTTCAGGTATCGCTACGTGGCCAGCAGTACTGACAACATCAACATAGAATTTGTGAAAGCAACTAAAATTATCTCCTATGCTGTGACACGGAATGTTATTTGTCATTCTTGTCCAAACTACATTTCATTGTAACCACAATCTCCGCTCGAAAATCCAAACATATTCCGTAATAGTCCACTCATCTAGGTCCACACGGTTGAAGCTGCAGGAAGGCACTAGTATATTATTTCTAAAAGTAGTTTCGTTTGTGACAAGCCATCTTTCTCCCTTTAGACGTAACCAAAATCAGTATTTCTCCTCTTCGATGACATCATTAATTAAGAAAGGAGTTTATCAAAACTTAACCAGTAAATGGCAAAATTATTAAAAAATTAGGGTCAGAGGTATGCGGTAGTTCAGACTGAAGCTGCTAGGCTTCGCTAGCGTAGACGAGTGATCTCATTACCACTAGATAGTAACAAAACATATCGAAATTTTCTCACTGGCCATGATCACGTAACCATTAGGTATATCAGCTGACATATAAACAATTATTGCTACGAAATGAGATATTTCAGGGTCAACCTGCTAGGCTTTGCTGGCGTAGACGAGAAGTGTTCTCATACCACTAGATAGCAGCACAATTTATCGAAACGGCCGTGATCGCGTTACCGCAAGGTATTTCAGTTTACATATAAACAATGATTCCTGCGAAATGAGGTATTTCAGGACCAAGCTGCTAGGGTTCGCTGGCGCTGATAAGAAGTAATTTCATTTCCGCTAGATAGCAGTACGACCTATCACAGAGATATGAATAAACTGTGTGTGTTTTATAGAGTAACCGTTGTTTGAGATATTTTTGTTTCTGTTAAGGAAACAATTCATCATTTCTAATTGTTTCCTAAGGTGCTGTAAGTGTTTGGTTACATAACTATTTCACCTGACACATAAATCTTTATATATAAAGATGAATGTATATTTGTTTGTTTGTTTGTTTGTTGGTTTGTTTGTTGGTTTGTTTGTTCTTCATACAAATCCACAGTTTTCATCCGATCTCGATGAAACTTTGCACACTTATCCTTTGAAACAAGGAGAAAAGTACTGTCTACATTTGGTTGAAAAATTATCTGTATAAATAACACATGTTGTCTTATAACTTCGAAATACGGCGATAGACAGACACGTTGGATGTGGACGTCTCCAGACCGTGTTTCCGGTAAGTGAACTGGCAGCTCAGTGGTTAAAGAGCTTACTTACGAACGTCGTGGTCTCCGGTTCAAATCTCCGTGGAGGCTAAGATTTTTAAAAATTGGGCCGTAGGTTCTTTGGATTGAATGTTAAACTGTAGATATTATAAAGTTAGGGGTGCAATGCGAGGCAAATCGTAGGTAGTCTTGAAATTTTGTAAGTGTACACTTTTTTACGTTATAATGATCCCTCAGGTGTTGTTCGCAGTCAGTGTCTGAGTGTTAACCACAGTAATACTAATATAAATACGGAAGTAAGTCTCTGTCTTTTTGTTACGTTTTGACGACTATATGGCTATATCGTTGTGATGGAATTTTATAAGTAAAGCTGTATGAAGGGCACAGGATATTTTTTCCAGTATGATTAACGGTTGTAGTCACGAAATTTTGAAATCTTATCGAATAGTGACAGAAATATGTTGGAAATTGATTCTCTTCAAGAGGCAGGTTCGACGGTAGAATGATATAGTGATAGCTTTCCTGTCATATTATGCCGACTCGATATTGTTTGGGACCAATCCTTCGTTACCAAAAACTTTTTATATTTAATTCTGGCAAAAAAAAAATTTTAATCCACGCGTACGAAGTCGCGGGTATGAGGCTAGTAATTGATAAAATGAGACGGTTCTTCTTTCGTCGAACTACAAACCCTCCAACCTCACTATTAATCGTATATCGTTGGCTAAATTTTCGCACGGGCTACCTTGGTATACATAATTCAAGAAGTTAATATTCTGTTGTTAGCAGGCCTCGCTCGCGCACAGTGGATTGTGTGTCGCGCGGAGTTTTGCGAGCTGTTGCGTCGCCGCAGCGTCCGTTATGGCGACCGTGTACCGACGGAGATGGGCTCTAAAAACAGCGTCGCCGAGCCATTAAGGACGCCGGCGTCTCGGAACCCACCGACGCCTGGCGTTCATATTCCTCCGAGCAGGTGGCTGCGTCCGATATGATCCACGCTACTGCAACTCCTGTATACCACATACAGTCACTCGTCATGGAAGCGTGGGGCGTATTTTTTCGTTCTATTAGAATAGACAAAACACGACGAGGGAATTCCATGTATGACCCAAAACTAAAAATCATTCTGTGTGGTGATAATAACCTGGTGGGAGGGTTTCTATTGGCTGCGCATTCCGCCCTTGATGTAACCGCATGAACCTAACACGGCAATCCTACCAGGTACAGAGGACCTACATTTTTAAGTGGAATACGAACGACGGAATCATTGTGGCGTACTTTACGCTACACAGCAAGCTGTGCAGGAGGTGAAGGTCGGGTTAAGTGCCTATGAAAATCCCCGCCGAGACAGGGATTCGAACCAGGAACTTTCGATTCCCAGTCAGGCATCTTAACCACCAAAACAAAAGGTTGATTATTGTTATAGGGTGGGGAAAGAATTGATTTTTGAAGACTTAAAATGTAAATACCTTAGCATTACGTTTGATAATAAACTCTATTGCATAGGACAAATTTGTCAGGTGGTAGGAAAAGGTTCCAAAATCCTTCATTTATGGGAGAAAGGGATGAGGGGGTGTACTAGAGATGTGACTGGAATTTGATTGCAAATATTTAGTCGGCCAATTGCTTGAAAATAATGGTGTGTTATGGGATCCAAATTTTCGGTGTCAAATACAAAAGTTTGAGGGGGTGCGAAGAAGAGCCGCTTGATTAGTTTGTGGAAACTATCTCAGACCAAGTCAGTAACTGATATGATAAAGGATCTGGATTGAGAGTCATTGGAGGACAGAAGGAGGGTGAAGAGAGTGCTAAAAATGTACAATGCAAAGCATATGTTGGTGTTGGGGCTTGGAGGGATATTGGTCGAAGAATTAGGAGAGGTGCATAGGGGGGGGGGGGAGGGAAAGATGACCATAATCACAGTTGGCAATCGATTTCATGCATACGGAAGTGGGAAAATTTTCTTTTATGTCTAAGGGTGACGGGGATTGGAACATTTACCAAGTGAAGTGATGAATAAATTACCAAAAAACTCTGAACGAATTTAAAATTAAAATTGGTTAGTCGGAAAAGTAGATGGGGAGGAATTTAACACTCAAATTATATCAATAATCATAAAATAAACAAAAAAGTAGTAATTGGATGACTAAGAGAATTGTCACCGGAGCGTGTGCTCCATCGAAATTTAATTTTAAAAAATCCATTATTTTTGACGGTCTTACTACGTATTTACATTTGATATACATATTCCCGCTATATTCTATGTCCTTGTTATTGTTAACTCTAAAACATTAATTGCCACAACGCTGCGCTTAATCCGTCATTTTTAATGGGTTTAGAAACTAGTGTAGTAGAAAAATAGAAGATAGCAAGAAGAGAAAAGATAGAGAGTGTTCAAATTTTTTTTACATTTCCATTTCTTTTTATACAATGACAGCATATAGTTTATCCCAAACAACGTACGCATGGCAAAAAGTTTTGGCATATTTTGTGGAGAATTGTACCAACTTGAAGTAAAACACCCTTTCAAACCGATGCTTGCGTCATCATAAATAAAACATTACAGAAACATTTTTATCAGTGGCTCAATCCACACGTTTCTACAGAACATGCGTAATCGAAAACATTCACATTTACAATCTTTTTCTCCACTGTTATAAATATTTTAAAAGCAAATTTTTAAGAAACAATTCACTGAAAATTCAGTAGAGGTGTTCCTTCCAAACGTTTGCACTTAGTGAAGGAGATTGAAGTGTTGTGGTATGTCCCAATAAACCCCAACGCTCTTTAAGTCGGTCCTCTAAGTGAAGTTCCATGTTGTGTCGACTATTACTACGTTAGATACGTCTAGACGCTGGGCAGGGCATCTAAGACGCCATGTTGTCACAGGCAATTTCTCCGACAACTATCACCATAAACCCGTATAAAGCCACCAATCCCACAAAAACAAAAATTGGTGAAGTCTCATGCTTCTGTTTTGCCAAAAAGTTATGAGATATTGTTCTGAGCCAAGTCTATACTTTGCAGTGTGTATTCACTTCGCTTTCTGAAACAACGCCAGGGCCGCATTTACACATTTAAATACAGGCTACATAGGCTGTAGCATAGGGGACCGCACCGATAAAAGGGGGACAAATGCCACAAGTAGTTGAGCTAAAAATATATAAACATATACATATCTTGGGCCTAATTTCAAGTCCCGGTCAGAGGGGCTTCTGCCGACAGGGGGGCCGGCGCCAAATGTATAGCCTAGGAGTCCACAAAGCCTAAAAGCACCCCTGCATTACCCCTTCTATTTCAGTAAAAAGTATGACGTACATAACGTCCAAGTCTAATTTCTTTTTATTCAAAATATACGATCTATAACTATAACACCGTGAAAATCCATTATGTTTCTGAAAGTGAAGTGAATACACACTGCAAAGTATAGACTTAGCTCAGAACAATATCTCATAACTTTGTGGCAATACAGAAGCATGAGACTATTTTTACAAGAATTGTTTTTGTGGGATCTCATTTCTTTTTGTAAGTTGATCGGTTATTCTGAATTTTCTTTCAAATGTAATGATTCCGTTGTATTCCAGTGAATAAGAACATTTCAGAACTGAAGACATAGATATACATTACCAACAATGCCCCACGCCCAGCGAACAATGCGTGTGCGCCGTAGCCGAGCAATGCAGATTGCCGCTGGTTCAACTACCACCATAGGTAAATAACGAGTAACCTCCAATTTAAGCATAGGAACATAGCAAATTTAAGATGTTAGTTAATGTTGCTGATCTCTATGAATTAAAAAAATCTCGGACATATAGCTTCATCCAAAGCAAAGCAATTAACCCCCAAATATGTCCCAGAATTTTTTTTGTTTAATTTAATTGCAATGGAGCACACGCTCCGGTGGCAATTTCCCTACACACCCAACTTCCCCCTATCCTACACTCACCTACATTTGCCCTCTACAAATTTTAACTTTAAATTTTTTTAACGTTTTCGGTATGTTATTCATCATTCCCCTTGGTAACTCATTGTTTCGGATTTTAATTAAATAAATACGGGGAAAAACACCAATATTAGACTTTTCTTATTATTTAGGTATGAAATCATATAAGTGTACTAAATTACTTGTTTCTAGGATTACTGGACGTATAGTGGAATTTTGATGTCGGATTGCCTGGTTGATATATATATATATCATTAATTTCCAAAGTAAGAAAAGGAAGGAAGTAAAATTTAACCCATTGGTTATACTCATTAACATCCGTCTACATGAAAATCTATAAAGATGTATAAAGGTATTTTGGAAGAAAGCGATTTCACGTTAGTGATAAGTAAGAAGTGTAGAGATATGGAACTTTAAGGATTTCGGAATTTTCTTACAACATGGGGTTACGATTGTATATGTGTACCAGATTTCAGCTTTCTAGGACTATGGAAAGTATTTTAGAGTTTTGATGATCATCAGTCAGTGAGTGAATGAATGACAAAATCGCTGATATTTGCATATGAATAACATCTGAGCTAAGAATAGTAACGAAATATAATTTAGTATGTTTGCTAATATATATAATTCACAGAAAATTGACAAACTGAGACACAAAAATGGCACGAATCATTTCGAGAAAAGGGTAAACATTGCCGCCGCTGCCTCGACTTGGCGGGTGCGCTGCCTTGCATCCAGATAACTATTTATAACTAGTTTTATCGAACAGATTCTCTTTAATTACATGTGACAATAATTCAAACGCTATATTAAATTAAGTATTGCTTGATGGAAATAATATTAACAGTAACTCGTAGAAGGCTGGTAACAGTGTTTGCCAATTACTTACAAAATATCTTGATAAACACAAACATATACTATGTGTGTAATTTTCCAAAAAAATCCACAGTAACGTTATTCTTTTTTAAATTTAATTGCAATATATCGCATGC
>CM061918.1:95794127-95873906 GCA_031002005.1 Vandiemenella viatica
CTCAACACGTCATACTTATAGCTACAAAAAGAATTACTTAGGACGTGAATCCCACAGAAGATCTGTGCTTAAAAACTGACTTTTATACTGTAGTTATCAGTAGAGCAGTACAATTTGTAGTAAAATAGTAGTGGTGGGTTAATTAAGGGGTTATGTTACTAATATTATTTTGTTCTTTAATCGAAATTTAACCCACATTTAATTTAATTTAATTGCAATGGAGCACACGCTCCGGTGGCAATTTTCCTACACACCCAACTTCTCCCTATCCTGCACCCACCTACATTTGCCCTCTACAAATTTTAACTTTAAATTCTTTTAACGTTTTGGTAAGTTATTCATCATTCCCCTTGGTAACTCATTCCAATCCCTGACACCCTTACCTAAAAAAGAAAATTTTCCCACACCCTTGTGCTTGAAATCGGGTGTCAGCTTGTGATCATGGCATTTTTTCCCTTCCATGAACTACTGTACTTTTCATACCTACTGCAATATCTTTCCATGCCTCATCGCCAGTATACGCCCTGCACACTCCCATGACCCTCCTCATCCTCCTCCTGTCTTGCAATGAATCCCATTCAAGCACTTCAATTTTTGTAATAAAACCTCTGTACTTACAACAGTACTCTAACTGTAAACAACAACTCACTTGATTTCGCTAGGTAGCGGAACTCTAAGTAACAATTTAATCATATTTTTATTGTAAATATGGCCTAATTTAGATACTAGATATTAGGCTGTGAAAAGTTGTAATAAAAATAATAAAATAAAATAGCTACAAATACACTAAATAATAATAATTGCGTGTGGTCGCAATGCCCTGGTGGCAGTATTTCTTAGTAGCATTCATCTAACCCGGTAGTGATACCAAGGACAGGGGACCTACAATTTAACATGGAATCTGAACCACGAAGGGTTCTGACGTACTTCACATTACACAGCAAGCTGTGCAAGAGGCGAAGGTCGGGTTAAGGGTCTCTGAAAATCCTCGCTGAGACAGGGTATCGAGCTGGAGACCTTTCGTTCCCCTGTCAGACACGTTAAGCCCTCAGCCATCAGACCGCAAGAGATATGCTGTTAACATTAGCATGTCGGTAACGCGAACTCATAACAATGCGCCTAAACAAGTTTGCACTTCAAAATTAAAAATCTAACTTAGTCGACAACCCGAAGGTTGGTCGGATCTTCCCGAAGGAGATGTACCAAACTATTGTGTCAGAGACAGGAAGGACAATTCCTTTCCTCAGGAGTCTACAGTTTAACGTTGAATAAGAACCACGGAACGTCTCGCCATAGCTCATATAATCAGATAAAACTCCTAAGAATTCCTGATCACCACGGGATTTGAGCCACGACCGGAGAGAGAAACTTTCTGAAGTATGCGGCTTAACCGCTGAGTTACCATACCGCGTTGCCTTGAAGTATACGTGTGGTAAGTATTATCAAAATCTGATAAAAACTGTGGGTTTGTATGAACAATGTTGATAGAAATTAAGATGAGGGGGGAAAGGATGAGAGGGTTTAGGTTTTTGTAAATCATACGTAAACAGTATTTTTCTATTTGTTTTAAGGTTTAATTATACGAAGTTCCATCAAAACCTACGCGGTGTCATAATGGTAGCGAAAACATTTTAGACTTGCTGATTACCAACAGGCCAGAATTATTCACCGACATTTCAACGATCACAGGAATAAGCGATCACAAAGCGGTAATTGCGACTATCAAATTAATGACCAACCGAAAAAGGAAAAAAGGGCGGATTGTATACAGATTCAGTAAGGCCTCAAAGGAGTGTTTTAGAACCCACCTGAGGAATAATTACCATAACTTCAAGTCAACAAAGGACACCGTTGAAGAGATGTGGCATCGTTTTATAAATATAGTCAGGGAAGGAATGGAAATACATATACCAAAGCGGACAATAAAGGGGGAGAATGATCTACCGTGGTACACATGCGAAGTCAAAAGATTACTCAAAAAACAAAGGAAAATACACGCACGCTCAAGAAGGAAGGGGTGTCGCAGCGATTTAGAAACCTTAGCTGATTTAAGAGGACGTATTAAGAATGTAATGCGCGAGGCCTTTAACGATTTTCACTCCAACTCTCTCTCTAAGAGTCTCACAGAAAACCCAAAAAAATTTTGGTCCTATGTACGAAAAGTTAATTGTACCAACAGAAATACCATTCCTGCACTAATTCGCGAACGTTCCGAGGTTAATGAAAGCCGCGATAAAGCTAACGTACTAAATACTGTATTCAAAAATTCATTTACAAATGAACATAAGGATAGTATTCCCGTTTTCCAACGCCGTGGCGAGTCGGTGATGGAATCATTACGAACAGATACTGCAGGTATCATAAAGCAATTAGAGCTCCTGAAGTGGGGGAAAGCACCGGGTCCAGATGGAATTCCAGTAAGAATATTTTCAGAATATGCGGCGGAAATCGGGCCATTTCTGTCTGATATGTTCACTAAATATTAGAAGAGCGAAAAGTACCTTCAGACTGGAAAATCGCGCAAGTAACTCTAATTTTCAAAAAAGGTGATCGAAGTGATCCTGGAAACTATCGTCCCATATCTATAACATCTGTTTGTAGTAGAGTTATGGAGCATATTATATGCTTGAACATTATGAATTTTCTAGATGATAATAATTTGCTTACAACAAATCAACATGGATTTCGGAAGAAAAGATCATGTGAAACACAGCTGGCCCTATTTACACACGACGTAATGATAGTTATCGATGCAGGTTCACAAGTAGATGCAATTTTTTTAGATTTCCAGAAAGCCTTTGACTCTGTGCCACACAACCGCCTTTTAGCGAAGCTTCGAGCGTACGGTATATCGGATCAGCTTTGTGAATGGATAAAGGATTTTCTAACCGGTCGGTCGGTCGCAGTTTGTTGTCGTTGAAGGAGAAAGTTCTTCTAATGTAGACGTTACATCGGGTGTACCTAAAGGAAGTGTAATAGGACCACTTCTTTTCTTAATTTTTATAAACGATCTCGGAGACAAAGTGAAAAGCCCATTTAGATTGTTTGCTGATGATGCGGTTATTTATAGGGAAGTAAGAAATTTGGCCGATTGCTTAGAAATTCAGCGCGATCTGGATGTTATTTTGGCTTGGTGCGCTGAGTGGCAACTTACTCTAAATTGTAAAAAGTGCAAGACAATAAGCATAACTAACAAAAAGAATATAATTGTTCAGAAATACGAGTTAAACAATACAGTTATTGATATGGTCGATTATATGAAATATTTGGGAGTAACAGTACAAAGGAACATGAAATGGGACATACACATTAATTCGTAAGTAGGTAGAGCAAATTCTAGGCTGCGATTCATAGGTCGAATCTTGAAAAATTGTTAATGAACAAATAAAGGAGATAGCGTACAAATCTCTTGTGCGTCCACATTTGGATTATTGTTGTGCCATTTGGGACCCGTTTCGTAAGGGGTTGATCGAAAGTATAGAGAAAGTACACAGAAGAGCCGCTCGATTCGTGATCGCTTGCTACAGTCCTTATGAAAGCGTCACAGAACTGATTAGTAGACTAGGTTGGGAGTGTCTGGTAGATAGACGACACACGTTTCGTTTAAACTTATTGGTAAACATCCGTACTCCCACTTTCACTTTTGAGTGTAGTGAAATACTTCTTCCACCAACCTATTTGAGTCGGAAGGACAGGAAAGATAAAATTAGAGAAATAAGGTGTCGGACTGATTCTTATATGAATTCTTTTTTCCCTCGCACGATTAGGGATTGGAATGAACAGCAAAGAGATTAGCTTTGGTGCTGAGCACCCTCTGCCACCCACAATTTTGTGAATTGCAGAGTATATATGTAGATGTAGAAAATCGGATAAAAACTGTGTTTTTATGAAGAAGATTGGCAAACACAAACCCATTCATTTTTCCCTACTGTCCAAGCCCAATTGATCTTACTTATAGCTACAGATATAATCTTAATATTAGCATGTTGGTGACGCGACCTCATAAGATTTTATCCATCCATAAAGCTTCCAACGCGCTACACGTCAGAGCATGTTGGTGACAGGAAGTCACGAATTCATAGATTTTCCCCCGTCCAGACATTACTCAACGCGGCTATAGAAGTTTTCACTTAAAAAAAAAACAAAAAAACACCTACCTCGCGTCGCCAACCATCTGTAATCTACGAAATGGTTCATGTGGCCCAAAGCAGAATAATAATAATTTAGTTCTAATTGAATTAAAAATATATGAGTAAAAACTGTTCATAAAAAATTGACGTTTTTCTTGTACTGTGTTATGAGGCAGTAAGGTAATAAGTTAAACTCTCTCTCTAAAAAAAACAAGCCATGACTATTTCATCGACCTGACAAAAAGTTCCAGCATGCGGGGAAATGAATGCATTTTTATTACAACAGTCTATTAACTTAATACATTTCCAGTCGGGATTCAAAAAAGAGGCGTTCGTTTAAGAATTAAATTAATGGCTGTTTTCACAGGGTCTATGGGTAGATGCCGATAACAATATTATTGGTAAGATTGATAACATAAGAGTGATGAAGTAAACAACAAGAATGAAGCTTTTCGCAGCGTTATAAATAAATAAATAAATAAGTTCTCTTGCTTCCAGACTCGTCTAAATGTGACATTCATAGGAAGTCTAGAGGGAGTCTCTCTCTGCCATGTAACTTTTTCCCTTGGTTGAAAATGCGGGCAGATATGGACTCGAAACGTCGCATTGATGTGATTTTTATAGGCGGCTGGAAGGCCGATAACTGTTTATTTATTAACAATGAATGCGTCACGTCTTATTTCTTTTATTGTACTTTGCCCCTGCTGGTCGGAGATGTAATGTAGCATCCAGCCTATGGTAGCATCATGACTCATTTGGTTACTAAATATTAAAATTCTGTTCAACATGTAATTCATTTTTAACAGTTCACTTCCAGTTACATAACTTTATGTCCACAGGAATTGAAAACACGCTTTTACATTTATTGAGCTATGGGTACAGTAGAATATGTGCCCAAAGGTTAATAATTTACACATAGGTAAAAAAAAAAAAATGGCCCATACACGTCAGAGGTAGTACATATCATTATTTTTGACATTGCGCTGGTCCCGGGGTTGAAAACTGTTTATCAACGCTGTTGTATATATTTTAACTTCCAAAAGAAACTATATTTTAGATGACTGTATTCTCGAGTATGTCTGTATGTTACTACCCATTGTATCACAGCCATAAAGCAATATCAGAATAGCAAACAACGATTTGCTCAGTTTTATAATTATTTATTTATTTTGCTTATGGCTTTACGCTTAGTCTACGTCGGGGTCAATAAAGGAGTGAAATGATAGGGACAAGGAACGGGAAGGATTTCGGCCATGACGTTTTGAAATAACCATCCAGGCTTTTGATTGGAGTGATTTTGGGAAAACACGGGCAACTGAAAATGGGATGGGCTGACGGGGATTCGAATACTGGACCGGACCGTTAACATTAACTCACCGATTTTTGTTTTTACTCTATCCTGACCTTTACAGCCGTGTTTTGTTATAACACGTTCTTGTTTGAAACGATTTGTTTGTTTCGTATTCCTTCGCTACAATTCTTGATGCGGCCAGAAGCTAAATAGGAAAAATGCATCTTCTTTGATTTTTTTTTCGATTTTGTTTCGTGTTTTTCTTTTGTTTCGGCCATCTGTGGACCACGAGTTAATGTTCCTTCCTTTGCCTTGGCTTTTGACGAACATTTGTAGGAAGTAATACGAAGAATGTTACTGTGTTAATTAGATTACCAGTAAACACACTATTGTAAAGATTACAAGTTAGGTTGCCAGAAAACGTTAGGATTTTCTCAATGATAAGTCAGAAGCAGTTACGAAGTAACAACACCATTTAATTGCCTCGAAAGTTCAAACGCGACCCATACATTTACAATATGACCGTGTGTTTTATATCGGAACCTGCGTTCGATAAAACCACAAGTTGATAGTAATTTCGGCCACAATCCGTTAATAATACGCGAGATCACACCCACAATTCACTACAACGAAGAGGCTGTTTTTTCTTGTTAGAACCGCCTACTTTCACTGATCTCAGCTATTTTAACAACAGTGTGCCATACAGAAACATCACTATACTACATCCCGCACAAATTGAATCATATTTCTCGTTTTTATCGGACTAGTACATACTACATCTCGGCTTCCGGCTACCTCCCTCGCTACCCCTGACTACCTCCCATTGGTCGAAGCTGGTCACATGACTATACAGTGACATAGGTGTTATAGATGTTCAACACATTAATATTTAATTAAATCTCGATGGAGCACACGTCCCGGTGGCAATTTCCCTACACTCCCATCTTCTCCCTTTCCTGCACCCACCTACATTTGCCCTCTGCAAATTTCAACTTTAAATTCTTTCAATGTTTTCGGTAAATTATTCGTCGTTTCTCTAGGAAACATATTCCAATCAGTGACACCCTTACCTAAAAAAGATAATCTTCCTACACCCTTGTGCCTGAAATCGGGTGCCAGCTTGTGGTCATTGTGATCTTTTCCCTTCCTTGCATTACTTTTAATTCTTACACCAATTACCTTCCATGCCTCATCACCAACATACGACTTATATAGTCACACATTCGTGAAACAATGTTTTCCGTTAATTCAGTCCACGTCTTGTATGTTCTTAGTATCTCCTTAAGAGAATCATGTTCTTGAATATCTTCAAGTGTGGATCGCTCATTTCGTTAATAACATTTTTATTACTGCTAATCTAATGGTGTCTCGCTCAGACACCAACCCTGTTGTTTTGCAATTGAGCTATCATAGTTTTTGTTTAGAATTGTATCCTGCGTTGTCCAGTGCGTTCTGTGTATGTTTCTAAATAACTTCGTCCTAATGAAATAAAAGCGTGCTTAAATTGCGGTTTTGTTGAATTTGTAATCAATAAACATTTTTACAAAACAAAATTCTCTCAATTTTATGTATTTTAATATTAAATGATCTCAACTGATATATATTTCATTGGGCTCAGGAGATGGAAAATCTCGAGGGTAAAGAAATGCCAGCTTTCTTAAGAACGCTTCAATTTTTTATATACAGCAGGTAATAAAGGTAGAAGAAGGATGCTACTGTCGGATTGGCTGCTACGTTATGTCACTTGGTTTATTGCCTACTTTAACCCGTAACCCGATCTTGGTAGCTGGCCATGGTAGCTGTTTTACTGTAATTTCACTGGGGTTGTATACTCTTCCCCAATGATAGAAGTGAAATAGGTGTTACAATTATGTGAGCATGTCTGTGATAAGTGTATGTCCAGTGTAGTGTGCCGTTAGCTTTCTGAATTAAGTAGGGATAGACGAAGAAAGAGATAGGTTGCAACACAATGTTGGCTAGTTCAGGCCTACTCTTCCGAAAGACTCCAACCAGGCGACCAGGCTTAGCGTTCACACCTGACATATATCTCTGACGTATGCCCTCACTCCATACGCACTGACGAGAAGTTTGGGTTCTAACCCAGCTGTTTGGTGCACAATGTGGTGATTACGGACTGTGCACCAGCACCTTTCTACACTGCCGTCATAGTCCAGATGATGAAAATTTATTCCACCACCAGGACGCTAACCAGCTACCCCCCTGTAAGGCACCTGGCACCATCACGATGCCACAACCAACTGAGTGATAGGGGCGAGTAGGAATGTGACATTGGAGGATGAATGGACGCAAACAACAATACGCTACTTATCCAGACCAAACAGCCTGCATTTTTTTTTTTTTTTTTACTTAGGGGTTAAGCCTCGTCGAAGTTGAGGTCATTAGAGGTGGGATAGGACTGGGGATAAGAAATGGGAAGGAATTCGGCCATGGCCTTTTGAAGGAAGCATCCCGGCATTAGCCTGGAGTGCTTTGGGGAAACCATGTAAAACCCAAATTTGAATCCCCGGACGGGGATTCGAACCGGCGTCCTTCCGAATGAAACAGCCTGTAACAAGTAAAGGAAAGAAGAGGGACTCTGAAAGCAGAAATTGTTATTGGAGACGAGGATCAACGATAAAAAGCTCTCATTATGATAAGATATTATTTATTGAAAAGTGACAAGAAGGAGATAAAACAAATAAAGATGTAGTAGAGAGTGAATACATCGCCACCGAACGTGGTGGTGTAACGGTTAGCGTTCTTGCCTCGCATTCGGGAGGACGGCGGTTCGAATCCCCGTCCGGGCATCCAGATTTGGGTTTTCCATGGTTTCCCAAATCACTCAAGGCAAATGCCGGGATGCTTCCTTAAAAAGACTATGGCCGAATTCCTTCCCATTCCCTGCCCCCCCCCCCATCCTTTCCCGTCTCTAAAGACCTCGCTGTTGAGAGATGTAAAGTAGTTAAAAAAAATACATCGCCAAGTAAAATGGCATGTATTATCAGTTGCACTGACAAACACCTAAGTCTCTCAACGTGTGATATATTTCTCGTCAGCGCACTTCAAATGAACAAATCAAAGTTTTTCTACTAGTGAAGTTCTGCGTGGTTAGTCGAGTCTAAAAATTCTGGCTGAAACACGCATTAAAACCTGAGACCAGCACTTGCCGGACTAAACACCTTGTTTATTCGGCCACCACACCATTCCCTGTTCTAAAACAATTGCAACTACACGATCTCTATCAGAAACGTACGTAAACCTTTAAATTTGATACTTATTCCTACTTATTCGTTTGTTGATATTGAAAGCAAAAAACAGTCACAATTTGTTATTATTAATATTTTTTATTTTTAGTATGGTAAAATAAAAAATAAAAATATTGATAATAATAAAAATATTAATAATAACAAATTGTGACTAGTTGCTGCTTTCAATATCAACAAATTTGATATCAAAGTCACTGATTTCCACAAACCCGAGAAGATTTTGTTGCATTGTAACAGAGTTTTATTTATTGCTTTATATGTGCCTTCACCTCCGTAACCATTTGGTTAGTAACAGGTAACCATACATCATATTTTCTACAAAATCAGACATTAATTTACAATATCTCATTTTTTGACATGTATTTACCAGTATGTTAAAGGACATATCAGAAAACCAAAACTAGCCGCCGTTGGGACCATTTTGTTTTCTGTTTATTCGTCTATTTATATTCCAATAACAAACGTATCCAGTTACATAGATCGGTAAAATAAGTAATCTGTTTGGAATTAATGAATCGATATGTGTTATTCAAAGTCGATAGTTACAGATTCTTGTAGCGGGGAAGTAACAAACGAACGTCTCGCCAGAGATATTACTCGTTTCCGCGACGTAGTTCCGCCGCCAGCCGATGCGCGGCGCTCCCGTTCTCTTTACAGGCGGTACTAAAGCTTTCCCCCACAGCGTGGCTTCATGTGGAAGGGCCTAGGGCACAAGGGCCGTAACTACCAGCAGACCGTCAATCATTTCATTAAAATTTAATCTTGGCGGCCAGAGGCTTTGTTTCAGCTCCGGCATGCTTAACGTCCCGGAATTAACTGCTGCATGCGACCAGAGATCTGCAGGGTTCACCCCTAACCATCCATCTCTCACCGCTCTCACTGTGTGATAACTATGGTTCGGATCTTCACGACCAAAAAAAACCAGAGAAATATGCAGGCAAATATGACCTTAGAAACGGGTGATTGTGACATAAAAATTACAAAATATGACCAAACATTTAAATTTTTCTGCACATGAAAAGATGATCAATTTTTTTTTTTTTTTGCTGTCGTCAGTTTTGCTTGTTTCATATTTTAATGGAGTTTTTTTTCTGTATTTCGACTGGTTTGATTCAATCCTCCATCCCTTCCTATCCTGTGTTAACCTCTTCATTTCTACATACCCCTTACAACCCACGTCCTCAATTATCTGATTCATATATTCTAATCTCTGTCTTCCTCTACAGTTCTTACCTTCGACTGTTCCCTCCACTAACAAATTAACCAATCCAGCATGTCTCAAAATATGACCTACCAGCCTGTCTCTTCTTCCTATAAGCTTCTTCCATAAACTTCTTTTCTCACCCATCACTACCAAAACTCGTTCATTTCTTACTTTGTCTGTCCACCTAATTTTCAGCATTCTTCTGTAGCACCACATTTCATCTAGTAGTATCGGGTTCATGTATACAGCATAATTTGCTTCCGTGGACTCAATGCTCCACTGGGAAAATTAAATTTTGAATCGTTTTGTTGAAGTCACTTTAATTTCACTTATTTTGAAGATCAAAAATCTTTCATCTGTGCTAAAATTCTCCTTTCTAAATTCCCTAACGTAACTTCGCACTTTCAGAAAAATTTTACTTTCGGCATGGTGGTAGGTCTACTCACTGATCCACTGCAGATTTAACACTGACTGAGGATATTTCATTGAGATATTGATTGACGCGGATCGAAACAGGCATGCTTCTGCTGTATTGTCGAGATTAATAGCCGGGCAGAACATTAACGTTTAGAGAACGACAATAATGCATAACTTTAATTCTTGTTTGGTGGGTTCTGACCACAATTAAAATTAGTTTTGTTTCTTTCCCCCACCTGTATAGCAGGAGTGCAGTTCTGTGAATAATTATCTTAATTTCTTCTCATCTATATCTAGTGAATTGCCGGTACGATTAAGAAACTACCAGATTTTTTTCTCAAAATATTGCCATATGACCATAAATGTTATGGTAATATGACCAAAACTAGGAAAATGGTCAGAATATGCATTTACATGCTACATAAAATACATTTAAACAATCAGAAACGTTGAATCTGTGGTTATTTCAGCTGAAAAAGAAGGCAGGAAAAAAAAAATATGACTTGTCCTATAGATTCGAACCATAGTGATAACCAGCAGAACAACCAGACATGAGTGTGCAATGCTGGAAATGTAAGTTTCGTATTTTTCTTGATTGTATACATTATATGTTTCTAGCGTTCTTTGACGCAATACACCATTATAAAAAATTAAAAAAATAAAACAAACAAAAAAACCGAATTCTCTTTATAACATTATCACTAACCCCTAAAACATTTATTATGGTTGTTACTAATAATATTGAATTATGTAGCATTTGTTAGTAATAAGTATCCTGAATAATTTTATTAATGTTTGTGACTTGATGTGTAATATTACTGGGTTCCCACAGTCTGTAGCAAGTTTAGTAACGAGAGTAGCATAGTGTTGTTATTTAAGCAGTGTAACACTTTTTTACGCTGGATATTGTAGGAAGACTGGAAGCAATGCGGTCTGTGGGTAGTGGCGCTTGGAGAAGGTTGTATGCCGCGAACACTGCTTCTTCGTACACAAGCTAAAATAGCTCGTGAAACCTATGGGAAAGTTGTGTTAATGTAACATAAGTGTTTTAGAAATTCTGTCAATGAACGTTATTAATCAAATTAAATAATATTTCTACAAGAACAGTGAATTATTTCCATTTCCAGACTGTGTCAAAATACCTCTCAGTTTGTTTATCCGAGCTAACAGCTTGCATGTGTTGAAAGAAGAGGATTTGGGCCGATATTCTCTAAACAACACGCCGTTATCAAATGTCAGGATCACTTACCTATGGCTACTACTTCAGGATAATCTTACATCTTTTTACCATGAATAATTTAACCCATAGTGTTCCAACGTTTTTGGGCCACAATTCACTTTTTCAAACAGTGATTCGATGGCACCACTGATAGGTGGCGTTTATTATATGATACACTGAAAAACAAGGACACATTTTTAAATTACGTTATGAAAATATGTTAAACATATTGGTGCATTCCTCATAGTTTGATTAAGAAATAGATATCACGAAAAAAAAAAATATTAGCTAGCCGGCTGAGCTCTGTGTGATGACACTAATTTGATGTCTTATTTGTCATCAGAAATATCTCCATTGCTGGTAAACTGCTGACTAAACCATATTCTTATTCCGCTACATATGATTATGGGAATTTAACGAAAACCTTCTTCGATGTAGCCCACAAAGTCGGATACAACACTGGAAATCAGGGGGGTGGCGGTTCGCCCCCCTGAATTTCCCTTGGACCAGAAACGCCCCCTGCGATCTCTTGAACGCCCAAAGATGGCTGGTACCACCCACTGGTGTTAGCAAATGCTTGTTCCCAATTATTCACTTGGGATGGAGCTTATGCCCCTACAAACCTATTCGTGTTTTATATTGTACTTTCATTCACTGCCTAGGATATATTCCTCAGCACCTTCCTCTATAATTTGTTCCAGTTCCTAGCTTCCTTAGTTACAAATCGAAACTTCCCGGTTCGAGTCCGGCAGAGGGCATAGATGTTTAAGTGTGAATGTCGTGTCCGTCATGTAGTGTACATACTTAGAAGCAACAATATACTGGAGAAACTGATACACTGGATGAGTCATGATATTTACATTGAGCTGGCTGTGTGACATATGTAGCCTAATGCCATAAAAAAAACAAAAAAAAAAACAAAAACAAAAAACACAAAAAACAAACAAAAAAACAAAAACAAAAATCTTTGCTGTTTCTTTTATAGCTTGAGAACTGGTAAATGTTGGTTGCTATCCTACGTTCCCTTCTACACACAACTCCTTTTCCTCCCGTTCAACATCGGACCGTATTTCAACACCTATATATGTCTTAAACATACCAAACAATCTCCTCCAGTTACTGCCATAGCAATTATTTTTTTCACGTTAAATATTGTGTTCCAGGATAATTTTCATAGATCGGGTTGTTGTCCTCATTTCTTCCTTTTACAGCTGCTGATGTGAGTCCCGTAGCATTATACGTTACTCCAGTATGCAGTTTATACCCTGTACCTTTCAGCGTATCCCTGACTTCAGAATTCTTTTACATATACTATTACTTTTTACCTTTTCTATCTCAGTTTAACAATATTCAGTTTTTCTCTCTGGTCATTTATCAACCATTACTAATAATATTTCAACATTTTATTTTAGCTTATATTGTTCCTTAACATCTTCCGCCAGGGAGAAAATACGTATTTCGACATCTTTTTATACTAAGATCTATTTCTAATTTCGTCATTCCGGTTATAATTCCTTTCCATCCTTCTCATCACCTGAAATTAACTTTTGTACTGAGCCAGGAATTATTTTACGATTTCTCCTTTTAAATAGAATCAATAATACTATAAAATCTTTCTAGTATTCTTCTTGTATTATTACACACTATAAACTGTATGAACAATTAACAGTTCACAACCTCAATAACATCAATATTCTCTTTGGCCGCCAGCCGTACAAATTATTGACAGTTCATTATACTTTTATAGCCCGGCAACTTCCTCATCATCATCATTATCGTTGGGGACTATCTCCAGTTTTCCGGGAGTGATTTACGAGCCCTCCTGTGTTTATGTCTTGGTTGTTATGGACGATCGTCTTCCACTGTCTCCTATCCACAAAAGTTTCTCTGTTCGTAATATACTCCTAGTTCCAGCCTCTTCTCTCTATGTCCTCCTTCAGTTTATCTGACCATCTTCTTCTTGGTCTTCCCACTGGTCTTTTGCCCACTATCCTTTTTTCCAAATAAGTTTTCGGTAGTTTTGTACTAATCATTCTCTTGACATGCCTAAACCACTTAAATCTTGATGACTTAAGTCTCTCTTCCATAGATTCCCTTAACTCTAGGTTTGATCTATTCTCATCATTTTTTTATATGGTGAAGTCCAGTTTTCTGGAGGGCCTTCGGTTGTGGCACCATACACAGCCATTAACCCGGCTCAAGGGAGATAGGGTCACCTTTCCTATCCCCCACTTGAGAACTTCTTGCCTCAGAAGTCCGAAAAAGTAGAATGGCAAAGTCCAGGTGGGGACCCAGTCCTGCGGGGTATAACGCAGCACCCAGGCCCAGGGACACGGGTGAAGACCTTAAGGCGTCTACGGCAGAGAAGAAGTTCTTCGGTATGCGGTAGAGAAGGAAACCACTAACTTGTGGTTAAAACAAAAAGTGTTGCTTTCAAAATCAAAACGAGCCTCGGCAACTCCCTACTGGCACCATTTCCAATTTCATATCCGCCAGCTCCGCTCAATCACTTCCATTCCATCCAACCCATCCATTTTTTATTCTTCCTTCTTATTATCTATGGAATCTCCATGACCAGTCCACACATCATTTTTGGGATCAAAGATTCTTAACAAAAACTTGTAATTAATATCTTATAACATTACTTTATATTCATTACAAACAAAATAAATATTATTTAATCCCATTTCTTAACATTTTATAAATTAACGGGAGGTATGACTGTTACAAGCTGACCAAGGTTCATAATCCAATTTCCTTACTTCCCTTACTTATACCCTGAATATCTTACCTAACTAATATTTCATAGGATAATTGCAGCAGTTTTTCAAGTGCTCCGATCCTTGTTGGCTTACATTCTGTGTACTTGTGCCATAAGGAAACCTGCATTTAAAAAAAAATGTATTAGTAACCTGTTATAAGGTTTAAACATAAATAAAATTTTGATTCTGTCATGAGAAAATTAATACATATACATATGCAATTATTAATTAAATTGCTGCAGGGGGTAACTTATGAAAATAAATTTAAGAAAAAATCATGTAAGATGACAATTATATTTTGTCCCTAATTGCTTTTTGTTTTAAATGTATGGCACAGTATTTATAATCCTCCACCTCTTCTCTTTCGATCATTAGTTAATCACGACTTACATATTACAGCATAGTTTCTCAGTTGTCTGTTTGATACAGTATATTCTGTGTTTTTACATACAGCCCTTCTCAATTTCTCCCTGGCATAACAGGTTAATGTATACGAGACTCGAGGTTTTATCGGCGTTATATATAGATTAAATTCTCTCTGGTAAATTGCAGAATGATTCCGTTGGTAAACACGACATTTGGGTGATCATATTCTCTGCCGTCATTAGCAGTGACGTCAGAAGCCCTCCACCAGGTTGTAGCGTAAGCTATTGTGTGTCTAGGCGAACGTCTCTAATATTTACCAATGATTCAGTACCAGGATCTTTTCCTTAGTAGTTCACGCCTCGTCGACGTTGAGGTTATTAAACGCGGGTTGGTACTGGGCGGGCAAGAAACTTGAAGGAATTCGATCATGGCCGGTTTGAAGGACCGGATACACTTTTGGAGTTATTTCTGGAGCCATGGAAAACTGAAATCTGGATACCTGGAGGGAGATTCAAACTCGCGTCCTCCTTAAAGCTAATCCAGCCTGTTACTTTTCACTCGCAGAATGTGCCTTGATTTAAAGCAAAGAAATGTAGTCAAATGACTGGGAAGAAGTCCTATCTCTAAATGGTGTGGGTTTAGAAAATACGAGTTACTTAAGAATATGGTATTTTAGAAGACTGCTGGAAATCAAATCGACTTATGCAGTAGGAAATTACTAATGGCCTGAAATCATAAGTGAGGCAACATGCTTATGGATGCATATTGGTAAAATAATACATGGAATGGTGGGTCATGTTTTGGAACATACGGAATTTGTGTAATTATTTATTCGAGAAAATTTCTTAAGAAAAAGTAGATTATCTGATGTGAAACAGATAAAAGATAATGTTTATGTCCGTATGAAAAGATTAGCTCAAGATAGCAATGGACGGAGAATTGTATTAAACTAGTCGAAAGACTTGACAAAAAAACTAAGTTATGACCATGTGTTGCTAACGCAATGCTTCGTCAGTACATAAGTTGAAAATAACTACGCATGTTACGGCATTCTATCGCAAAACACACAACAGTAAAGTTAATAGATGGGTAACTAGCGGTAAAGGTACTGTAAACCCTAGAGAGCACCTGATACATAGCCAACCATCACTACACAAGTATCAGAATGGTCACAGAGCTAGCTTACTAGCATCGTTGCGCTCACAGGGACATAGGTATTTCCAAAACTTCCTCCTAGATACCGAATCTCGTTCGATGGTTGATTGGTCGCATTTCACTAATCTCTTGGTTCATCCGACTCCCACAGTCTTCATACCAAAGTGGCGTTCGACTATAAACCATGCTGTTACTGATCTTTCCATGAAATCTTCCTGGCCCTAAACGCCACCGAATTGCTTCCCCTGCTTTTTTGCTAGGTGACCTTCTACGTTTTTTAACCAATAAACAAAACTTTAGGATCTCAGAAAAATCATAACGTGTTCACAAACACTCTATCGTAAGTCGAAGTGACAAGTAACAAACAATATCCCAACACCACAGTGCCGGAGAGTAGCAGAAAGCACTATAAGAACGATGTAATTACAGCCTGTCTCTTCAATTAACAGACAGAAGTGCTTGGATCATTCTGAATTTTAGCTGTAAATATAATAAAACCAGCCAACCTAGAAGATAATTTTTACAATGCAATGATATGGCTGGGTTAATCTGACCCCGTTGCCTCAGTTGATTGTGGCACCGTGGTATAAATCAAACAGCAGCAACGGACATTTGAAAGCCCGCCCCGTTGGGTCAGTTGGTTGCGGCGCCGTGATGGTGTCCGGAGCTGACACAGGGTTAGCTGCTTCGAGTCCTGGTGAGGGAAGAAATTTTCGTGAGGACTTGGCCGGCATGGTAGGAGAGGTGGTGATGAAAAGTCACCAGATAGTTCACTGAAGTCCTGGGTTAAATCCCAACCTCTCAACAGTGCATATGGAGTGAGAGCATGCGATACTGTTGATAGTGATACGTTGTCGTATGGGGACGTTAAGCCTGTGGCTTCCTGGTATCTTCGTGAAGAGTGGACTTGGGTGAGACGGCTCCCCTCATTTATTTCTAATCCATGACATGGGGTAAACATTAGGGTATCGAAAGGAAGCTATCGATAAAATGATACTTTTCAAATCATGCATTTGGACTGAGATTTTCTTTTCTTTATATTTCTTATTTTAATATTGGGCGCACTTAATTTCAAATTTTAGACATGTTTTTTAAACAAAATTTTTAGCTGAATTGGGCAATATTTTTTTTTTATTCGATGAAATTTGCAGCAATAAATAAAATTATTTTTGTAGCCCTACTGTGTGATAAAATGTATTATAAATTAAATAAATTAATACAAGGTTAAATTTAATTAGAAATAATTTTTATTTTAGTTGTAAATCAAACAGCAGACTGCCATGGCTCGTTAAACTAAAATATATACTAATATTACACTTCCCACTCTTCGTCCGAACAGTCAGTAAAAACAATAATAAATTATCCAATCGTTTCGATGATAATTTGTTTCTTGCCTTTGTTATTGTACTGTGTGCTCTCCTTCGTTCGGTGGGGACTGGCGTTGCTGGAACTATCAGATATTCCTGGGCTAACTTATTCAAATAAGAGAATACTACTTTCATACCATCCCATTGGTCCAAAGGGTGAGTAGTTCCCCGTTCCTACTTTTTACTAGCCAAGGAAATAGTAAAAAGGAGCCTGACGCTCGGCTTTTGCTTTATTGTTTTGTATGTGCTGACACTTATTGAACTTACAGTTTTCAAATATTATTATAAAATAACAAAAAAAATGTGGATAGAAAAATCACAGTTGCCATTAATACAGCATTGACAGTCGCACAAGTACACCACAAAACAAAGTTTCACATTCATTCCAAACAAAACAAGAGTCTCGAGCGTTCAAGCCTTCACTTTTTTTTTTTTAAGAAATTAAGAAATATAAAAAACCAGTTATCATACCATTCTCAAGTTCTATAATCGACAGTCCTACCAAGATTCTCGTCTTGAGATGTACAAATTATATTTTCGCTTTTTTTACGTGTATTTGTAGTATTTACAATAATTTTCCCAGCGTCATATTGGTATCAATACCTGCCATAATGTACTGATATCGTATGAAAAGTACAGAGTACAAATGTATCGGTATCAAAACAAAAATACTCGAGAACAAGAAGTATCGATATATTTTCCGTGTCCCTAATCAGGCCGATGTTCGAGTACGCCTGTCGAGTGAGCTAATACACGGCCGCGACACACCTTAAGCCTGCAAGTAGCTCAAAACACAGCTCTGAAGAGAGTCCTACATCTTGGCACAAGGTTTCCTACCTCTGCCCTTCATGAACATACAGATGTATCAACGTTGAAAGAACGGTTCCGAGGGCTTGTGACCAAATTCTATATACAAGCGCATCTAAAATCGATTGGTTAACGTGGGGATATTGATCCACATAACCAACTACTGATGATTTTTGAAGCGAAAACTTTAAAGGGGTATACGCGAAGTTTGGACGGTGGTAAATATGTGAGTTCGTGACGTCACCAAGACGCCACTTGTTCCGCGCATCACCATCACGCCACCTGTTGCGCGTATGAAATGCAAAATCTTTAAACAAACACATAGTTTTATCCGATTTTGATGGAACTTTGCATACGTATATTTTAAAACAAATAGAATAACATTGTTTACGTTTGATTTACAGAAAACTAAACCCTCTCCTCCTTTCCACCTCCCCTTAATTTCTGTCAACGTTGATCATACAAATTTATAGTTTTAATCGGATTTTGATAGTACTTAGCACACTTATACTTCAAAACAAGGCGGTCTGGTAGCTTCTGAATGTTCTCTCTCCGGTCGCGGGTTCAAATCTCGCGGTGAGAAGGAATTTTTAGGAGTTGCCGGGACGCTACATGGTTCTGATTCCATATTAAACTGCAGGCCCCTGAAGAAAGGATTTAGCCTTCTAGCTTCACATAAAATAGCTTGGTACATCTCCTTCTGGAAGATTCGACGAACCGTCGGGTTGTGGACTAAGTTAGATTTTTAGTTTTTGAAGTGAAAACTTCTTTAGGTGCGTTGGGCGATTTTTGAATGCGTAAAATGTTATGAGTTCGCAATACCGACACGCTAATGGTAGTAGTGTATCTGCTTAAGTCTGGTGGTTCAGTGGTTAAGGTGTCTGACTGGCGAAAGAATGGTACCCTTTTCGAATCTCTGTCTCGGTAGGGATTTTCATAGATCTTCACCTCTTGCATGTAATGCGAAGTACGCCAGAACGCTTCCATGGTTCGGATTCCACGTTGAACTGTAGGTCCCCTACTACCGGGTTAGGTTAAGGCGGCTAAGACAGGGGCGGAATTTGAAGCCAATAGAAAACCTTTCACCAGATCAATACGACCAGACGGAATTATTATTATTACTTAGTATATCTGTATATAAAAGTATGACGCGTTGCCCGTATGTTATTCATAAAATTTTCACTTCTCTCGGCAGTTCTCAATGACTGCCAATTAGTTTTTTCAATAAAAAATATGCCTTTATGAAAATATATAAGACGAGAAGGGATGGCACATCGACCACCGATAGGAGAAAATGTCAAATAGATAAACGTCTATCATACCCTGCCTGTTACAATAAGGCATGTGCGAGGCTTCAGGAGCTAACAAACCCTATTTATGACTTCCCAGTGGAAACACTGGACAATTTCTTAATTACAAGCCATGAACAAATCAAGGCATTGCTTAATGTGATAGGGTCCATTCGTTTTTTTGTTTTTGTTTTGTTGTTTTATTGGTTTTTTTTGTTTTTACTTATGGCTTTACGCCTCGTCGACGTCGAGGTCATTAAAGGCGGGAGGGTACTGACGACAAGGAACGGGAATAAATTCGGCCATGGCCTTTTGAAGGAATAATATATATGAAAATTACAACTGGGGCATAATCTTCATCGCATTAATTAATAATTATAATTTACTGAATGTATGGGAACGAAATTGGGTTTATTTAAGTAAATAGTGTAAAGGGAATCATATCGTCGTCATCGGTTAGGCATATTACTTCAACACAAATAACTACTTCATACAGATTTGTGCCTAAAGCTAGCCTAATATAAAATGTTTTTAATTTAATTTTTAACTGCAATGGAGCGCACATTCTGGTGGAAATAACACCCATCTTCCCGATTTCCTTCAGCAACCTTCATTTGCTCTCTACATATTTCAATTTTAAATTCTTTCATCGCTTTTTGGTAAATTATTCATCTCTGGAAAAACTCAGTGGCTTGTTCGTTTTGTTGGCTATAAAATTATTGCCGTTTTTTATTTCACAGTGTCTAAGAAGTCGTTTACTGTTTTTGCAACTATAATTGTTGAGTCAGCTAGCATTCCTTGTTCTGTACAGCGACAATTATGCAATAAATCGAGTCATATGTTTCGAAATACTGCGTGAAGCCGTTATTGAACCGCGCATGCGCATAACCGCCTCAGTAGCAAGTCGACCAGGTTCACCGTATCGTTACGAGATGGCACTGTAGTACTGCGTAGGAGTTCAAGCGAGCGCCAACAGAGCGCGTTGTAAGTGGTTACTGTAAAACGAGGTGATTTAATGGTGTACGGCACAATATTGTATATAGTTAACAGCAATAAAAATACGCGCCACTGTTATCTAACTTCTACGTTTTAGCAATCATGACGCAAATGGAAAATTTGATTAAATTCGATTTTGTGGTTCGTTTATTTCGTATATCAATTTGGTTTCCAACGTTTAGTGGGGGGGGGGGGAAGATGCTTTGCATTAACTGTTGATAAGTTTGTATAATATAGCATAAGTGTTTGGAAGTGTATGTGAAACAAGCAATGAATGGAATAAGAATGATATTTGAAAAAGGAACAACGTATAAATGGAGTGAAATTATTACTCTAAGGAATTATCATTACATTGGAATACTAGCCTAGGAAGTTAATGACTCCTAAAATTTTCTGAATTTTCTGCCTTTGAAAACGTTCAAACAATTAGAATACGCATGTAATGAATCAAACTTTTTTTTTTTTTTTAATTCGATAAAAAAAAATTAACATTCATGACACATTGTACAAGGACAGAAAATATATGCTAGGCAACTAGAAGTGTTTTCTTGTAAAAAGAAATTCGTGTAGACAAAACATATATCTGAATATGAAGAAGTTAGTTGTGTGAACTTTTGTATGGAGCCTATTTTTACACTGAAGCGAAAAATAATTTAGAACCGCTTCCAAAGGAGACAGTATGGAATACCTCACAGAACCATGTCAAAGATTTAATGGCTGTTATCTGATAATATTTTATTTGTCTATCGCAAGGTCGCAGAAAAGTAAATCTCATCTATTATAAAATACCTTGATTTTATTCAGATTACTGGGACATAATGCACGAGGAATATTAGATTGTTAAATATATATATATATATCAAGAAGAATTCGAGACGAACTAATTTAGTATCAGAGGCGATGTTTACAGATTTAGAAAATTTAGAGGGTGTAGGATGTGATGTCCATGCTAGTATGAGAAGCCCAATACAGAACAGGTCGACAAGAATATCTGCATGAATTCAGTTAATTAAGGTTCAAAAATGCCGATGCCTTTTACTTGTATTGCATCGACCAGATATGCTTGACGTTGATTGGCTTGAAGTTAAACTAATCAATTATGTAATCATACAGTACATTTCTCTACAAGTTAAGCGTTGGGGTAGCTATTAACTACGTAAAGTAGTGTAGTTCAGGAAAAATTCAAGATAATGTATTTAGCTAGTAATGCTGCTAAATTTTCGACCTCCACCATACATTAGGAAATCCAGCAATAGTGCAGATCATCTTAAAAATTCTAATTAGCAATCGGGACACAATAATTACGAAAGTTTTCTTTTACCATATCTCAGATGTGACATGTTGATTAATAACAGCTTCCCCGATAATGATGTCATCAAATTACCCATTAATTGGTGAAAACGCCAAATTGTTCGTTTTTCATAGGAGATGACGATCTAGTCCTGCTTCGATGACTTTCACTAGTAATAGTAACCACAGTTTTGTCCGCCCGTTCGCTCAGTTGGTTGAGGAACCGTGATGGTGTCCGGCGCCGACACGGGATTAGCTGGTTCGAGACTTGCGACAACACTAGGGGGTGGGTCTTAGGGTCTCACCGCCCCAAAAAACAGAAGAGCTAAAAAAAAAGGGGTCTCCAAAATCACGACGTCGTCAGAAAGGGGGGGGGGGGTCCAGATTTCAGAAAAAAAATCTCACGTAATTAATCAAACATATCCTGTTTTTATCCCTAGGATATTCCCGGTACATTACCCAACATCGCAACATATATGTATATATTACTTATGGCTTTACGCCTCGTCGATGTCGAGGTCATTAGAGGCGGGATGGGAACAGGGGCAAAGAACGGGAAGGAAATCGGCCATGACCTTTTTGAAGGAAGTATCACGGCATTCTCCTGTAGTGATTTGGGGAAACCATGGAAAACCCATTTCTGGCTGCCCGGACGAGGATTCGAACCGGCAACATAATGCGACCTGTAGTTGCTGCATGAATCGCAGAATCATACGAACGGATACGGAAGGACACAATTTTCTATGTTCCTCATGTCGCATGAATATAAACATATTTCATTCTACTGTTCGGATCTTGGACTGCACAGTATCTAGACGCCATGTAAATCCGTGGTTTCTTCAATAAACACTTCTAATGAAACATGAGAGTTTTCTCGCATTCGAAATATATAATGGTTAGGATATATTAGTAACCAAGTTTAAAATTCTGTAATTAGATGATTTAGATTTGTAATTACAGTAATTGATCCTTATAAATTATTAGCATATTGCATACGAGAAATGATATACATATTTCGCAGTATAGAAAAGCATGGAGCGGTCTGGTAGCTCAGTGGGTAACGTGCATTCTTTCAAGATGTTCGCTGCTCCGGTCACGGGTTCGAATCCCGGCATGCACAGGAATTTTGAGAGTTGTGTTTGATTATATAAGCTATGCCAGGCCGCTCCGTGGTTCGGATTCCACGTTAAACTGTAGGTCCCAGAGGAAAGGAACTGGCCGTCCTACCTCTGACACAATGGCTTAGTATGCCTCCTTCTGAAGGATCCAACCAACATTCGGGTTGTGGACTAAGTTAAGTTGTTTTAGGGAAACATAGATTTTAAGGTATCTAGCAAGAACACCTAGAGCTGACCATCTGACGTATCTGTCCATTGCAGACATTTCGTTGCTTCATAAAAGGCTTTGTGATCATCAGAATTATAGACTCTAACAACGCACGACATGCCGAATACTCACAGGTGACCTTTCTCGTTGGTACAAACCATCCGCACATGTTCCATGTCTCTAATGAACAACAAAAAGGCTTTATTATTAGGTTTTTAACTCTTTTCTTATACAGTGGAACAGTACAAGTGACTGGTAATGTTGCGTGTGCGACGGTTGGCACCCCTCCTGTGAGCCAGGCGATGTCAGTCCCGTGGAGTGTGGCCGGTCGCAGGATTTCAGTGCTAGCTGGGACACTGAACTATAAACAGACGTGTTGAAGTAAAAGTGCTTCACACTTAAAGAACACTGCAGTCTTCGTATACGTGAAAGTAACTTTATTGACTGTTGGCCATCCGGGAGAGAATGTGGGATTAATATTAATAAATCGCACTGAGACAAACAGTAAATGCCATCAAGGAGTGATAGATTTTCATTTATTCTCCTCTCTCTATAGAGATATATCCCCGATATTCCAAGTCTGGAGACCGTAATAACATGAAATAATCTAATAAAGTTGTTGTGGAAAGTTCATTTGCAGCAGCGACAGTAAAGATTTTAAGACTGTGTATTTACAACAGGTGCCAGTTGTTATGTATAAATAAGAAACTTAAAATAAAAGCATAACAAAATTTTGTCTCTATACCTTTATCACAAAGCGGTCTGATGGTTCAGTGGTTAAGGCGTCTGACTAGAAATCGAAAGATCGACGGTTCGTATCCCTGTCTCGGAGTGGATTTTCAAAAGCCCTTAAACCGACAATCACCTCTGGCATACGAAGTATGGCAGAACGCTTCCGTGGTTCGAATTACATGTTAAACTACAGGTCTCTTTTACCCAGCAGGATTACCGGGTTAGATCAGGCAAGGAACTATAGCCACCCTACCTCCAATAGAACGCTAAGTATTCCTCCTTCTGGACTATCAAACTAACCTTCGGGTTAAAACTTCGGTTAGCTCTTATCTTTATCAATGTGTTCGTTGTACATTCAGCTCCACCATTCTCGTTCACCTTTTTTTACTTAGTCATTGCTGGCTATTCCATCTTCTCCTAAATTTCACTGAGCGTGGTGGATGAGCGGTAATGCTTTGGTCTAGCTTTCGGCAGCACATGGGTTCGAATCCCCGTCCGGTCATCCAGATTTGGGTTTTCCATGGGTGTCCCCAAATTACTCCAGGTGAATGCCGGGAATGTTCCTTTAAAAGGTCATGACCGAATTCCTTTCCGATCCTTGCCCCCCAGTCCCTCCCTACCTCTAATGTCATGGACGTTGACGAGGCGTAAAGCCCAAAAAAAATTATATTAAATTTTCATTCATGTCACCTATTTACAGATTGTTTTCTCTCTCACTCTTTTTTTTAAATAAATAAATAACTGTTTTTTGTTTCCATTTCTTATTGCTAACTGCTCGCGAAGGCAGCAAACAATACAAGTTATTACATATCTTCTGCCTAGATGATAGTACAATCCCTACTTATGTCACTAAAACCTCTTTTTCCTTTTCATTTCTTTCATCATGTCCTTTATACGCTGTATTAACGTTTCACTCAATCCGTCATTTTGTTCTTCCTCGGCTGTTGTAGACGTCTCTGTGGCCATATTTTACAGTTTTTCTAGTTTCTGCTTCACCATTTTGTGAGCTGTTCCCCCCCGCCCTTTTCTATCATCTCAGCCCCCAGACCGTTCAGAAACCTCTCCAAAGCGCAGGTTGTAAAATATGGTGGCACTTGACAAAAGTTGGCCAATTATATTGATTAGCATTTTAATGAAATTTGCTGCCTATCATTTACCCTGCCATCAAGCTGACATGTTGACTTTGTCTGAAATCCACTAAAACATAGAAACAGATTTTTTCAACCTACACCCTTCACATATATTGAAGTGAATACATTTTTCACTAATGAGTCGACACAATTATTCTTGATGTAAAACTTTTTAATCTTCTTTAACGGTGTGTAAAATTATCGATTCTCATAACTTGAAATGCATTAAGTTTTTCTGTCTCACAACACAAATAATCTTTTTCATACATCAACACTAGATCACACTTTTTTCTGTCATCTTTTGACTGGTTTGATGCAATCCTCCATCCCTTCCTGTCTTTTGCTAATCTCTTCATCTCTAGATACCCCTTACAGCCTACGTCCTCAATTATTCTAATCTCTGTCTCCCTCTACAGTTCTTACCTTCGACTGTTCCCTCCACTAACAAATTAACCAATCCAGCATGTCTCAAAATATGACCTACCAGTCAGTCTCATCTTTCTGTAAGCATCTTCCACAAACTTCTTTCCTCACCCATCATTTCCAAAATTCGTTCATTTCGTACTTTGTACATCCACTTAATTTTCAGCATTCTTCTGTAGCACCACATTTAAAATGCTTCAATTTACTTTCTTTCTGGTATTCCTAAATTCCATGCTTCGCTACCATAAAGTGCTGTGCTCCACACATGGAGTTTTAAAAAATTCTTTCTTAGCCCTAGATCAATATTTGAATCTAAAAGATTACTGTTTTTCATGGAGGGTAGTGCTATTCTGCTTTTAACATCATTCCTGCTTCGATCATCGGTTGTAATTTTGCTTCACAAGTAAAAGAATTCACTTTCTTCTCCTATTGCATCACACTTATCAGAGAAATTACATAATATGAGAAGACTCGGGAAAATATATGGACCTTACTAACTACCGTAACAGATCAGTAACTATAATTATAGCATGTATACACGGGTTGCACCCTTAAAACCTTACAAGGGTCTTTTTTATATTTTTTTTGCTGTAGGCGATATTAATGACTTTCCGTCAGCGGGCTTTCCTATTTCCAGTCTATGTGACAGTACTCCCTGAGCTAACTTAATTAGGACCCGGGTTAGTAACTCACAACACAACCTGAGGAATGTCCCCACATCAAAGGCGCCGAATTCTTTCGAAATGCAGCTGAAACCCATTTTCTCGGGGTGGCGGATCATATGACGGATATAGCTTTCCGTTTTACGAGTTGTAATATGAAGATCTCAACCTCCATCCCGTCTGCTGATGAAGTCTGTGTTGGGGGTATGGTCTGTATGAATTATGGTCCAGGGAGCGGCTCCACCCACCAGCTAACGAGCAACCTGCAACCCCCCGGGGGTTGGTTGATTAGAACAGGGGGTGGTCCCACTTGCGTAGTGGTGTTCGGTTTCTTGTACCGGGTGGGCATATGTGAGGTGACCTTAATACAAAAAATCAAGCAAAGAATTTACACCACTATGGAATAAATGTATGAGAAAAAATATTATGCTTTGAATAAGAGGTATTTACAATTGGTGCTTAACCTACTGCATTGACGTTCGTCCGTCCTTTCTAAAGCGTCGCCATTTTCGACTCGACAGGTTCAATGTGTACATTTTATTTGTGTTGTGTATGACAATTGTATTTTTGTTTATGAAATGTGTAGTTTATGAGCCGGAGATTGAGAACCGTTCCAGTATTCGCTTAGATCATTTGGGAACCACCTAAATCCGCATTCAGGAGGGCCGGTAGGCGGTGACTAATACTCAGATTTTAGGGTTCAATTCCCGGCCCGGATATACCTGCCGTCCTGATCGTTGTTTGCAGATGGTTCACCGCAATCACACACGAAAGTGTTATTCAATCGTGTTTAAACCGAGGATCTGTAAAATGTTGAAAATAATAATACGCACTAGTAACTTACAATTGCCGTTTTTGTTTTTTTTGTTTTTTTGTTGTTTTGTTTGTTTGTTTGTTTGTTTTTTTGCTTTTTGTTTTTTGCTTGTTGCTTGTTTTTACTGTTGTGATATGAATGGTATTAAAATTTAGCGCATATTATATCTCTCTTTCATTTTTTCTCTCGATCCGGCCACCAAATAATCACGTAGCACCGACCTCTGCTATTCTCAGGTGGCCAATCTGAATCATGAGATTGGGGAAGAGAAGGACATATGTCTTACTCGAACTAGAACCAAATTTGTTTGAACCCGCGTACTTAATCTATTGAAAGAAATCCTGTGTCTCTATCTACCTGCGGAACGAGTAATTTCTTTGTGTTCTGTAAGATAAGTGTATTTTTGTTTGTAAAATGTGTTATTTATGAGGAGAAGATTGGCATCTGCCTAAATGATTGTGGTAAACCGCCTTAAAACCGCAATCAAGATGGCCGATACGTCACGACGAGGATTCGAACATTGGCCCGTTGTACCTCCCCGATGCAGTGTCGATTAATGTACCATTATTACGTAATATGTCCAAAATCATGTTTTGAATCCCTAAATAAAAAAAGCTAATATGAAATTTGAAGCGAATTATCAAACGTGAAAAATACCTCTAACTTTTCTTATAATATCTTAAATTCAATTATAGTTAAATTTTTATCATTCTTCCTGAGGACCAAAATCTTCGTGGACTACATGTGGAGGATTGCTGACGTAGGACAATACCACTATTACACCCAGGATCTGTAGAAAAGCTGTGTTAACCAAATTGAAAAATATAAAATGCAAATAAAATCTTCTCGGGCTTCCAACCGAGTAAAAAAGTCACACTTGTGGGACGTTCAGAAGGCGTCTATCTCAGCCCTCATTCTCAACGCCTTCGAAACATCCCACAAGTTTGACTTTTTTACGAGGCTTGAAGTCCGAGAACAGTTTGTTTATATACAACGCCGTGAAAAACTTCGATCTTACAATACAAAATGCAATATCGAAAATTACGTTAGCTCGACAGAACACGCTCGGATCTAGCATTCGGCAGGTCCCGAGTTCAAATCCCCCGTTGCCCATTCAGATTTTGCTTTTCCATGATTTCCCGATATCACTCCATGCTAATGCCGGGATGATTCCTTCAATAAGCAATGGCCTAATTCCTTCCTTCTTGTACCTTAACACTAGTTCTTTCCCGCTTCTAATGACCTCGATGTCTTCGAAGCGAAATGCTTTTAATAAGTAGGGGGAAAAAAGTTGCTAGCTCTTTAATCTCAGAAATTGTAAGTTTATAACGTTTCATTCATGTCGGGAACCATCTCACACATGTTGTGGCGTATCCGTAATTTCCACCGAGCATGGTGGATTGGTGCATGAGCGGCAACGCTCTGTCCTTGCATTCGGAGGGACGTGAGTTCGAATCCCTGTCTGCTCATCCAGAGCTGGGTTTACCATGGTTTCCCCAAATCACTCCAGCCTAATGCCGGGAAGGTCCCTTCAAAAGGTAATGGGCGATTTCCTTCGCGTTCCTTGTCCCAGTCCTTTCATACTTCTACTGATCTCGACGTCATCGCCGACATCAACCAGGTGTAAAGCCATACGAAAAAGAAGAACCATAATCTCCATTAGTTAGAAGCTGCTATGAAAAAAACTACGAAGGCATTATGAAAATAGTTTGATTTCAAATGTTAATTTTCGTAAAAATGTTTGCGGCTGCGGCCAAGGAAAAATATGTTTTTGCAAAAGTTATGTTGAGTGTACTAGAACCCGGCGTCAAGAGGAAGAAGCTTGCAGAAAGAAGAGACAGGCTGGTAGGTCACATTTTGAGACATGCTGGATTTATTAATTTGTCGGTGGAGGGAACAGTCGAAGGTAAGAACTGTAGAGGAAGACAGAGAGATTAGATTATATGAAGCACATAGTTGAGGACGTGGGTTGTAAGAGATATGTAGAGATGAAGAGGTTAGCACAGCATAGGAAGGGATGGAAGATTGCATCAAACCAGTCGAAAGACAGAAAACTCCATTAAAATATGAAACAAGCGAATCATTATAAATGTTTCCAAAGAACTGTGTTTTTAGTTTATTAAACGAACTATTGCTGTTTTTTGTGGCGACTTTACGCCTCGTCGACGTTGAGATCTTTAGAGGCGGAAACTCATTTTGAAGTTATATGGCTACCTGAAACCTCTACGAAACAGCATTGAATGCCATGACAAGTGAATGTACTGTAGATACGCTCTGGAAGCATCAAGAAAATTCGTCTGCTGGATGATGGTATTTTGGTATTCAATCCGTAATTTCCACCGAGCATGGTGGATTGGTGCATGAGCGGAAACGCTCTGTCCTAGCATTCGGAGGGACGCCAGTTCGAATCCCCATCCGGGCATCCAGAGCTGGGTTTTCCATGGTTTCCCAAAATCACTCCACGGGAAGGCAAACGAGTAGGGTAGGCAAACGAGTAAACGTCTAATTACGGAAGGGGAAATACGGATATTCTTTATTCGCACTCGTTGGCAGGAAATCCAGAGGTCAAGGTTGAACTTCACTATGAGAATATTAAATGTAATACTTATGAGATCTAAATTTTACATTTATTGTGATATCTACCTTTTACAGTTTATTTCCTCTTGTATAATTTCTTTTATATCTTAGATAAGGAACTTAATTTAATAGCTGTCTCCTTTCCATTTTGCTGCCACATCATTTTATTTTTTCAAATGAGTTGATAGAACAAAGGAGATGTAATACACCTCCTCAGCACCGTATTGACCCAAATAGGATTTGGGATTCACAGCCACCGGAAGCCGGTGGCGACCCCTCTGAAGACCCTGGACGGTCTTGGTCATTCCAGAAATCGCATCTGATGGGCCAGACCTCAAGGAATTCCGGAGGACGTGGATCCCGCGGAAGATCTATCCTAAAAAACTGACTTTTATTCTGTAGTTAGCAGTAGCGTAGTAAAATTTGTAATAAACTATTGGTGGTGGGTTAATTAAGGGGTTATGTTACTAATATTAGTTTTCTTTTATTAAAAATCAACCTATATGTAGTCAAGCACTTAAGTTTTTGTAATAAAATGCCTATACTTACAACAGTACTCTAAAAGTAAACAACAACTCACTTGATTTCGCTAGGTAGCGGAAATCTATGTAACAACTTAATCGTATTTTATTGTAAATATGGCCTAATTTAGATACTAGATGTTAGGCTGTAAAAAGTTGTAACAAAATAAAAAAAATCTACCTTTTACAACATTTTAAATCGGTTTCCGTAGCTACTGGATAGATTCTTTATCGCTAAAAAAAGCACAACATGTGTCACGTCAGCTTCAAGAAAATATTTAAAAATTAGAATCTTTTTGTTATTAATATTGGATACTAACTGATTTTTGGGATCATATTTAGTAGCAATGAGCAAACCCGGCGTCAAGAGAAACAAAAGAAGGTTAGTAAAGATAGACGGACTGAAATGGGATTGGTGGTTTAAGATGAACCTATTCTAATGTGGAATGTGGATAATGATTTCATGACGGACCCCTTAAGTAGGATTTTATAATATAAATGCATAGAGAAGCATGACCAAGATTGATAAGATTGGTAGCGGCTATGAAAGAGCTGCGAGGGCATTATGAAAATAGTTTGATTTCAAATGCTAATTTTCGTAAAAATATTTGCGGCTCCGGCCAAGGAAAAATATGTTTTTGCAAAAAAGTTATGTTGAGTGTACTAGAAGTCGAGTAATAAATGCGTGATTGAGTGCACATTGTAAAGTATAATATTGATTGTATAATCGATGGTTTTCATTAATAAAGAGAACTAAATTGAGGTACAGTATACGTTTTCCTTTCAGATAAAAAGAGGAAGAATAAAAAGATGATATTATAACCGGAGGGAGATAGTTAAAAGTCATCTCTGGTATTAAAAATGACATAAAACGATCTCATTCCTGTTGGGAGCTGCCAAAGAACAAGATCAAAGTAAAAGTAGAATATTTTAGAATTAAATGGAGAGATAGTCTGAGCTAGTAAATTGTGAGTAGTTAGTTAAAGTAGATATTCTTGAGTTGAGACCATGGGCAACAGGTTATAACATTTTTTGCTCGCACGCAGGCAGTAAGATGTATCTGATTATACTGTGGTTTTGTAATCATCTCCACAGTTTTAATAGCTCCTTTATAGTCAGCCACATTTCAGATTGATTTAATCATTAAGATACAAGCATCGTTTATAGTGGTAATAACAACACGAAATGATGTAAATGAAATAGAGACTCTTCTTATTCCTGTATTCTACAGGCTTTGTTAGATGCGGCCTTTCGAAAGTACCACTGCGACCTTTCCCGAAATGCTGGTCCCAGTCTTGATCCGTGAGGCACTCGCGACATTCCAGGCGCCCTTTCCGTCCCACCAGACCCGTTCCTCCCTTGTCGCCCTTTTTTTCGCTGTCGGCCTTTTGGTAGATTAAGTCTGCCCCTCAGGTCACAGAATGTCTGACAGACGCCTCACCCCATTGGCTGTTGCTTCTACCCCCTGTCAGTGGAGTTGCTCTTATGTTAATGCAGTCCGTATTTATCGCACAGGGCTTTTTTTTGTACGTGTGTCTGTAGACTGAACCGTTTGTAAGTGGTTTTCTAGATGCAGGTGCAGATATAGTGTCTTGCTTACCTTTCTCCTCTGAGAACAGTCCCAGAGGGAGTATTTGGACGCCAATTGAAGCCAGCTGTGTTCTTCCTGTTTTTTTTTGTGGTTTACCACAGTACTTGCAGCTCCCATTGATTGTTTCTCTAACTCTCTCAAACACAAAAACGCTTTAGGGTATCATAATATCATATAAAATATTTTTTAGACATCTTCACAGTTAAGTAACATTTATTTACCGAGCTTGATGAGTAAGCGATAACGCTTAGGCCTTGTATTCGGGAGGACGCGGGTTCAAATCCGACATTTCGGTTTTCCCTGGTGTCCCGAAATTAATACAGGTGAATGCCGGGATGGTTCCGTCAAAATATCATGGCTGAATTGCTTCCCCCCAATCAATTTACTGCCTTTAATAACCTCGACATTGACGAGCCGTAAATAAATAAATATGAAAGGGTATAGAATTCACAAGATACAGAAAACATTTTCCTTTCTGTAAATTGACGGTGAGCATCTACTATTATAAATAATTCGGGTATTGTCCAAATATATAATTTTAAGGTGAAAATATTCGATAATAATAACCGGACTTAGATGTTTTGCCCGTATACTGCTATCAGGACTTAAAAATGTAACCACCTTCGTGTAAGCAATACAAAAAGAAAAGAAGTCAAATGTAATATTTTCAGAATTGAAAGATCTAAATCGAATTTCCGTTGTCACGAAAAACCAAAGTTTAGTGTGTTAAATTTTTTTGTGAAACTAATGTTGTATTTCATAGATGTTTTTGTCTATGGGCGTCTTGATGTTTGATGTAGTTGCGATGTCCGAATTTTATTAGGAATCTTTAATGCATTTCTTGTGAGGTTAGGTAATTATGGACAGTAGGAGAGTGAAGAGAGTGCTGGGAATGTACAAGGTAGGCCTATATGTTGGTGATGGGACTTGGAGGGGTATTGGTCGAAAAATTGGGAATAGTGCATGGAAGGGGAAAGATGACCATGACTGCAAGCTTTCATGTATAGGGGAGTGGGGAAATTTTCTTTTGTGGGTAAGGGTGTCAAGGATTAGAGCAAATTACCAAGTGAAGTGATGAATAATTTACCAAAAACGCCGAAGGAATTACGCAAAAATAGATGGATGAGAAATTTAGCACTCAAATTATGTAAGATAATTAAAAGAGTAAAATAAAAAGTGGTGATCAGATGTCTAAGGGAATTACCATCGGAGTGTGTGCTTCATTGTAATTAAATTAATACTAATACAATTTCCTGTTCTGGTGACTGGTCACATAGAGTTAGTGATAAGATGTATCACCCATTTTAAGCTAGACCAAAGGCTTTCAACATGTAGGAACCCCAACCAGGTCGAGTGGATGGTTTATGACTGATGCCTGGACCAAAGAACAGACAGACACAAGCGTTTGCCTGCAGCTTGTCCTGCATTGACCTACGTGTGGAGGAACTGAAAGTATGTCCGGTACACTTAAAAATTATTGGAAAAACTGGAATTTAGAAATGCAAATGAAATATATTAGTATCTGGGAGAAGGTTTGTAAAAATAAATTTGTAACTGTAGCAACAATAAGTAGAGGCAAAAATGAACGTATGCTGAAAATGTCAGAACGGGATCGAACCCACGACCCTCAACATATGAACACGACACCAACCTCTAATGATACTGTTTTTCTTCTGGTGTGAAGTTAACACTGTACAATTTAAAATTTTTAACCCTGGTTTTCTCAAGACCAACAGGGACCAGCAACATTGGTGTGGAATATCTGATGTGTTATATTATTTTCGTGTACCCACTGAAGACCATGTAGCGAGTTAATTGTCTCTTCTTATCGGTATATACTGATCAGTAGTTGTGACTTTCAGCCTTACATTTAATTATTACGAAAAATTATATTTATTATTCAATTTCCGATATCATTTCTGTACTGTATGACTTTTATTTATACTATTTATCCAATACTGGGTTTAATAATACAGCTGAAAATAAATTATCTTTTAAATGATGTGCAATTACTTTTCAAAAACCAACTCAAATGGTTTATTAAACATTCGCAATAACAATTATTATTTACTTATCTTTCTGTATGCTTTTAATACATATGATTTTATTCAAACATATTGATAATTTTTATCTCTGCCCTCGAGCTTACTTTTTCAAATATTAAATCACAACTTTTCGTTCATCCTGCCAAGGTGTAGAAAGTCTACTTATTTTTGCCTCTCAAGCCGTCTTTTCTTCAACAAACTACTGGTAACCAGAGATCTTCGTTCCCTGAGCTTGACGTTTTCTGAACTTGAAAACTTAAATACCAAAGTTTCTGTATATAATCATAATTATTTAATAACACAATATTCTAATAACAATCATTTTTACGATTAGTCAGTACGTGTACCTCACAACCCTTCTTAGCAAACTTACAGAAATAAATGACTCATGTTGGTGAAAAATTTTGAGATTGAGAACAGATTTTAATTTCGTGCACCGGCGCCGGATCACGGAAAGCCAATAGACGTACCACAGATTTTAAATCAGGTTCTAAGCTCTCAAACTGTGATAACCCTATCAAAAACTGTTCCGTAGTGTTTACTTGGTAAGAAATTTGATACGTAATCCACGAAAATAAATCTATTATTAGTTGTTAAAGAACACAATAATTATTTTTTGTTACATAGGTTCTTTAATATTAAGGCTCTGTTGCTCAGTGGGTAAGTCGTGTGACTGGAGAGGTCTTCCGTTCTATTCTTCACCTCTGCTAAGGCTTGTTGCGTAAAGTGAAATACGCCAGAACGCTTCCCTGCTTCGAATTCTACGCTAAACTGCAGGTCCTCTACACCTGGTAGTATTACCTGGTTGGGCTTAGAGCGGGTTCGACAGGGGCGTATTGTGCAGCCAATAAAATCTCTGTCACCAGGTCAATACGACCACAGAACACAGAAGATCACATTTTCCCCTGACAGTTGGGAGTAAAAACTTTCCTATGCTAGGATAAGTACTCAGGGTCTAATAACTGCGGTTTAAATTCGGGCAGGACACAAATCATTTCCCGAACATTTCTGATTATTCACACTGGCCACCTGTGTAAAAGAAGGAGCTAGTGGTACGTGATACCTAGATGTCCGGATCGAGGAAAAAAAGGAATCAGCATTGCTAACATTTGTTAGATACACTTAAAGTCTTCTGGATTGCGTTTCTCGTATTCATATATGTGGTACAACAATCTTCGGTGAATCTGAGTATGGAAATGGCTACAATATTTTCCTTAGGAGCGCTTAGTTCGTACCATAATCGCTGTTACGGATTTTGGGGATGAATAAATCGATAGTAGCACCTTTCTTATACTGGTCCCCATCCGATCCATCTTGGCTGATGTTCGGATTAACTCCGTAGTTGTCTTGGAGGTCCATGTTCTCAGATTTTTTAACCAAGAAGTTCTTCTTCTACCAGCACTTCTCTTTCCTGGTATTTTCCTCTGGAGAACAAACTGCAGGAGTGCATAACGGCTATTGTTTCTCATGATGTGGCCAAGGTACTGAAGCTTTCGTGTTTTTACAGTGGTCAATATTTCCATATCTTTTTCTTTTACTGACAGTTTCTGTTAATGTCCACGTTTCAACCATACAGGAGGACAGAGAACACATAGCAGCGCAGGAGTCTCAATTTCGTGGTAATCGATAAATTACGACTTTTTCATTGAAAGTAGCCCTGGATTTACCAATACGTGACATTCACCCTTCAGTCAGGCAAACTTCCCCGCACTATCTTATCCAAGACACCAATGTTTCCATGTATATTTGTATATATAAAGATGAATGTATGTATGTTTGTTTGTTCTTCATTCGATCTCGATGAAACTTTGAACACTTATCGTATGAAACAAGGAGAAAAATACTGTCTACATTTGGTTGAAAAATTATCTGTATAAATAATACATGTTGTCTTATAATTTCGAAAAATTACTGAACGGCGATAGACAGACGCGTTGGATATGGCGGTCTGTACTGTTTTTCCGTTTAGGGGTCAGGTAGCTCAGTGGTTAAAGCGCTTGCTTAGTAATGTTTGGATCGAGGTATCTGGTTCAAATCTCTGTGGAGGTGAAGATTTATTAAAAGAAATTGATAGTAAGAGTCACGCCTGGGCCGTCGTTTATTCGAATTGATTGTTAAACTGTAGATGTCACAAAGTTAGGGGTGAAATGCGATGCAAATTGTAGGTAGTCTTGCAATGCTGTAGGTATACACTTTTTTACGTTATATTGATCCCTCAGAGGTGATTTGCAGTCAGTGTGAGTGTGATCTGCAGTAATAATACTATAAATGCGGAAGTAAGTCTCTGTCTTTTGTTACGTTTTGACAACTAAATGCCTTTATTGATATTGACGGAATTTGACAAGAAAATCTGTAGGGAGGGCACAGGACTTTTTTTCCGGTATGATCAACAGTTGTAATCACGAAATTTTGAGAACTTATGGAATGGCGACAGAGAGACGGATGTGTTTGTTAGTCTGTAATGTTACGTCACTTGCTCAAGCTATGCTTCTCGCACATTATGTTAGTGTATAATTTGTTAATAAATTTCGTTTAGAGAAAAAACGTATTATTTAGTATAGAAGCCGATTTTCTCTTTCCTTTTACTTGGTGTCTGCTTAAATGTTTCCGGCACCAGTTTATTTTGCCTTCTTTTTTGACATGCTTTGCGGGCGTAAACTGGCCTAAGTTTTAGCTCTAGCAGAGCACGAGCAGCTACAGTTATTAGAACCCAGGAATCAGATGCTCATGCTTAAGAAAGTAGAAAAGCCCTAGCTGAAATAAAGCTTCCCTTAGTACACAACCCCCCCCCACCCCCCACCCCAACATCCCCGCATATTCGTTTGTTTTTCTGTTTTTAAAAGTGTTGGAAATTGATTCTCTTCAAGAGACAGGTTCGATGGTAGAATGATATAGTGTTGGCTTTCTGGTCATATTATGGCGAGTCAGTGTTGTTTGGGACCAATCCTTCGCTACCAACAACTTTCTGTATTCAAGCATTCGGGAGGACGGCGGTCGAATCCCTTCCGGGCATCCAGATTTGGATTTTCCATGGTTTCCCCAAATCACTCCAGGAAAATGCCGGGATGCTTCTTTAAAAAGTCCATGGCCGAATTCCTTCCCATTCCTTACCCCCCATCCTTTCCCGTCTCTAAAGACCTCGCTGTTGAGAGACGAAAAAGCGCTTTAAAAAAATCTATATTCAATTCTGTAAAATTTAGCGTGGTGGTGTAACGGTTATCGTTCTGGCTTCGCATTCGGGAGGACGGCGCTTCGAATCCCCGTCTGGGCATCCAGATTTGGGTTTCAATGATTTCCCAAATGACTCCAGGCAAATGCCGGGATGCTTCCTTCAAATGGCCATGGCCGAATTCCTTCCCATTCCTTGCCCCCCCATCCTTTCCCGTCTCTAAAGACCTCGCTGTTGAGAGACGAAAAAGCACTTAAAAAAATATTTATTCAATTCTGTAAAATCGAGCGTGGTGGTGTAACGGTTATCGTTTTGGCTTCGCATTCGGGAGGACGGCTGTACGAATCCCCGTCCGGGCATCCAGATTTTGGTTTTCCATGGTTTCCCAAATCACTCCAGGCAAATGCCGGGATGCTTCCTTATAAAGGCCATGGCTGAATTCCTTCCCATTGCTTGTCCACCATCCTTTCCCGTCTCTAAAGACCTTGCTGTTAAGAGACGTTAAGCAGATAAAAAAAAAAAAAATCTGGCAAAGAAATTCGTACGAAGTCGCGGGTATCAGCTAGTTTCTTATAGCTAACGTTAGGCAACGTGCAATTACCTTGAGTATTAGTCTTGGATTGAGTCGATAAAGATCACGAAATTAACACTGAGCTCTAACAACAATGTAGCCGTGTAGATGCCTAGCAGTAGATTCTGATTTGCTGCAGTCTACCCGACATTCGAGACGGCGGTAACGGCTTGCAGTATTGTTCTGGGTGCTGCTACTGTTGTTGTTGTCCCTCTGTCGGAATGGGATTCTGGTTACGACGCGCGTATCTCTTGCAGCAGTGACCTCCGGATTTTATTGGAGTCTGAGTCTGCGTTCCTTCTGGAAACTGGATCGTTAAATGTGGACACGAGATTGTGCCGCAAACATTCCTCTTGTCCACCACTCAACAGAAGCTACCAAGTCCTCCCAATTCCTCCTTACAAAAATTATTTTCGCTGTATGTTTATTTTCTGTAACGTATTTTTAAAGGTATTGCTACTTTTCTTATTCGATTCGTGAATTATATGATTTTTAGTAATTGTTAAACGTTGCGCCCTTTGTAAGTCTATAACTAATAGAATCCTATAACGGTCGCCATATGACCTATAATACATTTTTTAGCTATATAAAAATCTGTTAACTAAATATAATCAGAAAATACCTGTAAAGTTGTAGAAATTTGACGTACCTATTGCAGGACTTCTTTACTGTACTCTTTACATTGAGTAATATCCATAATATACATTCACTTACAAAGATTTAACTAAATTACACGGTTAAATAATAGGGTGGGGTCAGAATTGCTTCTTGAGACTTGAGGAAGTGCTCATTGGGCAGGTGGTAGGAAAAGGTTACAAAATCCCTCATTTACTGGAGAGGGTGATGAGAGGATTTACCAAGGAAATTATGGAACTGAGTTACAAAGGTTTGGTTAGATTATTGGTTGAATATGATGGTGTAGTTTCGGAGCCACATTTTGGTTAAAAAGTATAGGAGTTGAAAGGTGTGCAAAGAAGAGCAGCTGGATTTGTTTTTGGAAATTATCGCAGGACCCAGTTAGTAACTGATCTGATAAAGGAGCTGGATTGGGAGTCACTAGAGGAAAGGAGGAGGGTGACGAGAGTGTTGGGAATGTACAGGGCATATGTTGGTGATGGAGCTTGGAGAATTAGGAATAGTGCATGGAAGGGGAAAGGCGACTATGACCTCAAGCTTGCGCTCGATTTCATGCATAAGGGAGTTGGAAATTTTTTTTTGTTGGTAAAGGTGTCCAGGATTGGAACAAATTATGAATAATTTATCAATTTGTTAATCGGAGAAGTAAATGGGGAGGAATTTAACATTAATTTGATGACTAGACGGATTGCCACCAGAGCGTTATCTCCATCACAATTAAAATGAATAATAATAATGTCAAGAACTAAGTTTTAAAATTACTAGAATGAGGTGAAATGACAAAATCATAAGAATTTTGCTGACGATCCACGATTAATACATAATTTATTTTAAATTATAAGATCTGAAAGACCTTTTTATTGCTACATTTTCTAAAAATCTAAATGCATCTATATGGCGAGAAATTTACCATCTAACAATTTGGTGACTGGTTATTCGGAAGAAACTATGTTTCAGAGAATCTTTTCTGGCAACTTCTACTCCAAATTACTATCTTTCTGAAGTTGAGCATAACATTGTACGAATCTGTAGGTTATGGAATCGTTGACGAAAAATCATGCATTAAATATGGAAGACCAGAAAGTGTATTTAGTGAAAGTACTCTTAATCATAATTTAATTTCGTCGATGTCTTCGGCTTTAGTTTGTGACCGAAATATTGAATACTAGGTGTATAAAACTCTCTTGCCGTTTGGCTATGGTCATGGATCTAGAATAGGTTCCTAGTTGGCAACACCTTAAGGTGCGTAAATGTCTATTTTGTGCAGGGTTAGTTTTTAAGCGCTCATAGATTATAATTGCGTGACTGCTTTGGAGCTCTAATATTGAATTAAACCAAAAATGCTTTACACAGCGTTTACAAGCAATACAAATAGTGTTTCTAGTGACAAAAATGAGTTTTTAGAGGCACAGGTGAAGAACGCTTAATATCGTTGGACCTAATACGGTTGACTGAAAACAAGAATGAATTAAACATAATCTATAACTGACAAAAATGTGTTTTTATGCTCAAAATTGCAATTTTAAGCCCAAAAATGAGCTTAGTCAAACTTCATAGCCAATTGACCTGATCTGGCTTAAGTATGAACTGGAATTGTTTCACTCTGAAAAATTTGAAGAATTTCTGTTGAGTTCGAAGATATTTAGAAGTTTTAAACAGAAACATAGATGATTTCGCTGTTATAACTGTGAGACTGGTTTAACCGACCTTGAAAAAAGTGTTTGAGGGTAACAGGAAGAAAACAACAACATGTAAATTAGAAATTATGGTCTCAGATATTATGTTGTTATTACTAAGATTGTTTTGGAAAAGTTTCTCATTCCGTTTGGTCCGTAGCTGTGACATATGAATCATGGAGCTCTTCATTCAATGGTCAAACCCCACATTGATATTCAAACGCTATTTACTACTGTGATAAGATGGTAAACATAATAGATTTTCGACTTAGAGGAATCTGATAGATTGATAGTAATTTCTTTTGCCCACAATGCTTATGTTTGACGCGAGAAACCTGAATGTCCCTGCTATTAGCTGATACCACAGATGAAAATTATCCTTAAGACCTAGTATGCTGTTTGATTGATAACAATTTTTTCTAAATAATGGCTCTAAGTTACAAAGTCCGAATGGGTGAATTAAAGCACTCGAGCCTGGCATTCAGGAGCACGTTGGTTCGAATCCCCATCCATCCAACAAGATTTCGGTTTTACAGGCGAATTCCGTAATGATTCCTTCAAAAGCCATGGCCAAATTCCTTCCAGTTCCTTGACTCCACTGTTTTTTCCCGCCTCTAGTGATCTCTAAGTCGACAAGTGTAAAGCCAAAATCAAAAAAGTCTGTACCTGTCATTAAGGACTTGTTCATTACAGTCTTTGTTGTGTTGTTCATAAGCGACGAAGAGAAAATCGGCTGTGGCCTTTATAGAAGAATCCACCATACGCTTGCAGTGATTACGGGTAATGGTGTAAAACCGAAATTTGGTTAATAGTTGTTTATATACTTAATAAATTCAACATATATGAATTATAGCTTATATGGCGACCGTGATTGACTCTATTAATTATAGGTCTAGCATTCACAAGTTGATGCATTTTTTTTTTTTGATTTTACTAAAGCCTTTGACTATGTACCACACAACTGCCTTTTAAAGCGAACCTTCGACTGTACGGTATATAGAATCAGCTGTGTGAATGGGTCGCAGTATGTCGTCGTTGAAGGTGAAACCTCTTCTTATCAATGTGTTATATCGGGCGTACCTCAAGCAAGTGTAATAGGACCACTACTTTTCTTAATTTTTGTAAACGATCTCGGAGATAAAGTGCATATCAGTTTGAGATTGTTTGCTGATGACACAGTCATCTATAGGGAAGTAAGAAATTTGGCAGATTGCTTAAAAATTCAACGTAATCTGGATGTTATTTCAGCATGGTGCGATAAATGGCAACTTACACCAAATTGTAAAAAAGTGCAAGGAAATATTCATAACTAACAAAAAGAATCCGTTTGTTCAGAAAGATGAAGTAAACAGTTCAATTATTGATATGGTTGGTTCCATGAAAAATTTGGGCGTAACAGTGCGAAGGAACATGCAATGGGAACTGCTCATTCATTCTGTCGAATGTAGAGCTACTTCTAGGCTGCGATTCATAGGTCGAATCTTGAAAAATTGCTATGAACAAACAAAGCGCGCAGATCTCTTGTGCGTCCACATTTGGACTACTGTTGTGCCGTTTGGGATCCGTTTCGTAAGGGATTGATTGACAGTATGGAGAAAGTACAGAGAAGAGCCGCTCGATTCGTGACCGCTTGCTACAGTCCTTATGAACGCGCCACAGAATTAATTAGTAGATTGGGCTGGAAGATAGAGTTTGAATTTATTGGTAAACATGTCATGAAATACTTCGTCTACCAACCTATTTGAGTCGCAATGATAGGAAAGTTTTTTTTTCTTTTTTTTTTTTATCTGTTTAATGTCTCTAAACAGCGAGGTCTTTAGAGACGGGTAAAGAAGGGGGGGCAAGGAATGGGAAGGAATTTGGCCATGGCCTTTCGAAGGAAGCATTCCGGCATTTGCCTGGAGTGATTTGGGAAACCATGGAAAACCCAAATCTGGATGCCCGGACGGGGATTCGATCTGCCGTCCTCCCGAATGCGAGGCCAGAACGCTAACCGTTACACCACCACGCTCGGTGTCCAGTTGCTGAAGAACACAGGCCATTCAGTCGAGAGGGTCATTTCAGTGCGTCAACTCTCGTGCTTGTTGATACTGTGACGGCATTTTAGCTAGAATATAAAGAAGAAATACGATCATTGCGACATGAAGTGTGAAGTTTAGATGAGGGGACAGAGGTACTTGGAGTTGCACCAAACGTCTTCGGTTTACTACCTATGTCTTTGTATGTATCCTCAACGCATTTTACGCAACCATAAAACGGCAAACACCGCCGCCATCTTGAGCAGGTGATGGTTGCCACCACAGGTGTGGGAACACGACTCAAACCTCCGTTGCGGTCGACGTAATTATTCGAGTCCGCGGTTAGGTGCTCACCTTGGCGCTGTGTTGACGTTTATGTGGCACATTGTAACACAGAGTCTCCAGCAGCTGATTAACTGCCAGACTCGTTCGGCCTTGTGGTGAGAATCTCTCTGGTCGAACGGGCGGATCATAAAATTAAACCTCAAACGGTGCGAGCTGAAAGCTACTCGACAGGGGAATAAAAAGCAAAACGAGCCTCGAGTGGGAGGGGACAGAAAGAGAGGGGAGGGGGGGGAGGAGGAGGTTAGGAACCGGCACTCCAGACAATCCCACTGTGTCAAACTTCAATATAGACGAATCAACACGAGACCATCTGCAGGTCTTCGGTTCGAAACACTGGAATTTTGCAGGCTGTAACACTCATTTTATCATTACGGACAGAATTATCCGATATCTGTATCTATAAAACTAAAACTGGAAATATTGGTCTTATAAAAACTCGGAAACTACGGAGCAGATTTCAATGGGGTTTCACCGTTTTAAAGCTTAGAATCTCAATTCAGTTGTTTGGCATGTCTTAGGTTTCAATGTTAAATAACGCAGGAGCATTAAATGGAATTCTGAACGTATGATGACAAATCCCAAAGATGGAAGGATTAGTTGTTGCATACTTCACACTAAACACACAACTACAATGTCTCCAACCATAGAATTTAATGAAAGCAAAAAGATAACTTTACTATAATAACTATTTTGCACACTAAATAAAACTTGAAGTATTCTTTCCTTTAATTCGGGATATTCAATTTTTAAACGCCATAGTTAGTAGTAAAAACAACAGAGATTTTCTTTAAGCATGACAATGTCTCTGGCAAACAGCATTAGTCTTCTGTTTACGATAATATTATTCCGGATTCACTATTGATATTTGTTTAAAGACTGGATCTGCGGAGTTAAAGTATCTGGCGTTTCGAGCAAAACGTATATCCATTCACTTCGCAATTGAATCAAATGTGAGTTTCTAACATAATCTAGCGTTGTTCAGTAATGTAGTAATGCAATTTCTTAACCAAATTAACGAAGCTTGATATACATGAATCTTTTCAGACGAATGAAAATAGTATACGTGCAAATAAACTCCAACCTACCAGTTTCTTGGTAGGGGGCGGGTGAATGTATGTTTGTTTTAATTCCAAAAAAAGTTGGCGCGAATTTTATGTAACTTTGTACAAATGTTTCTCATTAGGGGAATAAAAATATGGTACGGGTAAATCTACGCCAACTATACCGGGCAACAACGAGAACTTCGCTTGTTAGTAATATATTTGAAGTAATAAATATTAATTATACTAACTATATAAACACTGCGAAAATTTCACGAATAAAATACGATGTACAGCGAGATAGGTGGTTCGTTGTAGGATGAAATAATTACCGGCTAATTTGTAGCAATTTGTAGCTATGTGACAACTGAAATGGGTACGTCCAAAAGCACTTACATCGTCTTAGTAAACAATTAGAGAAAAACTTTTGAAGGCGTAAAAAATATATGTGCTACAAACTCATGGTAATTTCCATTACGAAACAGAACATAACATAAAAAATATCCGAAAGGCTCCTTACTGTAGAAACACCGATATTTCTGTGATATGAGTTGCTACTGTTTAGCGGTAACACGATCAATTCTTCTCTACGGGAGTGAAGCCTAGCGGCATTACTCATAACTGTGTTATGCGCGTGACCTTGATGGTTAGTACTCTTGTCATTTATTGGTTGACTTCCGATAAATTCCTTTCTTAATTTATGATTTTGTCAAAGCGGAGACCTTAATCTTTAAAAATGATACCACATTTACCGAATTATGTTGTGTACGAAAGGAGATAAGTGGCTAGTCCAAAAAAATAAAACTTTATGAAACGATGATATTTTTCCCCTCAATGGCCGAATTCCGAAAAATTACTTGTTTTAAAATATTTGATGCGGAGATCTTAATCTTTAAATTGATACGTCATTTAGCGATTTTGAATAGTCTATGTATGAACAAAGACAGGTGACTCGTCATAAAAAAAGCACCTTTTAGAAATAATATATATGACGATTAATATAAATATATGACCCAATGAACTGCTTCATGAAATACCGAGCGTGGTATAGAGATTGCTAAGCCGGTCGTTGTTAGGGCGCTAATGACCCCGCCGTCGATGCGCCCTTATACCGGAACAACAACAACAACAACAAGCGGTATAGAGCGACCGATTAGAAGGAGTAAACAGATGATTTTGAACAAAGCAAGAGAAGATGAAGGAAGGAGTATTTTTTCGTTATGTGAGAGATTCAACTTTGTAAAGGAAAATCCAATACTTAAAAGATGATAAGTTACAGGTTGTAAATTAATATTCAATATTGAGTAAAGAACGTCTGCTACGGTTTCATCGTGAAGTATGTTACATAAAAGTAATAAAAAGACCCCGTTTGCTCAAGAGTACAAAGTTAACAATTCAGTTGTTGACACGGTCGATTCCCTGAAGTATCTAGACGTAACAGTACAAAGCAACATGAAATGGGACTTGCACATAACTTCCGTCGTAGGCAAAGCTAATTCTAAACTACGTTTTATAGGTCGTATTTTGAGAATGTAATGCTCATACAAAGGAAATAGCGTACAAAACACTAGTGCGTCCGCATTTGCAATACTGTTGTGAAATTTGGGATCCGTATTGCAAGGGATTGATTGACACGTTAGAGAAAGTACAGAGGAGAGCCGCTCGATTCGTGACCGCTAGTTACAGTCCTTATGTAAGTGTCACAGAGCTGATACGTGAGTTAGGCTGGGATTGTTTGGCGGACAGACGACGTCGTTTTCGTTTAAATTTGTTGGAGAATATGCGAAAATCTCTAATTTACGAGTGCAACGAAATACTTCTTCCACCAACCTATTTAGGTCGCAATGACAGAAGGGATAAGATTCGAGAGATAAGATGCCGTACTGATACATTTATGTATTCTTTCTTTCCTCGTTCTGTTCGGGATTCGAATACGCTAAAATAGGATTGGTGCTTAGCACCCTCTGCCACCCACAGTAATTGTGAATTGCAGAGTATAGATGTAGATGTAGATAAACGTTCATGAGTCGTGAATCAAAGTATGTAATGTTGAATAATAAATACTCTGATTACTAGTAAGTACAGATTCAATCAATATCGGGAGGATAAAACAGGACAGATGCCAAGTATCAGATGGATAAGAATGCTATTTCAGGCTACCTGAAGCTGAAAATAAACTAAAACTGACGACCTAATAACAGATATGGATGCAAAGATGATACTATTCGCATTAAGGAAAAGCTACTTTTCAGGTTAATACTTCTCTCAAAACACCATGGCCGAATTCCTTCCTGTTCCTTGCCTTACACACTCTCCGTCCTCTAATGACGTGGCAAATAAATATACTAAAGGAGATTTTTTTAAATTTAAAATAAAGGCAACAGGATATTTCCTAGGTAGTATACGTACTGAGATATAAAGCTCTTGATGTTTGACGTTACTTGTCATTCAGATTCTTTGGAATGAGAACTGTAGTCGAGAAGAATTTTAAATTTTTCTGGCGCTCCGTGTTCAGTCAAACAATCAGCCCTACCACAATCTTTCGCCGCGTTTTCCATCTGCACGCCCATTCCGCCGTTTATAATTGCAATTCCTTATAAAAGCTGTGGAAGATTTACTAGGAGCGACTAATTAATTTCTCGTTTTACGACCTTGGTCCTGGCTTTAATCTGTCCGAGTTGGGAATTTTATTATTGCGAGCGGCCGTGCGCACACGCTCGCTCTTTTGTTTACGACGTCACGAGTGGCGCCATTACCGAGACGCGACGCTCCACGTTCGATAAGCGACGCTGGACTGGAGGATGCTGGAGCGACAGCAAACTGGCGTACAGGTGGCAAATCACTCAGTCAACAACGAGTTCTCAAACACCTGTCATTAAAGTTATAATCTCTACTTAGATTCTCATAAAAGATCCAAATGTCAAAGTTGGTAACACTGCTTGTTACGCAGAAAACTATTATAAATATGTAAGCGGGCTGCCTCTGTCTAATCATTCTCCATGCATCACACCGTTTTTACAGTTTGAAAGATTGTGGTCTAGCTTAAAATATGCGGTATCTTATGCCTCTACGTGATGGGGGAACGGAGCAGGAAAAGATATAAATAATTCGTGTTTACCGAGAACAGATATGGGACACAGATCATGCTGTATATCAGATGTACTATCATTTACGAAGTACTATCAAAGATCACGCCACACAACAGGTAAAAATTGTATCCTTTGGATTTGTTTTTTAAAAAAATATTTTTGAACTGAAAACTTCTAGAGGCTCGTTATGCGATGTTTGGACGGGGGTAAATCTATGAGTTTACGATTTCCCGTCACCAACATGCTATGACGTGTTGAGCGTATGATATGCGCGTTGGATGGTTTCTGGATGGATAAAATCTTACTAGTTCACGTCACCGACATGCTAATGTTAACAATGTATCTGTAGCTATAATAATGACGTGTTGCGCTAGCAGTGAACGTTACTGATTGTACTTGTATTTAATATACCGAGCGTGGTGGTGTAACGGCTAGCGTTCTGGCCTCTCATTCGGGAGGACGGCGGTTCGAATCCCCGTCCGGGCATCCAGATTTGGGTTTTCCATGGTTTCCCAAATCACTCCAGGCAAATTCCGGGATGCTTCCTTCAAAAGGCCATGGCCGAATTCCTTCCCATTCCTGGCCCTCCATCCTTTCCCGTCTCTAAAGACCTCGCTGTTAGAGAGCAGATAAAAAAATATGTATCTAATATATAAAAATGAATGTTTTTTTGCCTATGTTCTCAATACAAACACAGAGTTTTTTTCCAATTTTGATGGAACTTTGCATACATATACTTTAAATCATACAGAAAAACTCTGTTTACGTTTGATTTACAAAAACCTAAACCCTCTCCTCCTTCTCCTTCCTCACCTTAATTTTTGTCAAAATGTTTCTTACAAACCCACAGTTTTTATCCGATTTTTCTGCACTCGGCTCACCGATGCTGGAAAACAAGGCGGTCTGGTAGCTCAGCGGTGAAGGCGCTCACTTCTGAAAGTTTTTCTTTCCGGTCCCGGGTTCAAATCCGCTGGGACGTTCCGTGGTTCTGATTCCACGTCAAGCTGTAGGTCCCCTGTACCTGGTAGCACCATTGCGTTAGGATAAGGCAGCTAATAGGCGGAATGCGCAGACAACAGAAACCCTGTCACCAGTTCATTATGATCACACGGAATTATTATTTAGTATATCTGTAGCTATAAGTATGAAAATTGCGCGTACGGTATTTATAGTTCTAAGTTTGCACTTCTGTTGGTAGTGCCCAATGACATGCAATTGGCTTTTTTCTTCTTCATTACTGAGAAACTATGGCTATTTCTTATCCATTTTTTCCGTAACATATTCTGTTAGAATACACGAAAACATGAACGAAGCCTTATACGAAAGATTAACACTCCAATAAGGGTGGGGAGGAGGGTTAATGCTAGCAAATGGTAACATATTCCACTCAGACAGCAATCAGCGAATTGAGAGAAAAGTGCGTGTGACGAAAGTAGAAGATCATCCATATACGGCAGAAGAAAACTTGACGTTATTAAACAATTAGAAAATACTTGAAATACAGTTTAGCTTGTATTAATGAATCATACGAAAAATGGTAGCTAAATAAAACAAAACCGAGAGCTGAAGAAATGGAAACAAAAGAATAGTTCAGAACGATGACCGAAAGAAATAAGTAATTTTCATAACATGGCAATTCTGGGATGGAAGGTGCAAATGTGGTAAAAAAAGGAACCTTGTAAGGATATGTCTGATGCGGAAAACTTAGTATAAGTGAATGTGTACTTGTGAGATATGAAAAGGAACCAACTGAAACGTTGCAAACGAGTCTCTTAGGAAAGACGTTGAAAATTAAGTAGTCACATAACGAACGAAACAAATGTGTTTTGAAGGATAGTTGTCTGCGAAAGTGTCTCGTTAGAAAGGTAAGCAGGATTGTGTGTCAAATCAAAAGACGTAGAGGATTTCTTAATTTGTAATTGGAGGGACCGAATTTAAGCAATGTCGTAAGGAAAGTAATCAAGAGTAGAATATAGCACTAAAACAAACAATTATTACACATTTGTATCAACTAATTAATACATTAATATATGTTGATGGAACAATTGGAAGAAAGTTAAAAACTCGTTAAATAAAGTATAATATTATCTTTATTGAAGAGGTACAAAAAAATAGAGGCAATGAGTGAGGTCAAGGGGAGAATGAATATAAGCCAAAAGACGCACAGGCCAAAAGTCAAACTATCAGATGGAGGCAACAAATAGGTGGATCAAAAACCTTGGAGACATTGACACAAGTGGAAATGGATGTTGTAAAGACACAGTTAAGAGAAGGCATCAAATTATAGACTATGATATGTGCTAGACTGAAACTTATTCACTTCTCTAGTGTCACAGTTATGAGTAAATGACTTATTACACAAGTTATGATCCTCAAGTTTGGCAGTTCGCACTAAAGCGTTAAATAAGAAAACAACATTAAAAGGAATAATGCAGTAGTAAGTATATACAGGTTGTAGATTCCGTAAGTGTTCGAACAAATAATAATAATAAAAAAATGTTAAGAGTGGTCTGGAAAGTGGCTATTCCGGTATTCATTTGAAATGTCTTATTGATGTATCATTCGTTAGCTATTAAATATCACCTGAAAATTAATGGCAGGTTTTTGAATTGCAAATATAAAAATACGATTAACATTGCTTCATATCAGTTCTTTCGTAGTATAAAGTATTATTTAATTCAGCATTGAAGATTGTAATGAAAATAAATGCTTATTCATTGCTCCTGGCTATTAAACAACAGTTCAATGATTCTTTCTATCGGAGTCGTTACTGGTGGAGCAATTGTTTATCGTTCAGTCTGATGATCGCAAAAGACACCGTCGGACATATTGGTCGGTGTAGAAAAAAGCGGTGGCGAATGTACTGGCGTTTGTTTCGGCAAGTAGATTAGCCACGTGCCGCTACTATGGCAAAGTAGGACTGGGGGCAAGGAACGGGAAGGAATTTGGCCATGGCATCTTGAATACGAGATGATGTTAAAGCGTTTTACGAAATACCAAATACAACAATTGCTCGTTTCATATAAAATCGTGTTACAAACTTGAAAAGCAAAACCTTATCTACATATAAAATTTCAACCAAATTGCTAGAACCGTTTCCAAGATCGTACGGTTTACCACCTCATAAATTGCCGATAAAGAAAAATGCTATTATTATGATAAATAGAAATCTTAATGCTAATCAGGGATTAATTAATGGTGCAAGATTAGTGGTAATTCACGTAGATCAGTACATCATCAGCGCTATTAATTCATTCAGATAAAACTATGCTCAAACCTGCCATTAAACTTATACCTTCTGATCCACCGTGCATTTCTAAAAAATAAGAAATCCATTCCCAATAAAAGTAGCTCCGCTATGACCATTAATAAAGCACAAGGTAAGAGGCTCCAAAGCACAGGATTGTACCTGTTCCTTCGTATGGACACCTCTACGTCACTTTTTCATTAATATTTATGTTTGTGTTAAAGACATATACGGTCAAAAGTAAAAAATGATCACATTATAACTGCTAACATTGTTCTGAAAGAAGTTTTGTAAAATAAAGAAGTATGAAAAAAAATCACATGTGAAAATGCCAATATCTACTTTTTAAATGTTTAACAATTAAACATGTGATATTTAATGATATCGACTTTTTACAATATACAGGTACGTGATGTTTATTACTACTCTTCTAATATACTTACTTCTACATTATTATATTACCAATTACCATTCGGTGACTGACCACGATACTGTGGGAAATATTCGCATGGGTCAACTAGTAATAAAAGAATTTTTCGTTTAAAGATGTAAGAGTTTCTTGCTGTAACCAAAGAGAAATTTAACTAACATCAGTAGGCTTACTGGTACCTGAAACTTCTACGAGATGGTGTTAGTGCCGTTTACGAGGTACCAAATACAAGAATTTTTCTAAGTTTGCGTTTTTGCAGGGAAGACTTAATTTCATCTAAATCGTTAGAGCCGTTTTCTAGATACCATATATATATGTGTATATATAAGTATTGCTCGTTTAAAGATATAAGATAAGGTGGATCCCTTTCTGTACATGAGCCAGATATGTTGCGATGCAAAGATTGGATGTCTTAAGTCTTAGTTGAGACAGTTAGCCCAGTTTAACCTCACGGCGACCTTTTCATGGGACGGTTAGCATACCAATGCTAATTGCCTACACCTGGAATTGAATAATAGCCAGACGGAATTATTGCTTTGCGTACGTACAGTACAGAATCGACATTCCGTGCTTCCTGTTTCACCTTAAAATCCTGTCCAACGGAAACACTTAGAATGAGTTGCATTTTGAAATTCTGCCACCAGCTCATTAAAGTTATGATATTTTTAGTTTCTGCCACGACGATTCTCTGCGGGTTGTTAGAAGCCTATACTATTCGACTCCACAGCACATACAGTACAAAACTCGCAAACTGTTTCCCCTATTCAGTATAGGTAGTCCATGTATTTGCCCTTTTCTCTGGTAGTGGCGGCTTATCGCCTGTTTGCTTCTTTACTACATTATCCTCTGTCCTAGCTTGCAACTATTTTCCACGAGTGACCTCTTTACTTCGTTCCTCGATGTGCGAAATGGCGCAGACGACCTTGTGACGCGTAGATAACGTAGATTCCTCTGCCGCAACAGTGAGCCTCGAAAACGATAAAAGTTGGGAATTAGTGCCTAGTGGAAAGTTTCTGTCCTTTATCTCTGTTACCGTTCATACGAACATCCGTTTTAAAAGCTCTGTACTTAATCATAGTGACTCTACATTTACGAACAAATAGCAGTAAAAAATTCAAGATTACTGATATCTAGTACCCAACCCTTATTATTTTTTAATCGTTAAAATTATTCTTATTTTAAGCTTATTAAAAAAGATATACTGAATTGTCAGTCATTATAGTGCTATTGATTTTTTTTTATATCTAAAAATTATTTTTATCCTTTTAGTTCACATCGCTACAAAAACGTGTATTTTAGTTGGTTTTTTTTTAAGAAAATTAGAATTTTATTTTGTGCAAAATTTCAAACAATTCAGACGCCTGGATGTGTCAAAGTAATGAGAATAGCTATGAAATTTTCGTATTGTCATTGGTTCTCAATAAACGTGCAAAAATTTTACTACTGTAATGAGAAAATCAAGAGGTAGCTTTGAAATTATTGTATTATCACACCGAGCGTGGTGGTGTAACAGATAGCGTTCTGGCCTCGCATTCGGGAGGACGGCGGTTCGAATCCCCGTCCGGGCATCCAGATTTGGGTTTTCCATGGTTTCCCAAATCACTCCAGGCAAATGCCGGGATGCTTCCTTAAAAAGGCCATGGCCGAATTCCTTCCCATTCCTTGTCCCCATCATTTCCCGTCTCTAAAGACCTCGATGTTGAGAGACGTAAAGCAGTTAAAAAAAAAAAGTATTGTCACCGAGCATTAATAAGTTTGGAAAATTTCAAATAACTTATACGTATTGAAGTGGGTGAAAATTGAATTGAAAGATTCCGTTACATTCATACATACAGGTCAAGCTAATACGAGTGTAAAGCGTTTAAAAAAAATAAATACGTTTCAAAAGTTCTGAGCACCATAAAAACATCAAGCCTTTTGTGATGACCAGTTTCAATATATTTGCAGCAATAGTGTCGCATGTCTTCACTCCATACGTTCTGTGATGATTAAGAATTGTGTACCACCACGTCTCCAACTTGCCGGCAAGTCCTGATAGTGAAAATTTCTTTCGCAAATCAGGACTCGAATCGGTTAACATCGAGTCAGGTGATCGAAACCATCACGGTACCGCAACCAACTCATAATTACTCGAATTAATAATCAAAATAATTGCCAAATAAAAAGAATTATGTACTTAAGGTTTAAACGTAGAACTGCTGCTTATTTGCACTGTCGTAAACGACAAGAAAAGTAGTGCCTGTTGTTAAAAAGAGACCTCAGTGATTATCCACCATTAACAACGAACTGCAAAGGAATGAAAGAAATTCTCAAGCTTTGAAGACATGCTTGTCATATGTAAAAGACAAAATATAAAAACATACACGGTACCTGCCAGTGAAACTGTATCAGGAAAGTACAATGCGATCAGGTCAGAGTACTGGTTTTCGTGTACCGGCCGTTGTGATTGCGGTTTTTAGATGTGTTTCCATGGTTACCTAGGCGAACAAAATACACATACCGTGGAAAACACAAGTTATACTAATCGCAGACAGAGGGCAACACTTAAGCTCTCCCCGTTGCTCCAGGGTCTAACAACACCTGGTTCTAACCATCCAGGGGAAAAATGAGAAAGCTATGCTGAGAATCAAGACTTTGCATGATCCGATGTAATCCATTCACAAGTAATACTACTGCTAGGGTCCGAGTGTTGTTTGACCTATTTGTGGACGCTGTTTTAGCTGTATCCAGGGAAATTGGCGGGTGAGTGCGAGTGCGCTGTTGCCGCACTTCGGAACATTCTCGGATTGCGCTGTCTCTCTAACACTAGAAAATGGCGACGCCGAGCGTCCTGTGTTGCCTAGCACGAGCGTCAACCCACAAACTAATACCACAAGCTAACAGGTGAATTTAACTGCTAAGCGCACGATTTGGCAACGGTGCATTTAAAGCCACCCGTCAATATGTATGGCCACAGTTATCCTGGTGGACCGACCAGACCCTTTGCAAGTTACCTTCACAAAATTAAACTATCTGAAAAAATATTAATTCATCATAATTAACGATAAGGTCCAAAACGACCCTTTGCAGTATTACCTCTACTATTCATAATAATATGCGACCAGTCAGTGTGGTTCATTGCTTTAAGGTGAGGGATTGGGTAATTGCAACGGGATCAGGTTAGAGTCCTGGTCCCCACGTATCGGCCATATTGATTGTGGTTTCTAGGCAGTTTCGCGCAATCATTCAGCTGTTTGCTTGGAAGATCTCCAATCACCGTCTCATAAACTATACATTTCACAAACAACAAACACCAAAAGTGTGTGGCGGAGGGTGCATTGCACATATCCGGAAGGGTAATAGTTTGGAAGGGATATACGGTATATGGCAGGAGGTGTCTATGGGCTATTGTGAGGAACAATCCTAGCAGACGCCTGGAATGATCCGGGAAAACCATGGAAAACCCAGATCGTCATGGCCGGAGTGCTTTATCGAAAGCTACTCCTGTCGGGTTTTAAGTTTACTTGCGACGGCCTCGGTAGCGTAGGGGCTAGAGTGCTAGCTCCGCGTGCCGAAGGCCGCCGGTTCGAATCCGGCCGCGGGCATGGATGTTTAAGTGTTGTGTGTCTGTGTGAATGTCCTGTCCGTCCTGTGGCGTCCATACATTGTAAAAATACAATATATATATATATATATATATATATATATATATATACGTATACACTGGATGACAACTTATACACTGAAAGATACAAAAATTACATTGAGCTGGCTGTATGGCCTTCGTTGCCAAATGCCATTTAAAAAAAAAAAAAAAAAAAAAAAAAAAAAAAGTTTACTTGCCCGTTAATTCCTTTCTATTCCATTCCCTAATAGGTCGTTGAAAAAATGAGTACCGAAATGAATCGCTTCTGTCCCTGAATTCTTTTATATTATTTTCCCGTCATTCCGAGATATGAATGTTGCTGGTAGCAATATTTGTTCGCTGTCAGTCCGAAATACGTCAGTCTTGAATTTTTCAGTTAGCTTCAGTCGAGAGCAACGCCTTCGGTGTTCCAGGTCTTCCCAACCTAACTCCTTCAACATCGCACTTACGCTTTCTATTTAACGCTATTTTTTTAGATTTCCAGAAAGCCTTTGACTCTGTGTCACACAACAGCCTTTTAGCGAAGCTTCGAGCGTACGGTATATCGGATCAGCTTTGTGAATGGATAAAGGATTTTCTAACTGGTCGGTCGCAGTATGTTGTCGTTGAAGGGGAAAGTTCTTCTAATCTAGATGTTACATCGGGTGTACCTCAAGGAAGTGTAATAGGACCACTTCTTGTTTTAATTTTTATAAACGATCTCGGAGACAAAGTGAAAAGCCTTTTTAGATTGTTTGCTGATGATGCGGTTATTTATAGGGAAGTAAGAAATTTGGCCGATTGCTTAGAAATTCAGCGCGATCTGTATGTTATTTTGGCTTGGTGCGCTGAGTGGCAACTTACTCTAAATTGTAAAAAGTGCAAGACAATGAGCATAACTAACAAAAAGAATCCGATTGTTCAGAAATACGAGGTAAACAGCTCAGTTATTGATATGGTTGATTCTATGAAATATTTGGGAGTAACAGTACAAAGGAACATGAAATGGGACATACACATTAATTTGTTAGTAGGTAGAGCAAATTCTAGGGTGCGATTCATAGGTCGAATCTTGAAAAATAGTAATGAACAAACAAAGGAGATAGCGTACAAATCTCTTGTTCGTCCACATTTGGATTATTGTTGTGCCATTTGGACCCGTTTCGTAAAGGATTGATCGAAAGTATAGAGAAAGTACAGAGAAGAGCCGCTCGATTCGTGACCGCTTGCTACAGTCCTTATGAAAGCGTCACAGAACTGATTAGTAGATTAGGTTGGGAGTCTCTGGTAGATAGACGACACACGTTTCGTTTAAACCTATTGGAAAACATGCGTACTCCCACTTCCACTCACGAGTGTAGTGAAATACTTCTTCCACCAACCTATTTGAGTCGGAAGGACAGGAAAGATAAAATTAGAGAAATAAGGTGCCGGACTGATTCTTATATGAATTCTTTTTTCCCTCGTACCATTAGGGATTGTAATGCACAGCAAAGAGATTAGCTTTGGTGCTGAGCACCCTCTGCCACCCACAATTTTGTGAATTGCAGAGTATATATGTAGATGTAGAAGTAGAACTCAAAGATACAGCTCGCGGGCCGCATCCGGCCCCCGGGCCCTATCAATACGGCCCGCGATCGCAATGTGACACAGAAAGAAGAATCATGTTTTTTAGAACTTTTAGACTTCACTCGATTCCTCTACGGAAGTACATTTTTTTTATTTGAATCTGGCCCACCTACACATTCTAAATTTAATGTACGGCGCTCTGCGAAATTGAGTTAAAGTTTAACTATATATACCTGTCACGAATCGGGCGGCTCTTTTTTGGACCTTCTCTAATGCCTCCATTAACCCCTTTTGAAGAGGACTCCATACAGAACGGCAACATTCTAAGTGAGGACGCACTAGTGACTTGTATGCAATCGATTTAACTTCCGAAGTGGATTGTTTTTCATTACGACCTAGAAATCGGAGCATACGATTTGCTTTCCCAATTACACTATCGATATGCTCATTCCACGACAAATTATTACGAATTGTTACCCCTAGGTATTTAGCGGTATCCATTGCTCCAACAGAGAAGATGCTCCAAATCTTACAAATCCTGCTCTGTCACGGGTAGGGCGCAGGTACTCCTAACCTCATCATTACACATTGGACGCCTGTGCTGATGTCTCGTGGTACACAAGGGCCACTACGAATAAATAATAATAAATACATATTAGATGGTTCGTGTGAAAATTGATGTACCATAAATCTACATCCATATACTGCAATTCATAAACATTTGGTTGGCAGAGCGTGCTAAGCATCAATCCTAATTCTGCGCATTCCAGTCCGAATAACACGAGGTAAGAAAGAATAAATAAAGGCATCAGTACGGCATCTTATATCTCGAATCTTATCTCTCCGGTCATTACGACCTATATAGGTTGGCGAAAGAAGTATTTGACTGCATTCGCAAGTCAAAGAATATCGCATATTATCGAGTAAATTCAAACGCAAACGACGTCGTCTGTCTTCCAAACGATTCCTGCCCAATCTATGTATGAATTCTGTGACGCTTTCATAATGGCTGTAGCAACCAGTCACAAATCGAGCGGCTCTCCTCTGCACCCTCTCCACTGAGTCAATCAGGCCCTTGCGATACGGATCCCAAACTCCACAACAGTAATCCAGATGCGGACGCACTAGTGTTTTATACGCTCTTTACTTTGCATGAGCATTACAATGCCTCTAAATCGTAATTTTGAATTAGCTGTGCCTACGACGGAAGTTATGTGCAAGTCCCATTTCATGTTGTTTTGTGCTATTACCCCCAGATACTTCAGAGAATCAACCGTGTCAACAACTGAATTGTTTACTTTGTTCTAGTGATCAAACTGATTCATTTTGTTACTTATTCGCATTGCCTTGCGAGATAGGTGGTTTATAGTAAGATGGGACAAGAACATAGTAATTGTTTATTTGTCGATTGGAATAACTAGCTACGTAGCAAAACACTTGCCACGTCTTTGAAAACAATTAGAAATGTTTCCCTAACAGAAACTAAAATGTTCGAAAAGCGCCTTAGTCTAGAAAACACACACACTTTATCAATATCTCTCTCTCTCTCTCTGATACGTCGTGCTTCTATCTAGCGGTATGTGACCATTCCATATCGACACCAGCGAAGACTAGCGGCTTGACTCTGAACTATCGCTTACGCGTGACCTTGATTGTTCATAATTTAACCATTTACGTGTTGAATTTCAAAAAAAATTCTTCTTAATTAACTATGTTGCCAAATCCGAGAGCTTAGTTGTTAAAATGTTTCCACGTTTATAGATTTTGGTTAAGTTATGAAGGGTGAAAGATAGCTCGTTACAAAAAAGTACCTGTTACAAATAATATAGACGATGCACGACAAAAGGGTACCTTTAGGAAAAATAATGCATAATAACAAATTATTTTAATAAAAAATAATATAAACTATATCTACGAAATGAATGAATTATTTTCCTTGCAACATACAGGGTGTCCAGAAAAGGACTCCCTGATTTCAAAATTAAATATCTCGAAAACAAAGATCGATAGAGGAATGCAGTAAACGGTATGTTTATTTTGTTTATTGTGACAGCTGTAAGAAGTGTATACAGCAGTGTGAAATAATAGTTACAAAAGCTGCTAACAGATTGCGCTGTAATCGCCATACGTAATGCCTAAATAGTGATCCGAAGCTCAGGGCGATCAGTTCCACCATTGAAACGTGCCAATGGTGAACATTTTGAAAACATTGTGATGTGATTGTTTGCAAAGATTGTTTTTATTCGATTATTTCACTTATGTATGCTGATATGAGCGTACAGCGCCATATGTTAGCAGCTTTTGTAACTATTATTTCACACAGTTGTATACATTTCTTACAGCTGTCACAATAAACATACCGTATACTGCATTCCTCTATATATCTTTGTTTTCGAGATATTTAATTTTGAAATCAGGGAGTCCTTTTCTGGATACCCTGTATTTGCTTCTGTGTTTATCATCAAAGTGATTCCATTTCTTGCGTCGCATAATACCGTCACGCCGATAAAACAAGTCACTGCACATTTACCACTTTAAAGGATGTTCCACTTCAATAATGGCCAAACGAAATCTTATTACACGAAAATATAAGTGTAACCATTTCGGTAGTAGTTTCTGAACGAGTGGGGTAATACAATTCTTTGAAAGTGCACGAACTGAACGTGGTTATAATCGTCTAGCGGCCGTGTCTATGATAGGAGGCTCATTAGCAGAGCCCTGAAGGGACGTGTCTAAGGGCAGCCATCAGAGAGGGCCGTAGCCGGGCTTTAGGGCGCCGTCCTGGGCTTTATTTAAAAGTTAGGGTCATTCACCTTTTTAAGTTGTCATCACTGCGCCACTCAGAAAGCTATAGACGAGCCGCGCTTGTTAAGAGATTCTCGGACTCCGTGCCCGCACGACGCTAAACTTCATACCCCATTACCAACTGCTGAAAGAGTAAACACATTGCCTCAACGCACCTCTAAACAAGTAACCTGCAGACCCGAATACACCACAGCGATGGAACAACACATGTTTTGACGCGAATGGTTCGGTACTCGATAGCATCCTTGAATTACGAACTACAAGAAAAGCTTCCAGTTTGAAGCGGATAAAAGTAGGGGATAAACAAGAGGAAGCAGTAATAGGTGGAGGTAGGCAAGGGTGTGACCTGTCTCCTATAACTTTTAATGCGTATATTCATGACTCACTGGATAAGATCATTGATGCTGGGATAAAGGTACAGGAAGAGCTAGTATATATTATTCAGTTCGCTGATGACATTGTGATACTAACAGAAAGTGAAGGGGGTGTTAGGGGAAGTAAATTATTTACGTGAGTAGTTTTTTCGTAGATCTGGAACCCTGCTCCACCTTGGTGACCTCTGGTGAGATTTAGTGGCACTCCCCTCTCCCCCAACATAAGATCGACATCGCAATTTTGGAGACTTTTTGTTCAGCTCTGTTGTTCATTGGAGGGAGACAATCTAAAATAAAATGATGACGCGAGATTTCTACCCCCGTCCCCCTTGGTGAGATTTCGTTGGTCCCCCCTATTTGTACTCACATATTTAAAGGACGCTCCCTTAAGAAAATTATGGTAAGAATTGAGCAAACTATGGGCAATAAGTTAAATGTGAAAATAAATAAAGCGAAGTAGAAAGTTATTGCACGTGGTAAAGATGGAGACTCGAAAGTCAAAATTAGAATTAATGGAGAAACATTGGAGGATGTGCAAGAATTCTCCTACCCAGGAAATAAAATTACGAAAGATGGAGGAGGCAAGAAGCCACAGAAGAATGTTAAGGACCAGTTTAAGGGACAAGATTACTAATGAAGAAGTTTTTGAGAAGGCATGAGAGTGTGAATCTATGTAGAATAGTATAGGGCGTTCGCCGGGAAACGCTACCCACTGTTAGCGCTACAAGGAAGAAACTGCTCCCGGTGAGCGAGCGGTCAGCTTCCGGCATTGTTCGACCGTCGGCCGCGGACTATTTCATAATAATTACGCTTCATAAACTTGTATGTGCTAAGCATTTAAATGTGACGTCAGTTGCGGATCAACAGTGCCATCGTGGACACCCTGCAGGTACCAGTTGCAAAATCTAATCCTAGGCCCCTGGTCTATTTCTGTAATTTTATGCACCACAATTGTTTTGTACGGCTTTAAGTGAACTAGCTTTGTTACTTTCCAAGCTGACGTCTTAGATACGCCTTCCTGCTGCCCTAACTGACTTAATGATTTTTTGGGTGACTGTTCTAGTCGAAAAGCGATATCGTCAATTTTCTCCTCTGTGAGAATACGGTTGACCGACAGTCTCTTTTTGTTAAAAAATGAACCCGTTTCTCTTACTTTTTTAACCAGACGCAGAATTGTTGATTTAGCTTGCAGTAAAGCGCCAGGATATTCGCGACGAAATTTACTGCGACACTTTTTAAACGACTTCTTCTTCACGTATGTATCGTAGAGAAATATTCTTTGTTGCAAACTGTAACGTACCGTAATTTTACTCACACTCAAACACGGTACAGATTAGTAAGAGTATGAAGCCCCAAACCAGCCAAACCGCAAAGAAACGTTTATTCACAACACTGTTGGGGCAGCGGAGGTGTTAAACAGTGCGGTGATTCACGGCGCCGTGTGGCGGGAGTTGCTGGCTCCACAGTCCCAGCAAGTTGCCTACGGCAACAGACTGGGAGGGTAGCATTTCCCGGCGAACGCCCTGTATAAAAAGGCGGAGGGCAATATTAATTGGATGTGTTTTAAAATATGAGAGCTTAATTAAAACAAGGGTGAATGGTAGGAGGAAAGAGATGCTGAGGACGATCACGGTTAAAATACATCCAGCAGATAATGGAAGATGTTGGCAGCAGGAGATAAGTTGGTAGGAATCCATAAGGAACCACACACTGCATGGATGTTTTGTTTTATTCCTACCTGTTGTGGTTAGGTTGAAATGGGGCCTGGACCAGAAGAGAAGCGTCGACAAGTTGCAAGGACTGTAACTAATTGTTGACTTTCAAAATCTCGAAAACTGAGTGAGATAGCAAAAAGTTTTATTCTTTACTTTCGATTTGTCGAGGTATGTAAGAATCCATCATCAAACTACAGCGCCACGGTTATCATAGTGCTGTCGACAATGGGTTGAAAAGTGATCGACAGAGAAACTTTGGAAGGGTAGAGTATATTTAACCGGTATCTATTCTACTACCACCACGAGGCGGGGAGGAAACGCGATGGGTCGGGTAACGAAAAGGAGATATAAAACACGTCGAGAAGACTTAGTGACCGATCAGTTTGCATGAAATACATTAGAGCGATCTATATCAAGATCGATAAAAGTGAATATAGAAAAATTGTGATACATTGGAAGTGGAAATGTGGAAGTAAATGCTAATAAAATGGTAACAGAAGCAAAGGAAAGCAGGTGGAATTACGAAGAGACGTCTGCTCTACCGACTGAGCAAGGAAACCGAGAAAAAGAAAGCCACTACCTTGGCGAGACCCAATGGTGCGGGAGAGTTACTGCATTTTAACTAGGTACATGGACCACCCATCGGGACACAATGATAACACAGTCGATCAGCCAAACAGCCGCTCATATGTTAATTTTCATAGAAACGCCACTGGCAAGAATAGCTCTTAAACATTCTTGAAGAGAACACTTGGTCACCAATCGAACCATTTGTTAGAAAACGATTTCTATTTCTAAAGAATCCGGAAACTAAATAGATTAGTTAGATCATTACTTTTTCTGGCCTCGCATCCGGGAGGATGTTGGTCGAATCCCCATCCGGGCATCCAGATTTGGGTTTTCCATCGTTCTCAGAAATCGCTCCTGGTGTCCAGGCAAATGTCGGGATGCTTCCTTCACAAAAAAGGCCTTAGTCGAATTCCTTCCAGTTCCTTCCTTTCTCGCCTCTCATGACCTCAAAGTCGACAAGGCGTAATGCCATAAGAGAGAAAAAAGAAAAAAAAAAAGAGATCATTTCTACCCATTCTTCAGCTGTAACCGTGGTTTTGCTGTGCCCAATTTTTTCGGTTCAAACTCAAGTTTCGGTAACAGAATAAAAGTGAGGCGTTCGATATCACTGATATTTATTTCGTACTTCAGCGAAAATTAAAGTACTTGACTAACTTTTTTTTTTTTTTTTTTTTTTTTTTTTTTTTTTTTTTTTTGTAACAGTTTAACGTCCCTTTTTAACAACGTGGTCTTTAGAGACGGGAAAGGATGGGGGCAAGGAATGGGAAGGAATTCGGCCATGGCCTTTTGAAGGAAGCATCCCGGCATTCACCTGGAGTGATTTGGGGAAACCATGGAAAACCCAAATCTGGATGCCCGGACGGGGATTCGAACCGCCGTCCTCCCGAATGCGAGGCCAGAACGCTATCCGTTACACCACAACCCTCGGTACTACTTCACTAACAACTCAGCTGACATAATTGAGTCGGCTGGTCTAGAGGATCGCTTTATATAGACAGAAAAGGACGCTAATTGCTCATAATACTTAAAACACATCACTCACCGTCATAATAATTAATTACTGATCAAATAATTTAATTGAGATACTGATAAAAGTGATTGAAACACGATAAAAGTTGTCACAATAATATTTTAGTGATATTTAATAATAATAAATAATATGTGTAATAATTAATAATAAATTGACGTCTAAGTTGGGAATTACGTCGTTGGTAGCATTTGAATTACGCGATTGATATAGACGTATCAGTCTATTACGTGAATTTTTTTTTTCTTCTAGAAAATCAGTAATACGTCACCGCAAATGCTGCCATTTTGTTTGACTTTTTTTTTAATGGCATTCGGCTACTGGGCTATACAGCCAGCTCAATGTGATTTATTGCTATCAAGTATTAACACAAGGACACTACAACACGGACAAGACATTCACAGACACAACACTAAACACCCATGCCCTGGGCCGGACTCGAACCGGCGTCCTTCGGTACGCGGAGCTAGCGCTCTAGCCCCTACGCTACCGAGGCCGGCTTTGTCTGACTTTATATAACAGTACTGATTATTTCCTGTCCGCGGTCACTCACCTGACCCGACGTTATTTTCCTGTCAAAATTTGAATTTACCTCAACCGGAACTGACGTCACGTATCCGGCCGCCATGTTGATTTACGTCACTAGAAGTCACCCTCCATGATCAGTGCAGTGGCTGGGCGCGTGCCACCTGTGGGTTTGCGCCTCGTCAAGCGGTGGGGAATGGCTGCACTAAAAACTCTACACTCGCATTCGCCAGGACGAGTGCTCATTCCGTAGCGAGCTAAAAACGACGAGAGTAAACAAACTCCATTCAACAGATCACTTGCCGCCTCTCTTTTTTCCCTCTACTCCTCTCTTTTATCTTCCGCAGACGTTGGACGTTAATGATGGCATAATCTTTGATGGCCTACTCGTCGGGTTATAAGGCGATTTTCGCCTCCCAAAGTATTCCTGCATTACCCAGTGATTCGGAAACTCTTACAACCACAGTTCTGGATTGGAAATACGTGTTTTCTTCTGACCTAGCGTGGTGGGTGAGCGGTTAACGCTCTGGCCTCGCATTCGGGAGGACGCCGGTTCGAAACCCCGTCCGGGCATTCAGGTTTGGGTTTTTCATGGTTTCTCCAAATCACTGCAAGCGAATGCCTGGATCAGGGGCGTAGCTACCATAGGGCTAGGCGGTGCAGTGCAGATAGCTAGTAAATAAATAGTCATGAAAATCTTAAATTTGCAGTATCGTTAGTTTTTGATCTGCGAATAATAACATTTTAAGCCGAGAATAAAGAAAGTTGTAACAATTATTTTATCCTCAAATACTAAGAAAGCGAACCACGAATAAAGAGCTTTGATCTCTATATGTGTTTCTAGTACTGTATAATAATCCAACTTCTTTGATCTACAGTGTGTAAGTGTACGACGGTGGGATTTTTCTGAGGCTAAGAAGTTGTGTTGGTTTCTTACTTTCTTTCATTTGTTTTTAGCAATGCGTCATGTCTCTTGTGTGGAATTTCTTTTTTTTAAAAAAGGAAACAATGAACCTGTTGCTGGTTTGATTGATTGAAAAACATAATAAATTAATAAAAGTTTGTATAATTTCTAGCTGTGACTTTAATTTTCAGAATTTTCTGAAATATTTTGATGCATTTTTTTTTTTTTTGATAATTACTCCCTTTAACCAAAAATATCGAAATATCGATATTTTTATCCCGATGTATATCGATAGTGTTTGTAAATATCGTTTCGACATTTATCGATATATTTTTTGAGATGCGCATTCCTAATCCAGATTTAAGACATCACTACCATGTTAAAAGTATTACGATAAATGTATATATAAAACAAATTATTAGTTTCGACTGCGAGAAAGATGGTTACATCATTGTTAACACCATGTTTTATATAGTCTATTTCAACTTCATGGATGTAGCTGAAGAAGTATCGAAGCAAAACAGACCTAAAGAAAATCTAGGATAAAACCTACTGTCAAATGCAACCTTTGTTCTGATATCATAATTAATATACAAACGATTCGTGACGGCATCTGTCAATAAAAATGATCATTTAACACCTTATAATTATTCTTCATTCAATAATTATAAAACTTGTATATTTAATTTGAAGCCTACATGAAGAAAACTATTCTGTGATCAGACTACTGATCTCGTCAGTTGAATGTTATTTGCCAGCATTCAATTTTGGTATAATATTCTTCCCTACATTGGGGGGAGGGGGGAGGGGTAGTTGTTTCTATTTCGTCTAGAAATATGGGGTAGTGAAAGTTTGGGCTAGTATTTCAACTGTCCTGTGCGGAAAATTCACGGGCCTGTCGGTGCAGATATCACGTATGCGTAGTATGTACGCAAAAATTTATTTTTTTGCTGTGTTAGGGGTTTGTAGATGGTAGCATTAAACAACTCGAAAGACTCACAAAACAAGTTATGTACCACATTACAATGATATTTGAGACAAATGCATGAGTATGTAAAAGGAGATAGTGAAAAGATGGACCTCTATCTCATAACCAGAAACAGAAAGACGATGGAAACTTTTCTCAAGATAAAAATCCATAAGAAACATCTCGAATGCTTCCAGAACACTTGTGTCTTGGATCTAAACTTGGATTAATGCGGAAAACGCAATCCAAAGATCAAGCGGAGACTAGTACTTAATTCGATGCTTACTATTCATAAAATTTACAGTCAATAACGTCAGCTATGGTACGAAATGAAGACTGATCGAAGTAACTTTTCATATATAGCTGTTAACGGTGTTCGTTTAATAAAGACGAACGAGTGTTTTGGGTGAACGTTTAGCGTTCTTGCCTCACATTCGGGAGAGCTTGGGTTCGAATCCCCGTCCGGCCATCCAGATTTGGGTTTTCCATGGTTTCAACCAAATCACTCCAAGCGAATGTCGGGATGGTTTCTTCAAAATGGCCAAGGACGAATTCATTGCCGTTCCTTGCCCCGCCTCTACCTTTAATGAACTAGACGTCGACAAGATGTAAAGCCAAAAAAAAGTTTTAAAAGCAATGCATATAAAATGTAGAGCTGAATGTCTGTGGGTTCCTAGAATAAGAAGGATCATAAAATAAAAATCAACAGATTTAGACTAACTTGTTTTGGTGACTAACTTGTTTTGGTATCAAGCTAACTGATATGTTTCGAAGGATCGCTGATTCAAGAAAGTTTTTTTTTTTTTTTTTTTTTTTTTTTTTTTTTTTTTTTTTTTTTTTTTTAGGCCTCGTCGTCGTCGAAGATGCCTGGACATTGTCAAAGCGGGATCGGTCCGTGTAGCTAGAGAACTCAAGGGTTGAAAGCAGGGAGGTATAACGACCTAACCAAGCGTCAAGATTACTGGGAGAAGCAGCACGAACTTGGCATTCCAGAGGATGATGGTTCGAATCCCCGTCCTGACAAGCTTGTATCGGTTTTTTACGCAATGGAATGCCTGGATGGTTGCTTCGAAAGACAATGGACGATTTCCTTTGCCCCATCAACCCAAAGATCTAATTACCTTGATGTAAAAAACATGGGCGTATCCACGGGTGAGGGGGGGGGGGGAGGCTGCTGACCCGCTCCCCCTAGAAGAAAAATCAAGTTATCTTCAGCACGCTTCGACGAGTGAAGAACTGGCTCAGGAGCATTATGGGAGAGGAAAGATTGACTGGATTATGTCTGATGAGTGTACATCGAAAGAACACCGTGAGATATTGACAAATGAAGTTACTGAAACATTTTCTGAGAATCCGAGACGATTGATGTTTACATAAAAAACTATAATTGAGTTACGGTCTTGATTAAATGCATAGTAGGTCCTTGGTCTACTATGTTAATCAATAATAAAAATAGTTTCCTCAATAGGTTTGAGTTTTATTTTGTAAGAAATCGTCATGTTTCAGTCCCCCAATCCACTTGCTCGAAAAAAAAAATACGAGTTGCCCCGATTAATTCAGACGTTGCCCCCTCCCCCCCCCCCCAGTTCTGATCCTGTATACGCCCTCGACAGAAATACCGTAAATTCTGAAAAGAAGGGGCCGGGGGGGGGGGGGCGGGAGGAAAGAAGTTTATAACAGACGGTGTTGTGTGTCTCTACCTGTATTGTATGCGTAATTTCCTATTTTTTAACAGTATTCACACCGCTTATTCAGAACAGGTGTCGTATATTTTCGTTACTCTTATCTTCTTCATGTATTTCAAACCTACATCTCCTTCTGTTGTGGTTTGATCATTTCACCTGTTCCGATATATTACTACCATCCTCTCTTCCGTGGTTCGGGTTCCACATTAAGCTATAGGCCATCTGTAATCGCTACGATGTCCTGGCTAGGCAGGGCTGGACTGGACAGCCAAAAAAATGCCTATCACCATGTCACTACGACCACACTAGCCTTTTACCTTTAATATCAGCGTCATGGTATCTTGGTCGTGGACCCAACTCTACAGTTCTTTGCTTTGGCAATTCCTTCTACTAAGAATTTAAGCATTTGACGTACAATCCTGATTCCACTTTGTTACGACTCTTCCATTATCTTCTTTAATCGCACATAACGGCTAAAACATATTCATTCTGGTCTTCATTTGAGCACATAACATTCAACTTCTTTCTACTGCACAATACTTCAATTGATAAGATTTCCATTTCTTAAATCCATTCGAATATTAATGAGAAGGAAGGATTTTTTTCATATAGCTTTACGTCTTATCGAAATCATTAAAGGTGGGAAAGGACTGGGAGCAAGGAACTGGAAGGAATTCGGTCATGGCCATTTGAAGGAACTATCCGAGCGTGGTGGGTGAGTGGTTAACGCTCTGGACTCGCATTAGGGAGGACGCTGGTTCGAATCCCCGCGCGGGCAGCCAGATTTGGGTTTTCCATGGTTTCTCCAAATCGCTCCAGGCGAATGCCGGGATGGTACCTTCAAATGGCCATGGCCGAATTCCTTCCAGTTCCTTGTCCTCAGTCCGTTCCCGCCTCTGAAGATCACGGCGTCGACGAGGCGTGAAACAATTAGCAAAAAAATATAAAATAAATAAATAAATCGAGGTCGATAGTCAGATGGGGATTTTAATCCACGTGGTCCCGAACGTGAGGCTAGAACGTTACCGCTCAGTTGCCACGTTCGATATTGGGAAGGAAATAGGGTAATGCCGTTATGAATGATCCACTCTGGAATTCGCTTGGCGAGATTTCCAAAAACCGTGGAAATCAGCCACGATCATCCCGAACATTGCAAATCACCCATAGTTTTTTTTTTTTTTTTTTTTTTTTTTTTTTTTTTTTTTTTTTTTTTTTAAATTGTGTCAAGTAGCAAACCTCTTGAAGTTTGTGGAAGCTGCAAAATAGGAGCACAAACATGTATTAGGAATCGATCGTTGAACCTGTTCTCGTATTACTATGTGTCATTAATACATTTTTTTTTACTCCTTTTAATCTCCGAGGGAGAAAGTTGTTGAATTAAAACCCCAATTTTCCCTTCTAAGTCATTATGGAGACTATGTGCTTTCACCTTCAGTGTCCATATGAAAAAAAGATTTTGCATGAGGTGAGTATTGCGAGCCCATGTTTTTGAAGAAACTCTGGCTGACGCAATATTACTTTGGTGTTCCGCTGTATTAAACAAATAAAACTAACTTACTCCAAAATTCGAGGGTTGGTTGTATCATTCCACAGGAGGTATATTAAGCCATTGTGTCAGAGGTAGAATGGCCAGATTCTTTCTTCTGGGAGCCACCGTTTAATGTGGCATCTAGACTACGGAACGTCATGCCATAGCTAATATGATAAAACAAACTTTTCAAAATTCTAGATTCGTCGTCATTTAAAACCGTGATCAGCACTTCTGAAAACAAACTGCACTACCCCCGAAACTATTCGCGCGCAATTACTTACTAACTTATGGAACAATTAGTTTCAGAGGCATCGAGCGTGGTGGGTGAATGGTTAACGTTCTGACCTCGCTTTCGGGAGGACGCGGGTTTGAATCCCCGTCCGGACATCCAGATTTGTGTTTTCCATGGTTTCCCCAAATCACTCCAAGCGAATGCCGGGATGCTTCCTTCAAAAAGGCCATGGTCGAATTCCTTCCCGTTCCTTGTCCACAGTCCCATCCCGCCTCTAATGACCTTAGCCGTAGGTAAAATAAAAAATAAAATAAAAAATGTTTCATATTCCAATGGTTTCGAAATTAATCAGCGTCGTTTATTTCTAACAGCTGTGAGTTATCATCAAAAATTCAAATAAAATTTTAATTAAATAAGCATTTTTGGAGAGAAAAGGAAGTTAGTTAAAATGTTCTTATTGATAGCTTGAAACCTTGTTGACAGTGAGGTCGTTAGGGGTGAGAATGAACTGAATGGCAAGGAACGGGAAGAAATTCACCCTTGGAACCATTCGTAATTCACCCAGAGTATTTTGGGGATACCATGGAAAGGGTATTCGAACCCGCGTCGTCCCGAATAAGAGTGCAGAGCATAACCCATCACACTCGGTTTGAAATACTAAAATTCGAATAACGTTATCCTACACATGTAACTAATATTGTGTTTTGCAACTATTGTCTCACTACGGTATGTTATTGGTATATTGAACGATGTTGATATTATACCCCCGAAATGCTTGAAGTAACTAAAAATTACTGCTATTCTATTCAACCGTAATTTTCCGATTTTCCATTACTATGTTAAAACCAAAACACCATAACATTGCAAAGGCTTTTATGTCAAACATGTTTCTGACTTCAACTGCGAGAAAGCATGGTCCCTGCTCGTTAGTAAAATATTGCATCTTCAAAGAATTTTTTTTTATTAAAAAAAAGCCAAACACACTAAAAAAATTTAAATAACTTTATAGCTCGCTTAGAAGAAAATAAATATAAATGGAAAATATTTTATGTTTCTACTATCGAAACTTTTACATTAATCAGTTATTTTTGGAGTCGGTACCCATAAAAAATGGGAAATGACAATAATATATAAAAATCATCTTACTACTTACCTTTGTTTAATGCTAGAAACATGTTTCAACAAAAATGAAACATAGCCTACAGATGATACACCGATATTATATTAACTGTAATGCGTTACCGCATGATGCAGCCTACCAACTGACAATGTAACACCAGAGATTGTGACTCGACCACCAATGAGACCGAGCCACAGATTAAAATACCGTCTAATTTGTTCCCCTAGACCGTCTCCCACAAAAACAAAATCTGCCTCACTACATGTTACAAAATATCAGAAATTTTCGTTCGTACTCCCCGTGTCGTCTTGAACAGCAAGTAAAGTGCAGCAAATTGGTTCTTCGCAAAATGACGGCTGGCACCGACTATAAAAATTAAGGGCTGTAAAGCGCTAGAGGAGGTGGTTTCTCAACGAAGTTATATATGGGACCACTTTGTACGTATACTCTGTTTTTGCTGTTATCAGTCTTTCGACTGGTTTGATGCCATCCTCCATCCCTTCCTATGTTGTGCTAACCTCTTCATCTCTACATATTCACTATAACCCACGTCCTCAATTATCTGCTTCAAATATTCTAATCTGTCTTCCTCTGCAGTTCTTACCTTCAACTGTTCCCTCCACTAGCAAATTAACTAATCCAGCATGTCTCAAAATATGGCCTACCAGCCTGTCTCTTCTTTCTGTAAGCTTCTTCCACAAACTTCTTTCCTCACCCATCATTTCCAAAACTCGTTCATTTCTTACTTTGTCTGTCCACTTAATTTTCAGCATTCTGTAACACTGAAAATTCTCTATCCAAAAAAAAAAAAAAACTTTTAAATCGGTCCTCAATTGGCGAAGATATCGGTGAACATATATACAAAAAAGTCTAATTGGGGTCCCCTCTTTTTTTGAAGTCGGTTGAAGTAATAACTTAAGTCAACACCTTTGCTACACTGCTTTCATGTAAATAAAGTTACATTAAAGTATATGGTTACCCCGGGCAAAGAGCAAAAAGAAGTCAAGGACAATATTGACAGCATACTACTTCAAAACTATTTCGAAATTGAAAATCGGTTTTTACTAAACGCCATAAATCAGCCTGCTAATTTTTTTTTTTATAAAAGATAAGTTTTATTCATATATGCAACCAATAATAAAAGAAATTACGAGTGTTATGTCTAGTATGCGCTTAATACAGCACATTGTAGATTTTATATTATAGTTATGTGTGTCAACTTTAGATTGCGACATAATTAATCTATCAAACCAGATGTTTGGATTTTCAAGGCAACGATGTTAATGGAGATAGCAGTTAGGTTGAAATACAGCTTGGACCAGAATGACAACTGACATTCCGTATAGACTGTGTCTGCAAACTTCGGCAGTGATTATATCTTTGGTTTGTAATACAGCATCTTGTGTGCAACATGTAATATACTTTATTTATGTGTTCTGTAGAACTTTACACGTGTTATTAAATAAGAGCAGCAAAAAGTCTTAAATGTCATGAAAAAGTCTCCTCGGCCCTCGAAACATTCTAATGTCAGGTATTACTCCAGTACCGTGAAGGATTTTCCTGTTCTGTGTAAAATTGTTCATAACACCACCGCAAAATGACGTACTTATTTCGACTGTTTTCTGGTATGATATAAAGTGCTCATGGCTCATTGTTTTCTGCGGCTCATTATTGCTAATTCTTTGCTTAAAATCTGAACTGGACTCAAATTTCGCATTAAGAATAAAAAACAGTTGTAAGGCACACTTAATATACAGTTTACTTAAATATTTCACTAACGTGATTTGTAATGTTCTCTTCTTCTAATGTATAAATTTGAGGCGAAAGTATTCTATCACCACAGGCAGTCATATTTAGATGTAAATGTCTGCAAACGTGAATTTTTTTGCCTGTACACTGCTGTTAGTATTTGAGACTATATAACAATCTTCGTACAAAAAACTTTGCCCCTTCCATTAATCGTCTGATTTTGTACGTTGTTACAGTGCGAATACAATTAAATCACATTTCTTCAGGTGTTCATACAAGTGAAACTACGAGTGAAATAGCCAACACAAAGAAAGAAGAAAAGTCAGCTACAAAATACATGTAAACACAATCGAAGATTAGTACAGGATAAGGCGGAAAAACAGTTATGTAGGTGAATGTCATGATGGTATGGGAGTTGGCAAACGTTTAATGGGATTGGGAATTGCTGCATTAGGTTAGTGATTTGGAATATAAGGTGAAACACAGATATTATTATTCGAAATTTTGTTTTTTGATCAGTTTCGGAGTTGGGGAGGATGGAGGTATTGTCTATGTTGGAAAAGTACGGATTAATTTTTTGTGCCGGATTTAATAGATTAAAAAAAAAATATGAATGGACGGGTCATGTTTGTCAAGGTATGATAGGTTACGATGCGAGGTTCATTGTACGATGTCCCACGTCGCTTTTGCAGCGTATATGAACTGAATATTTTATGTTTAGCTTCAGTGCAGAGGCAGAATATAGATTAAGACTTAATAAAGAAAATAGAGGATCTCACATGTCGGTATTAGAAGTAGTCAGATAAAAGGCAATTCCTGATCTAGCAACTGAATAGCCGAATTACAGCAATAAAATCAAATTCAAAACATTATCAAGAAATAAAAAAAAGTACAGAAAAATTTAGTGTTAACCACTTACAACTATTTATATTACTTGTGTCAGGCTATACCTTCAGTTCATATATTGTTATAGATTATTGACGTTTCAGTGCGGGAACGAAATAAAATGCTACAAACAAAATTTAACAACTAAAATACTAATAACTACAAAATTTGTTCTTTAACAGTAATTTATACACATGCTATACTTACTGCAATACATCTATCAAACAGTTCTGGCCATTTTAAAATAGCTATGTACTGATTAGTTCGTGCTTTTTTTAAAATAAAATATAAATTATTAATATTCATGCAATGGTTATTATAGTGAATAAAACTATTGATTTGGATGGTAAGTTGCTGATCACGTCAGTTCCTTTGTTTGTATTCAGTTTTGATATATTCTTTCTTCACTACTCGGAGCGTTGATAGTGATGAATCTTTCACAGGCGTAGTCATGATTTCACTTTCCATAATTATTCTTTGTTAGCTATATTTATTTAGATCGCATATAATCAATTTTCTACGAAAGTTTTGTCTTTTGCCAAATGACGAAAGCATAGTGAGTCGGTCGATAAACTGCATTTTTCCAAATGTTCCACAAATATTTATTAAATTGTTGGATTAGAATTAGGTTAATGGAAAGATTCATAATTATAACTAGTCATTACACATCAAAAGGATCAAATCACAATGATGAAATTTAAGATAAACAACTTTGCCCCGCTGCTTCATTCGCGTGTTTCTGATGTAGTAACTTTGTAAATTAAATATCAAAATTTCGTGTCGCTCATTGCAATGTTAATCTTTATTTTCTTTTTTGCAGTTATTTGTCAACTTTTTCCGTGTATTCTAATGTACTATACTTCAGGATACTGAAGGAATAAATAACCAAAGCCACGTTGTCAATAAACAATATTAACGGAATGCAAGGGGTGGATTGTTATCTGTGTTGTAGCGTGATCTTTGGTGGGTGTCTCGTAAAGGTGTGTTCATCTGAGATGCATTGTGATCTGTGGCGCTTCTTTATCCTGGGTACGAAGGATTTGTCATTTTCTGCACGTAATTTTCTCACTACACCGAAATCAACTGGAAATTTGTTCTCAGCAATGTTTACAAACTCCGCAGCTTTGTTGTGTTACGCTATGAATATCTAAATAAAGATACACGAAAGTATGTGGCTACTAAAAGTACCTAACCAAGGGTAAGAAGTTAACATCAATCTTTACGGAGACGCATTTCAAAGTCACTCCGAAATCGTAAGCCCGTTATTACCAAAAGCTAAAGCAAACCCTGAAGTTTTCTTAAATAAATTTAAAATGCTACATGCAACGGAAAAAAATGAGTCCCTACAGGGGTCGGTTTTATATTATATTTTTTTAAATTAATTAAATTTAATTGTAATGGAGCGCACACTCCTTACACACGCATTTTTCCCCTTTCCTGTTCATACCTACCTTTTCCTTCCACTAATTTTAACTTTAAATTCTTGTAGCTTTTTTGTAAAACTATTCGTGATTTCTCTTGGTAATTTATTCTGATCCTTGACCCCCTTACCTATGAAATAAAATCTTCCCACCCCCTTATTACTGAAACGAATGCCGATGTGTGGTCTTAGTCATCTTTTTCCTTCTGTACACTTCTGCTAATTGTTCCACCAATATCTTTCCATGCCTCATCACCAATATACATCTTGTACACTCCCATGATTCTCTTCACCATCCTTCTGTATTCGAATGATTTCCATTCCATCTTCTTTATCATATACGAGGCGCGTCCAGAAAGTAAGTTCCGTTTCAATTTATCTCCGCTGCAGCGCTGCGATTGCAGTTCCGCACATGCGCTGTAGACGATGTGTATCAAGGGGAAGAACGTGCGCCATTTGGAGATCGCTGTCAGTTACGTACGCTTTGTTATGCTTGTTTGAAATGTCGGCGTTGATTGAAAATCCCGCCGCCTGTGAAATCAGGTCTGTGATTCGGTTTCTGAATGCGAGGAAAGTGAAACCAAGTGAAATTTATCGGCAAATTTGCGATGTTTACGGACCAAATGCGATGAGTGATTCGATGGTGAGAAGATGGGTCCGACAGTTCAATGGCGGGCGTAGTGATGTGTACGATGAAGAACGAAGTGGGCGTCCACCTTTGGTTACAGAAGAACTGGTTTACGCGATTGATGACAAGATCCAGGAAAACCGTAGGTTTACAATTAGTGCTCTCGCTATGGACTTCCCCCAAATTTCACGATCACTGATGCATGAAATTGTTACCAAACAACTTAAATTCCATAAACTTTGCTCACGTTGGGTACCAAAGATTCTCACTGAGCAACACAAAACACAACGGATGGGTAGTACACTTGAGTTTTTACCCGTTATGCTGAAAGCGGCGAAGAATTTCTGAGACGGATAGTCACAGGAGATGAAACGTGGTTTTCTTACGACACCCCTGAGAGTAAGCGGCAATCAATGGAATGGAGGCACACTTCATCCCCACCAAAGGTTAAGCCGAAGCAAATCATGACACCTCGGAAAATGATGTGCACAGTGTTCTGGGACTGGAAAGGCATCCTACTCATTGACTTCTTACCGCGTGGTCAAACAATCAAAGCAGATGCTTTTTGCGAGACACTTCGTAAATTGCGCCGTGCAATTCAGAATAAGCACCGGGGACTGCTGTCAAAAGGTGTTGTTTTGCTTCACGATAACGCACGACCACACACTGCAAACGTGACAAAAAACCTCGTACAGGGATTTGGCTGGGACGTGTTTCACCATCCTCCGTACAGCCCTGACCTCGCTCCTAGCGACTTTCATCTGTTCTTACATCTCAAGTCTTTCCTTGGTAGTCATCACTTCACCAATGACGACGAGCTGAAAGAAACTGTTTCCAACTGGTTGAAGACACAGGTGGCAGATTTCTATGAAGGAGGTATACAAAACCTGGTGCCACGCTATGACAAATGCCTGCAAAATTTCGGCATTTATGTGGAAAAGTAGTTTAAGAGTTGTAGAATTTTGTGCAATAAAAATTTCTTCTGTATCTGTGTACAATTTTATTTTATTACCAAACGGAACTTACTTTCTGGACGCGCCTCGTATATTACTGGTTGTGTTCTTCGGTAATTTACAGGGATAAATCTCAACTTTAATTTGCGACAAAATGAATGTATTAATGTAGATGCTTGAATTTTCTAACAGCTGTATTAGCGGAGGTTGTGGTTTGGTCGAAACACAGCTTGGACCGGTATTCCAAATTCAATGAGTGTGGAAGCTTTCGTATGGACAAGAATGGCAAATGACATTCCGAATTGATAGATGGTAGAAACTTTTATAGAAATTGTCTCTTTGAGTCTTTTGTTTGTAGTAGATCATCTTTGAAACATGTAGTATGTTAAATTTGTTTGTTCCGTAAACAGTTGTCAGCGTTATTAAACCGAGCAACATAAAGCACTAAAAGTTATGTAAGAAGTTTGCTCGGTCCTACTTTCTTTCATGACATTGTTCAGAACACCACCCTCGATAACGTTTCATAGCATTTGGGAGAGAGAGCACAAAACCTCGGCACAGAAAATGCAATTCCTGATCACGTCGACGATGTCGTTAAGAGCCGAAATATTTTTCATCACAGGAAGATAACGCAAAAAAAAAAAAAAAAATCTAAATGTTGGCGTGCGGACAGGTTGCAATTGATATATACACAAGGGTATGAAAATTTCTCCAAGTTTGGCTTGACAACATTATTATTAACACATGAAAATTCGTATCTCTAACGTTTAATTGAATTCATTGCGAGACAAAATATGCTACACCGATTGTTGAATTATAAAGATATTAATATATATATATATTTATTGTCATTTCATTCAACCCCCTTAATGGAGGAGAGGCGGGCTGGCAGCACACATGTCGTGCTCTTCAGCCAAATGATAATATGGTTTACAAAAGATTTTTGTAAATGAATGTTCACACTTTTACAAAAATAATACAATAGATTTGCATTTATATGTTACATGATCAGAGTTGTAGTTTTGTACAATATTTTGTTTGCTTTTCTTGCAGATTTGTAACTAGTAGTAGGTGATTTTGATGTCATTCACAGAGTGGGGTAAATTTTTGATCTCTTCTCTTGTTGAGGTATGGTAGGTGGTCGGTCTCTGTGCTGGGTTATAAAAAGGATATTTTGGAGGTGCAGTGTTGGTGGGATCTGTTTGTAACAGGAGGGGTGGTGAAGTGGTTCTTTAAGTAGGCGGTGAGTGATAGGATTTTTGTTAAGAAGGATATTGATAGCATATTTTACCCGCAGGGATTCTATGTGGATCAGAATGTGAGGAAAACGCATTCTGGTATACAGCTGTTGGGTAGGAGAAGGTAGTCTTATTCGGTAGGCGATTCGGAGGGCGTGGCGTTCTATTATTTGGAGTCTATTGTAGAAGTGATCAGGGGCGGAGAGCCATGAGAGGCGACCATAAGTTAGGATGGAGTGGAGAAATGCTTTGTATGTATTTATGATGACCTTGCTATGTAGTCCCCAGGATGTTCCGGTAAGTAATTTTAAAAGGTTTAGGCGGGTTTGGGCTTTGGAGGTGATGGTTCTAAGATGAGGTGTCCATGTAAGATGTCGGTCGAGGGTGATTCCTAGGTATGTAACTGTGGGTTGTAGTTGGATGGGATGATTGTATATGGCTATGTTAAAATCAGCGAGCCTGTATCTTTTACTAGTTTTTTCAAATACAATGGCTTGTGTTTTATTGGGATTAATTATTAGTCGCCAGCGGTTGCACCATTTGACGAAGCTGTCTAGTATGATCTGTAGGGCTTTCTCCGACTGTTGAAGGGTTTTATGAACGGCGAGGTAGGCGGTGTCATCGGCGTACTTAAGGATATATGTAGGTGGTGCGGGAATGGGTATGTCGGTTACGTACATGATGTATAAGAGGGGCGACAGGACAGATCCTTGGGGGACACCTGCGGTCATGGTGAAGATGCGGGAGAGAATGTTGTTTATGGAAACGAAAGAGGTACGGTTGGTGAGGAAGGAAGCTATTGTGCGAATGTAGGTGATCGGAAGGGCAAAGGTTTGCAATTTGAAAATGAGGCCGGCATGCCACACTCGATCAAATGCTTTTTCAATATCTAACAGGATAAGTATTGCTGATCTATGGGTGTTGATTCGGGTGGTCAGAAGGTGCATAAGTCTGAGGAGTTGATCTTGCGTCGATAGTTTTGGACGGAAGCCGCACTGGGCGGGGGATAGAAGGGATTGTTTTGATAGATGTTTGTGGATACGTCATGATAGAATGGTTTAAAATGTTTTGCTGAAGACGGAGGTGAGGCTGATGGGGCAGTATGAGTTCGGATCTGATGTGGGTTTGTTAGGCTTGGGGAACATAAAGATTTTTGAAGATTTACATTTTGAGGGATAGATGGCAAAGTATAGTGCAATACTCATCATATATTGAAAAAGCATTTGATTAATAAATGATAAACGGTTATTGATATAAGAAAATTTACTTATTTCAGCTGCGAGAAAACAATATAACATCTCCTTAAAACTTAATTTGTGTAAAGTAACTAAACATTAGTATCCAAACAAAATTCAACAACAGACCTACTAATAACTACAAAATTTGTTCCGTAATAGAAATATATGTGCAAGCAACACTTATTCCAATAAATTTGCCAAAAATGTTTTCTGGAAACTTCATAATCACCATGTGTTTATTATGAAACCTAAATATTTAATAGTCATGCATTGATAATTTTACTAAATAAAACAATTGAATGTTGCTGATCTCGTTAGTTCATTTGATTACATTCACTTTCGACATAATTTTCTTCAGAATTCGAAGCATCGCCAGTACTGGATCTTCATCTGGCTTGTTCGTGATGTCTCTGGGAGATATTCTTGTTTCTAAAACTATTTTTAATTTCGTTGGAATAGAATCAATGTCCGGCTGGTAATATGTTAAGACAAAATTTTCTGTTGCGTTTGGAGGCATTTGCTGGAGGAAGATACCACGAGTATGTCGGCACGGAGATTGCTTTTCTGTAAAATATTTGCAAAGCTTGGTTAAGATGCTGGGTTAGACGTAGATGAAGGCAATCATTAATAAGGGGCCATTCATAAACTATGTCATACATTAAGGGGGAGGGAGGAGGTCAACAAAGTGTGACATCGTGTGACAAAGAGGGGTGGGGGACAGATCATAAGCTTTATGACATCACATACATAATTTGCATCACATCAAGACACGTGTCTGTCGTGAGTCGTGAGAATTCACGCTCGCTGTACCTATGGTGTCGCACTTCCGCCGCATTTGACATATGCCTAAGGCTAATACCACCTTTGAGGCTTTGACAAAGTATGCCTTCGGCGTACTTTTTTTTTATTTCCTTTTCAGGCTACTAGTCTCCGGGGAGGGAGTGGGGATGGAAGGTCGGCCGTGGCCTTGTAGGGAACCATCCCAGCATTCAACTAAAGTGACTGAGGAAAATCACGGAAAACCTCAGACAGGATGGCCGAACCGGGTTTGACCCCGGTCCTCCCGAATGGCAAGTAGCAGTGCGAAATCGCACTGCCCAAACCTCGGTGGCGTACTTATTTAAACGATTCTGTGGCAACTGTGGTCTATATCTTTCATCAGACCCAGCCACTAACCAACACAAGCCATCACGTAAGAGTCAACAAGAGGCTTTGCCCATCATGAAAATTTGTCCTCAAGGAATTCCAACTAGATGTTACAGGAAGTTCTTCGTTTAATAAAGGATGTTGATGCTATATGGTCGGATGAAGATGATGTTGATACATCGAATGTTGGTAACATCATAACTCAAGAAAAACTGATTGCCATGACAGTCATAAATAATATAAAGGATTGAGTTCCATGAACACAAGATGATTAAAATTTTCCATTGTTCATATGATTTGTCATTTTTTGTCAGTTATCTAAAATGTTTATTTTATTGTTGATTTTATGGGAAAAAATATTTTAAATAGAAATATATGAATAACTTTGGAAGCGATAATTTAATAATTACTTAATTTAAAACTAAAAAATGCGACCTCACACAAAATATGACAAGGAGGGGAGGGTGCTCCTAAAATCATGAAATTCCTGGGACGTAGTTTTTGTATGGCTCCTAATTGCAGCTAGTGTTTACACAACAGTGGGGCCAGATCACAGGACTGATTTTTAAGGTAAATACAAAGATATGAGGTAGACCAAGGGCAAATAATGAGCCCATTGTTAAAAATTTTAAGCGAAAGGAGCTGATCACTGAAGTCAAAATAACGATCAGTGATGAAGATCTCGAATGCGTCCAGAATATCTTCTTTCTGGGATATAAGCTCGATCAAGATGTAAAATGCAATCCATCGACTTTAAGAACAAGAACATCAGCCGTGTTATTGGAGCCCCTGTTTTCAGGTGTGAAGGAAGGACGCTGAACAAATCCGGTCGCAGGAAGATGAAAGCATTCGCGCTGAGTTTCTTCCATGAGTACTGAACAGCGAGCGTCACAGACAAGAATGTTCTGGAGCGCATTAATGCAGAAAAATCTATTGATATAAAAATCACCAGACTTCGACTAACAATTTTTGGGTATGTTATAGCATAAAATAGCAGAATACAGTCACCTTCTTCGAGGCCAAGGATGGAAGCAGGCGAAGCCGCTACAGAACGAGATGCATGGCATTGTCAAAGAGGACTCCAGCTTTGTAATAAGAGAACTGAACATATAGCATGGATTGATGACTTGCGACTGACCGAGAAAATCTTTCACATCATCAACGTTCCCCGACAAACCAAAGCACGCCGGCTTGTAGACAGCCGGAAGAGCCTTGCGGAAGTTAACCTACATTGACTGACATCAGCACTGGGTATATACAGGGTGTCCAGAATGACACCGTAGATAGGTCAAATCATTTTCTACTATATGACAATATTTTATTTTGGTAAAAGTTTCACCATTTTCGAGATACTGATTTTTTAAATATTTTTTCGAAACATGTGACATTGTTCAGTTTATTCCATGTCATTTCTACAAATTATGACATTTTGAACTATTTTAAAAAAGATTTACTCAAAGAGATTTGAGTCAACTAAAACAACTTTAAAAAATCTTAAATGATATAATTATTTTATACTGTTTTTTTTAAATGATGGCTTTATAGTAGTTCAATCTGCTAAAGAGACCATTGTACATTTTAAACATGTAGAATAAAATGATGATAATGATTTAAAAAAAAGGTTTTTAAGTTTTTTTTAGCGTTTTAAGAAAAAATAGAGCATTGTTTTAGATACAGTACATGAAGTGGGACTTGCACATAGCTTCCGTCGTAGGAAAAGCAAATTCTAAACTACGATTCATAGGTCGTATTTTGAGAACTTGTAATGCTCATACAAAGGAAATAGCGAACAAAACACTAGGCGTCCTCATTTGGAATACTGTTGTGGAATTTGGGATCCGTATCGCAAGGGATTGATTGACACATTAGAGAAAGTACAGAGGAGAGCCGCTCGATTCGTGACCGCTAGTTACAGTCCTTACGTAAGTGTCACAGAGCTGATACGAGGGTTGGGCTGGGATTGTTTGGCGGACAGACGACGTCGTTTTCGTTAGAATTTGTAGGAGAATATCCGAAAATCTTTCATTTACGATTGCAACGAAATACTTCTTCCGCCAACCTACTTAGGTCGCAATGACAGGAGGGATAAGATTCGAGAAATAAAATGCCGTACTGATTCATTTATGTATTCCTTCTTTCCTCGTTCTGTTCGGGATTGGAATGCACAGAATTAGGATTGGTGCTTAGCACCCTCTGCCACCCACAGTATTTGTGATTTGCAGAGTATAGATGTAGATGGCTCAAACATCCTTGAGTAATCTAAAGAAAAAAAAACAATGTTCAAAAAGTCTTA
>CM061918.1:95874906-96084146 GCA_031002005.1 Vandiemenella viatica
GTGCCGCCACAATCTGCTAATGAATTTTTTTTAGAACTCGACGAAACAAATCGAAAATACAGAATAACATTTTTGATATCTCGCTTGGTTTTGTAGATCTAGGCTAGAATGTTAAAAATAGTTCCTTATGATTTTGGTTACGTTTCTTCTGGTGCAGGCCGTATTTCAACCTAATAACAACCAATAGGAAGAAGAAGAAAAACAGCTATAGTGCATTTCCACCCTGTAGATATAGTGTTTTGTTGGGAAAAAAATTTCTGGCCCTAACCTCCCAAACGTTTGAGAAACAATATCTCGAGAACTAAGCGAGATAAAAAAAAAAAGGGTATTCTTTATTTTCGATTTGTCACGTCCAGTTACATACGATTTTTTCATCAAATTTGGATCTGGCGAAATTTTTCTTCTGGTCCTGACCGCTTTTCAACCAAAACACGTCAATTTAGAGAAACAATATCTCGAGAACTAGGCGAGATATCAGAAAATTTTACTCTTTACTTTCAATTTGTCTCGTGGAGTTACATAAGAATCCACCATCAAATTGCGGTGCCACGGTTATCGTAGAATCCCCAGCAATAAACAAACTGACTGATTATTCGTAGTCGTGAAGAACGAGTCACAAACTCAAAAAATTTATTTATAACAAGACCTTTCGACGAAAATGATACTAAGAAAGATGGTTTGTTGTGGCTGACATTTATTTAGAACGTTCCGTTTATTCCAATCCAAACACAGGAACAATAATAATTGCAGCCTAAGAAAATGGTTAGACATTACGATATGGTTTGATTTGTAATAAATTGTGGTGATATTGTGGTAATACACTATCAATTACATAAAAATGAAATCAAACCTGAGTACTTCGAATCATCCAATGTTACTTCATTACAAATGTATTTCAAATCCTAACTTCAAAACGTTTACAAATAACCGCTCCAAAGATAATAATAGGGCTGTTAATAAATATCGATATTTTTTTAAAAAAATATCGATATTTATGAGTGATATTTTTTAGGACGATATATCGATATTGAAATCTGGATATCGGAGTCCGATATTTTTTAAAAATAAGTGTTATTTTCCGTTTTCCTCTAGAATATTCCAAGTTATTATTGGAGGGAAAACGATTACCTGTGTTGCACATGCAATACATTTTCATAGATAGAATTTTAAGAAACAATGAACGATACGAGCACATGGAGAAGCAGGGCCGCCGTAAGCGGGCGTGCAAGGCAGCATATTATGTAGCGGGCGACCTTTTTTTTTTAGCTCAACAGCTGCTTCGGGCGGTCGGCGGCGACACTGGGATGGCAACAATGGGGGCGGCAATCTCACAGTTTTTTGACCCGTTCGGAAATTTCCTAGATCCACCACTGGCTGTAGTTGGACAGGGGGCGGCATAATCGCTATTGCACGCGGGCGCTCAAACAGCTAGCGGCGGGCCTGTGGAGAAGTAAAAACGAAGGTAAAATAACTCATTCAATATATTTAAAATTTGTCTTCAATCAATGCAAAAGTATTAGCATTAAGAAACTAATCGTAATGTACCAGGTATTCCAGATAGCCGGAAAATCCGGGAATGTCCCGGAATTTTGTGTCTGATCTCGTGTTCAGGAATTATGCGTTACTGTCCCGGAATTTCCGTATATACTCAGTTCACCACGGTGGTCATGAGGCCAAGCCAAGTATCCCATGCTTGCAGCGGGAGGATGGAATGTCCCTTAAATCAGAGGAATTGAAACTGACAGGAAAATACTCTTTGAATTTTCTGGGACTTTGAAAATTCTAGATGCAGTTAACATTAACTCCCTTTATACAGAGTTCACATGTCTGAAACGTGTTTTTCAGGTCCTTCCAAAAGACTTTCCAAACGATAAAATCTGGGCCAATTTCTTTAGAACAAGCGTTTTTAATGATTTTGAATATTTTTAAAAAATAGTTGGTTTTGTTTTGTCAATTCCAACAAGCAATGACTTTTACGAGACAAGTTTTAGCCGTTGAATAATTTATGAAATAAGAGCGAAACAGAACGTTCATGGATTCGATCAAGGCTGAACTGCAAACTCAATCAATTTTGAAGACTCTTGCTGAGAAATTTTATCAGTTTTGCAAAGCAGTGACGGAGAAATATTTATGAAAATGGCAAAATCTAGTAATAAATATTTTAAAAGTAGATGATTAAGATCTATTTTGATTGATGTTGATTTTGATTTAGCAAAAGATAGATGCTAATTTTTTTTATTTGTTGATAAAACCTGATGTTGATTTTCTGCCTAATTTTAATTAATGAGCCTAACAGAAGTGTTCAGTTTTGTTTAATATTTTTGAGATTTTGATTGATAATACCCGATGTTGATTTTGTACCAAAGTAAAAAATTCCTAACGAGGTGGTCAATTTTTGTTTTAAGTTTAGTATTTTTCCTTTTGATTCATAATACCTGATGTTGACTTTCTACCATAGTTTAATTAATAAAGTTAAAAGAGGTGCTATATATACGTTAGATAGCATATTTACCTAAAATAGAATTTTTTATTAATTTGCATTTTTGTTCACTCTTTAAACATACCGCTAAAATACTTTTTAGACCCAGAAATGTCCCGGAAATTATAAGCCTGTATCTGGCACTCCACAGTTAAATATTTCGCGCGAATTGGATACGCTTCTTGTTCCATACCAACAGAAGAATTGAGCTCCAAAATTATGTCACAGCCAGTTTTGTTATATCACTTACGAATTTATTAAGAGAAATTGAAAAAAAGAATCTACCACTTTTGGATTGCCTTTACAAAGCGCTATGCTAAAAACTTATTATTATAGATTGGTGCCTTTAAAAAACAATTTGTTAACGCCAAGGAACTGCCTTGACAGTAGCGGCTCTAGGATTTTTCCAAGCCGGGGAAAAACTGAGATTGCCGCCTCTTCAAACATTGTTGCCAGCAGACCCCGAGAATCGCCTCCTTGATTGTTGGCCAAACGCATTGATGTCGCCACTTTAACTGTTTGCCAAACGCATTGTTGGACACGATTTTATATCGCCCAGAGCAAGTACCCGGTTTGCCCCCACCCCTCGCCCTAAATCCTGCATTCCACCTAGAATCTCAGCTTTAAAAAATTGTATTATGGTAAAGCGTTACCCATTTGCGAAGCAATATCAAAGAAGGGGAAATTTTCAATTAATGTAGGGAGTTCTCCATTCATAGTAGAAGAAACAACGGGAAAAACATGAGTTCATGCTCTTGAAAAGTATGTCCAATGAAGTTTCTGACATGAGTTTTGGTGCAAAATTTTACTTCATTCACCACCTTAGTTTGGAATTTTTTTGGATCTGAAACTCTTTTAAATAACTATGACGTTCTCTCATCATAATTCTATGCAACATCCAGTTGTCCTAGAAAATGGTAATTTGGTACACATACTTGGTTTCATCCCCATAGTATAAGAAAAGTTCCTGTGTTTTTTCAATGCCAATCTAAAAGCTGAAACGTCTTAGAGAAAATTTGTAGGTTAATTGCTTTCTTCTTGATGAGGCTATATGCCTTGAATTTCAGTTTTGCACAAAGATCAGGAGCATAAAAAACACAATTAATTTTACTTTGTTACTACATTTAATTTGGAAGTTATTGGTAGTCCTACACCGATGGTAACAATGCAGACACGGCGGCGAAGCTCGCACAGAACGAATCGGACTCGAGCCCGTTGTTTTACATGAGCGTGCGTTGTCGAGGAAAGTATTTTGACATGAAAATTGGATGTAAGCAGGAATATTGATAAATTCGGATACACAATCTTTGCTAAGGTGCAAACATTTGGCCAAAAAAAGTAAGAAGACTCAGAATAAGCTATCAACCTACAAAAAGAAATTAAATTCCACATAAAACAATACTTGTAAAAAAAGTGACTTGGTCATTATGCAAACTCTGATAATAGAACATCAACCTAAATAAATGCCTCTACAATGTTGCATTATTGAGCTTTTAAACTCACAAAAGCCAAGATTTCCCTCGATGCTCTTTCTGGATTCACAAGTCTTCGAGTAAATCATAAACATTCTGCCTTTCCTTTTAGTAAAGTAGTAGTATAATGGCTAAATCACAATTTAAAAAAAAAAAAAGATTTATCCGTAACGTCATGAAAAACTATTTTTTTTTCAGAAAATCAAAACTTGATTCAGAAAAATATCTCACAACTCTTCATCATTAAATAGCCACAAGACTTCGCCCTTTTTTAAAATGATTTGTTTTTGTAACATTGTTTTTATATAATAGGGTCGATATATCGATACTTTTTCTTCGATATATCGAATCCGATATAATATTTTTTAAATATCGATATATCGAAAATGATATTTTTAAAAATATCAACAGCCCTAGATGATAATGTACATTGTACAATTATTTGGGTTTCAAATACAGGAGTACTATCTTACCGCCATTAAAATAGAACGACAAATACGTATCTAGTGATTCAGAGAAGTGCGAAATTTTAGCAGATCATTTTGAAAACGTCTTCAAACCGAATCCTATGGTAGATCATGAGTTCAACAAAACAGTCGAAGATTCCAATCAGCATATGACCATTGTAGCGGAGGATTATGTCAAATTCACTACCCCAAGAGAACTGCGACAAATAATTAAGAGTTTGGCCGTAAGAAAATCGCCAGGTCATGATAATTTATACAACATAGTGCTGTATTCAAAAATTCATTTACTGATGAAAATAAGGATAGTACTCCCGTTTTCCCACGGCGTGTCGAGTTGATGATGGAATCATTACGAATAGATACTGCAGGTATCATTAAGAAATTAGAGCTCCTGATGTGGGGGAAAGCACCGGACTCGGATGGAATTCCAGTAAGATTATTTTCAGAGTATGCTGCGGAAATCGGGCCATTTCTGTCTGATATATTCAGTAAATCTTTAGAAGAGCGAAAAGTACCTTCAGACGAGAATCGCGCAAGTAACTCGGATTTTCAAGAAAGGTGATCGAAGTGACCCTGGAAAATATCGTCCCATATCTATGACATCTGTTTATAGTAGGGTTATATGCTAGAAGATTATGAATTTTCTAGATGATAATAATTTGCTTCTATCTATCTATATCTATATAATTACTCTGCAATTCACAAAACTGTGGGTGGCAGAGAGTTCTTTGCATCAAAATTAATCTCTGCTCCATGCATTCCAATCCCGAATATCACGAGGGAAGAAAGAATACAAATCAGCATCAGTGTTGGATCTTATTTCTCTAAACTTATCACTCCTGTCATTGTGACCCAACAGGTTGGTGGACAAAGTATTTTATTGCACTCGTAAATAAAAGTGGGTGTGCACATGTTTACCGATAAGTTCAATTGAAACTTACAACAAATCAACACGGATTTCGGATGAAAAGATCATGTGAAACACAGCTGGCCCTATTTACACATGACGTAATGAAAGTTACTGATGCAGGTTCACGAGTAGATGCAATTTTTTTTAGATTTTCAGAAAGCCTTTGACTCTGTGCCACACAACCGCCTTTACCGCCATTTAGCGATGCTTCGAGTACGATATATCGTATCAGCTTTGTAAATGGATAAAGGATTTTCTAACTGGTCGGTCGCAGTATGTTGTCGTTGAAGGAGAAAGTTCTTCTAATCTAGATGTTACATCGGGTGTACCACAAGGAAGTGTAATAGGACCACTTCTTTTCTTAATTTTTATAACGATCTCGGAGACAAAGTGAAAAGCCTTTTTAGATTGTTTGCTGATGATGCGGTTATTGATAGGGAAATAAGTATTTTGGCCGATTGCTTAGAAATTCAGCGTGATCTGGATATTATTTTGGCGTGGTCCGCTGGGTGGCAACTTACGCTAAATTGTAAAAAGTGCAAGACAATGAACATAACTAACAAAAAGAATCCAATTGTTCATAAATACGACTTAAACAGTTCATTTATTGATATGGCTGATTCTACGAAATATTTGGGAGTAACAGTACAAAGGAACATGAAATGGGACTTAAACATTAATTCGTTAGTAGGTAAAGCTAATTCTAGGCTGCGATTCATAGGTCGAATCTTGAAAAATTGTAGTGAACAAACAAAGGAGATAGCGTACAAATCTTTTGTGCGTCCACATTTGAACTATTGTGCCATTTGGGATCCGTTTCGTAAGGGGTTGATCGAAAGTACAAAGAAGAGCCGCTTGACACGTGACCGCTTGCTACAGCCCTTATGAAAGCGTCACAGACCTGATTAGTAGACTAGGCTGGGAGTCTCTGGTAGAGAGACGACGAACGTTTCGTTTAAACTTATTGGTGAACGTGTGAACTTTCACCTATGAGTGTAGTGAAATACTTCGTTCACAAACCTATTTGAGCCGGAATGACCGGAAAGATAAGATTAGATATATAAGGTGGCGCAATAATTCTTATATGAATTCTTTTTTCCGTCGTACCATTAACGATTGGAATGCACAACAAAGAGATTAGCTTTGGTGCTGAGCACCCACTGCCACCCACAATTTTGTGAATTGCAGGGTATATATGTAGATGTAGATGAAGTCATTACTCCCTAAGGCAGTAAGTTATCTCACAGCACTTTTCAACAGTATTCTCTGTACCGGATATTTTCCAAGAGAGTGGAAAAATGTTAATATCATAGTTATCAATAAACCTAATAAACCAGCCTCCCTACTCTCTAGCTATAGACGTATAAGCTTACTGCCAACCTTATCAAAATTACTAGAAAATATGATACAGTCGCGGCTAACTACCTTCCTTAATGCTACGGGAACCATCCCACCACATCAGTTTGGATTTCGCCAGATGCACTCAACCCCATACCAAATACTATGTCTGGTTGAAGACGTCACAAGGGGCTTTGAACTTAAACACCACATCCTGGCTGCTTTTCTCGATGTTGCCCAGGCATTTGACAAAGTAAGGCATACCGGACTCTTAAATAAACTAAAAAATACAGGAATGCCTCTATATTTGTACAAAATGTTATAAATCTTTCTACAGAACCGATCCTTCAGTGTACGAGTGGGCACAAAAATATCCACAGCACGACCAGTAACAGCAGGAGTCCCACAGGGGTGTGTTTTAGGGCCCACCCTATTTAACATATACATGTCGTACATTCCAACTTTCACAAATACCTCGACTGCAATGTATATTGATGACACAGTACTATTCACTTCACATAACAACAATTACAATGCACGCAATTACCTACAGGATGCAAATTCACAACTAACCGAATGGTTAAATCACTGGCGAATATCTCTAAATCCCGGAAAATGAGAAGCCAAAATTTTCACACAGAGACGCCAACTAAACCCGCCAGAGCCAAACATCATGGGAAATAACATTGCGTGGGACCCACCTGAAAAATCAATTATTTACCTCGGTGTCGACCTTGACAGGCAGTTACCGTGGAACACACACATTAATAATAAAATAACCCAAGCCTCTGCCAGATTATATAGATTAAACGGTATTAAATAGAAAATCACCATTAAAAACAGAATGCAGCCTATTAATTTACAAAATGATATTACGACCGCTCATAACATACGCATGTCCGATATGGGGATGTGCCAGTGGCAGCAAGTTACACAGAGTGCAAATATTCCAAAATAAAGTTCTCCGCTTAGCTGTGAACGCACCATGGTACGTACACAACAGTCAGCTACACCGAGAATTAAATATCTCTTACATTAATGAATTCATAAGACAACAAACTAAAAAATTTATAAAAAGAATGAATGCAGTATTTGGTGCGCGGTTTTATGAACTAGGAATTAGAATGGGTCAAACTAGACTAAGAAAAAAGCCTTTATGCATCTATCTATCGAACAGTGACTATGAAGATGAAATGAACCAGTAAACCATATGTTGTGAAATAACTATATGTATTCAATGAAAAAAAGTGTATTTATCTCATATCAGTTTCATTACAACTGTTTTCTTTCCTTACTATTTTCACACTGATAACTATATAAATTGTAAGCGCACCATGTGTGTTTCTTATTTGAACGTGTACCGCGCAACAAGAACCACAGCAATTTGGATGTGATTTTTCAAGTTTTTAGAGCTAATGGTCCGAATCAAAACCTGTTGAAATTGCTCATGACTTATACGTACCTTCGGAAGGAACAGACAATTAAATACCTTTTATATGGAAAATTGTAAGCCCTCGATCATTATGCACTTTCAGACATGCACTACTTCCCCATTAATCTGACAAAATGCACACACCTTAACTAATGAATGTTTAAATTTTGTTCTCGAATATTTATATTTTCAATTTTCTGGAATGCAGTAAATTAACGGAATACCTAAATCAAACGTAATGATCGTTACTAATATTTAATTTACTGTAAAAATTGCGCTTTAAAGAGTTTCACCAAAGATGAATATACTAATCTTTGAATTGTTTATACTGTATTTGTGTTTGGTTATAGTTACTCTCTTTTGTAATTAGTTACTCAAACTACTATATAATATATTAAATCTTCGATTAGACTAAAAGAATTGTGATATTTACGGTAACTTAGAGCTTAATATGTATATTAAAGGTTTTATTGTCGCTGCAATTTAATTGTGAAATCCCGTCCGCATTTAATCTATCCATAACCGCTAACTTTACATTGCGATACAGTAGATTTATTACTGCGCGTGTTTCAGCCCTGTTGCAGTTTAAAATAAAGGCGTATTAAGAAATTGTTATGATTTATGCTATCCTAAAATTGACAATGTTATCACTACCCAAACTAATATTTTATGTGTTTAGGCGTATCTGAATTGTTTGATTTTGTAACGGCAATATCAGTATAGATAGATAGATAGATATGTTCACTTTGATCCCATGTGAGAATAATCTCGGGGATGTGGAACAGTACATACACTTATTTTATGTCAATATTACTATATAATTGATAATTATTATATATTGACAAGTTAGCTACAACCCATTAGTATAACCAATATCTCCTGTAATCTACAAATACAATCCCGAGTTAATTAATACTTATTATGTGGAACAGTGTATACACTTGTTACCAGCATCTAATAACCAGTTATTTTCTTACCAACCAGTTACCATGATAAGTTTCACTGTAATTTGCGACTACATATTATATCATGTTAGTTGCTATTTATGTGGAACAGTACACACCTATTAACAATATCAATTATATTACCAACAACTCATAAGCAGTCAATTACTTAAAAACCTGTTAGTATGATAATTTTTCACAGCAGTTTTTGAGTGCATGCTATCCCATGTTAGTTACTATATATGAGTGAAATTTTGTAAACAGTGTAATTACTTCATTTGTCAAAAGTTTCAACAGAAAGAAAAACCATATATCATTTTAGTAATTGTGGAACTTTGTCACCTTCCCCTTCCATACACCATATATACTATTTTATCAGTCATTCTTAGTTACCAAATTCCAAGAAGAAAATTCTTTCACAGAGTAAAATGGGTTCTGAAGCAGAAACTCTTTCAGTTTGGACTTAAAGTAGTTGGGTTTTTGTAGATAACATTTAATTTCTGTTGGTAATACATTGAATAAGGAAGCTCCAGTAAATGTTAACCCTTCTCTACAATTGACAGTGATTTGTAATCCTTGTGAATATTATATTTATTCCTAGTATTATGGCTATGTATGTCAGCATTAAGATTGAAGTGTTCAGGATTTTCCACTACAAATGATAATACAGAGTATACATACTGTGCTGGCATTGTTAGAACACCCAGGTTTTTAAATAGATTTCTGCACGACGTCTGTGGGTTTGCTCCACAAATAGTTCTTATAGCACGCTTTTGCAATTTAAATACCCTCTGTGCTTGTGACGAGTTTCCCCAGAATGAGATGCCATAAGTGAGCAGGGAATGAAAATATGCAAAATATACTAACTTTCTGGTTTCTATATTAGCTATTCTAGATATTACCCTCAGTGAAAATGTTGCAGAATTCAGTTTTTTAAGAAGTTGTTGAATATTGTTTCCAGTTCAATTTGTTATCTATATATACACCCAGGAATTTTGTGAAACTGCTTTCATGATTGCTTTTCCTTCTGATATCACATTATAGCTGTCCTTTGTTTTATTTTTTGTAACAAACTGAAGTAACTGTGTCTTTTCTACATTAAGTATTAGTTTTGTTGGCATAAACACCTATTAATTTTCTTTATAACATCATTTGCTATGTTTTCGAGGTTTTGTGCTGATGGATCTTTCAACGATATGCTAGTATCATCTGCAAAGAGCACTATTTGTTCATTATCACCTAGTATATGTGGAAGATCATTTATATAGATTAAGAACAGCAGAGGGCCAAGAATTGAACCCTGAGGCACACCACATTTAACTATACCCCATTCTGAGTTTATAACATCTCCTGTATTAGCATCTTTCAGTGATACACATTGCTTTCTATTTTCCAGGTATGATTTAAACAAAGTCCTGGCTTACCACTAACTCCATAGTGATCTAATTTACCTAGTAGAATATCATGATCAACACAGTCAAAAAGCCTTAGCAAGATCACAGAATATACCTAGGGAATTTAGTTTTTTATGCATTGATTCCAGTATGTTGTTTACAAAAGCAAAAATTGCTGAATCTGTTGAAACGCCTTGTCTAAACCAAACTGTACTTTACTGAGTAGGTCATTCTTTTGTAGATGTGCATACACCCTTCTGTACATTGCTTTTTCAAAGATTTTTTGAAAATGCTGGTAGAAGTGATATTGGTCTGTAATTCTCAATCTTTGAGGTATCACCCTTTTTATAAGTGGTTGATTATTGACTTCTTGAGTGAGTCAGGGAAGATACTTTCTTCAAAAGAAACTATTACAAATGTGACTAATAACTCTACTAATGCTGGTGTTACATTGTTTCATTACATGGGTTGAAACCTCATCATAACCAAATGAATTTTTATTTTTGAGGGATTTAATAATTTTTTCAATTTCATTTTTACTGGTGGGAAATAGAGACATAGGTGATGCTTTTGGTGACAAGGATTTAAGTATTGCTATAGCATCCATATCCCCAATACATTTTCCTTTTATTTTTTCAGCAACTGTTAAGAAGTATTTATTGAAAGCACTTCCTACATACGAGGGGTCATTTACAAGTTTATCATTAATGCTTATAGATATAGGTTTATATTCAAGGGATGATACAGTTGTTTCTCTTTTAATAATGTTCCAAACACTTTTTATCTTATTATCTGAACTACTAATCTCATCGTTTATGGCCAAACGTTTAGCTTCTTTTACTACTTTGGTTAAAATTCTACAGTAAGTTTTGTAATGTTGTCTGAGAAGCATATTATCAGTATTCCTAACTTTTACATACAATTCCCTTTTATGTCTGCAAGATGTTTTGATACCAACTGTAACCCAATTTTTGTTTACTCGTTTTTGACCAATCGGAGCTAGTTTTGTAGGGAGACACCTTTCGTAAATTTCCAAAAACCTTTGGTGAAAGTAATTGAATTTATTATTTACCCCTTTTAATTTATAAACAGTGCTCCAGTACTCATTGAGAAGTTCATCATTTAATGTTTTTATTGAATTGTTCTTTAATGGCCTAACTCTGACAAATCCTTTCTTTTTGTTATTTTCATTTCCCACAATATCCAAAGTAATTATTTGAGCATTATGGTCTGACAAACCATTTTCCATTGGAATTGTTCCATTTATTTCTAATTTATTGTGTTCTACAAAAATGTTATCAATAATGGTACTACTATCTTTTTGTATTCTAGTTGGGAAATTTACAGTTTGATAGAGATTGAATGATCTAAGCATTCCTAGAAGATAATCTGTCTGGTTACATTCTACAGCAAAAATTTATGTTGAAGTCTCCACAGAGGATAATTTCCCTTTTAGTTCGTGATAAATTTAGTAGAACCACTTCAAGTTTATTACAAAATTTACTGAAGTCTCCTGTGGGAGCCCTATAAACTGTCAGCACTATAAGATATTTGTTTTCTAATTCTAACTGTGTTGCACAACATTCAAAATCTTGTTCTATACAGTATTTACTTACATCTAATGATTTTGTTTCAGTATTTTCTGTTACATATATTGCTGCACCACCCATTCTCATCTCTGACCTGCAATAACATGAAGCTAATCTATATCCAACAAATGGGAGGAGACATATTTCAGAATTCTTCAGATGATGTTCTGTCAGACATACAATATTTATGTTAATATTCAATGATTTTTGGGTTTTTTTCTATAGATATTATCAACTCATCATGTTTGCTTGAGATACCCCTAATGTTCTGATGGAACAAAGCTATTTTAGACTGACATTCTTTATTTTTTACTGTAATATCATTATGTAAATTTCTTAAATAACTCTTCCTACTCTTGACGTTTGGCCTAAAAAAGACTGAGTCCTACCACCAATTACCACTGGGATGGGGTTCACATCCAACCTGCCTCTCCTGATGCTACTGGCAATCAGTTGCGTTAGCTTCTGCTTGCCCCGAACATTCAGGTGGAGTCCATGGGAGGTATGGTCACTCCGTGTTATGCAAGAAACATCTATCAGACCAATGTGTGTTCGGTCAGCCTGACACAATGCACGCTTCAGATCTGCCTGTGTACGCTGTACATGACCACGCATCCAGGGTTGATCATAACGTTTGAAGAGGTCAACAAAACCAACATTGGTGTGAGTGGACATGTTGCACCCAAGATGCTGTATTACAAACCAAGATATAATCACTGCCGAAGTTTGCAGACACAGTCTATACGGAATGTCAGTTGTCATTCTGGTCCAAGCTGTATTTCAACCTAACTGCTATTTCCATTAACATCGTTGCCTTGAAAATCCAAACATCTGGTTCGATAGATTAATTATGTCGCAATCTAAAGTTGACACACATAACTATAATATAAAATCTACAATGTGCTGTTTTAAGCGCATACTATACATAACACTCGTAATTTGTTTTATTATTGGTTGCATATATGATTAAAAATTATCTTTTATAAAAAATTAGCAGGCTGATTTATGGCGTTTCGTAAAAACCGATTTTCAATTTCGAAATAGTTTTGAAGTAGTACGCTGTCAATAGTGTCCTTGACTTCTTTTTACTCTTTGCCCGGGGTAACCATATACTTTAATGTAACTTTATTTACATGAAAGCAGTGTAGCAAAGGTGTTGACATAAGTTATTACTTTAACCGACTTAAAAAAAAGAGGGGGGCTCAATTAGACTTTTTGTGTATATATGTTCACCGATATCTTCGCCAATTGAGAACCGATTTTAATGAATTTTTTTTGTGGATAGAGAATTTTCAGTGTTACAGAATGCTGAAAATTAAGTGGACAGACAAAGTAAGAAATGAACGAGTTTTGGAAATGATTGGTGAAGAAAGAAGTTTGTGGAAGAAGCTTACAGAAATAAGAGACAGGCTGGTAGGTCATATTTTTAGACATGCTGACATGCTGGATTAGTTAATTTGCTGGTGGAGGGAACAATCGAAGGTAAGAACTGCAGAGGAAGACAGATTAGAATATTTGAAGCATATAATTGAGGACGTGGGTTGTAGGGAATATGTAGAGATGAAGAGATGGAGGAAGGGATGGAGGATTGTATCAAACCAGTCGAAAGACTGATAACAGCAAAAAAGAGTATACGTACAAAGTGGTCCCATATAAAATTCTTTGGGAAACCACCTCCTCTACCCCTTTACAGCCCTTAATTTTTATAGTCGGTGCCAGCCGTCATTTTGCGAAGAACGAATTACTGCACTTTACTTGCTGTTCGAGACGACACGGGGAGTACAAACGAAAATTCCTGATATTTTGTAACATGTAGTGAGGCAGATTTTGTTTTTGTATTTTAATCTGTGGCTCGGCCTAATTGGTGATCGAGTCATATCTCTGGTGTTACATTGTCAGTTGGTAGGCTGCATCTTGCGGTAACGCATTACAGTTAATATAACATCGGTGTGTCATCTGTAGGCAATGTTTCATTTTTGTTGAAACATAGGTAAGTAGTAAGATGATTTTTATATATTATTGTCGTTCTTTATTGTTGTCATTTCCCATTTTTTATGGGTACCGACTCCAAAAATAACTGATTAATGTAAAAGTTTCGATAGTAGAAACATAAAATATTTTCCATTTATATTTATTTTCTTCTAAGCGAGCTATAAAGTTATTTAAATTTTTTTAGTGTGTTTGGTATTTTTTTTAATAAAAAAAATTATTTGAAGATGCAATATTTTATTAACGAGCAGGGACCATGCTTTCTCGCAGTTGAAGTCAGAAACATGTTTCACATAAAAGCCTTTGCAACGTTATGGTGTTTTGGTTTTAACATAGTAATCGAAAATCGGAAAATTACGGTTGAACAGAATAGCAGTAATTTTTAGTTACTTCAAGAATTTCGGGGGTATAATATCAGCATCGTTCAATATACCAATAACATACCATAGTGAGACAATAGTTGCAAAACACAATATTAGTTACATGTGTAGGGTAACGTTATTCGAATTTTAGTATTTCAAACCGAGTGTGATGGGTTATGCTCTGCACTCTTATTCGGGACGACGCGGGTTCGAATACCCTTTCCATGGTATCCCCAAAATACTCTGGGAGAATTACGAATGGTTCCATGGGCGAATTTCTTCCCGTTCCTTGTCATTCAGTCCATTCTTACCTCTAACGACCTCGCTGTCAACGAGGTTTCAAACTATGAATAAGAACATTTTAACTAACTTCCTTTTCTCTCCAAAAATGCTTATTTCATGAAGATTTTATTTGAATTTTTGATGATAACTCACAGCTGTTAGAAATAAACGACGCTGATGAATTTCGAAACAATTGGCCTATGAAACATTTTTTATTTTACTTATTGCTTTACGCCTCGTCGACGGCTAAGGCGGGATGGGACTGTGGACAAGGAACGGGAAGGAATTCGACCATGGCCTTTTTGAAGGAAGCATCCCGGCATTCGCTTGTAGTGATTTGGGAAACCATGGAAAACCCAAATCCGGATGTCCGGACGGGGATTCAAACCCGCGTCCTCCCGAAAGCGAGGTCAGAACGTTAACCATTCACCCACCATGCTCGGTGCCTCTGAAACTAATTGTTCCATACGTTAGTAAGTAATTGCGCGCGAATAGTTTTGGGGGTAGAGCGGTTTGCTTTCAGAAGTCCTGATCACGGTTTCAAATAACGGCGGAGCTAGAATTTTTAAGAGTTTGTTTTATCGTATTAGCTATAGCATGACGTTCCGTAGTCTAGATGCCACATTAAACGGTAGCTCCCAGAAGAAAGAATCTGGCCATTCTACCTGACACAATGGCTTAATATCCTCCTGTGTAATGATACAACCAACCCTCGAATTTTGGAGTAATTTAGTTGTATTTGTTTAATACAGCGGAACACCAAAGTAATATTGGGTCGGCCAGAGTTTCTTCAAAAACATGGGCTCGCAATACTCACCTCATGCAAAATCTTTTTTTCATATGGACACTGAAGTTGAAAGCACATAGTCTCCATAATGACTTAGAAGGGAAAATTGGGGTTTTAATTCAACAATTTTTTCCCTCGGAGATTAAAAGGAGTAAAAAAAAATAATTTATTAATGACACATAGTAATACGAGAACAGGCACAACGATCGATTCCTAATTCATGTTTGTGCTCCTATTTTGCAGCTTCCACAAACTCCAAGAGGTTTGCTACTTGACACAATTTAAAAAAAGAAACTATGGGTGATTTGAAATGTTCGGGATGATCTTGGCTGGTCTACACATTTGGCCATCCAAAATTCAGATTTCCATGGTTTTTGGAAATCTCGCCAAGCGAATTCCAGAGTGGATCATTCATAACGGCAATACCCTATTTCCTTCCCAATATCGAACGTGGCAACTGAGCGGTAACGTTCTAGCCTCACATTCGGGACCACGTGGATTAAAATCCCCGTCTGACTATCGACCTCGATTTATTTATTTATTTTATATTTTTTTGCTTATTGTTTCACGCCTCGTCGACGTCGAGATCTTGAGAGGCGGGAACGGACTGAGGACAAGGAACTGGAAAGAATTCGGCCATGGCCATTTGAAGGAACCATCCCAGCATTCGCCTGGAGAGATTTGGAGAAACCATGGAAAACCCAAATCTGGCTGCCCGCGCGGGGATTCGAACCAGCGTCCTCCCTAATGCGAGTCCAGAGTGTTAACCACTCACCCACCACGCTCGGATAGTTCCTTCAAATGGCCATGACCGAATTCCTTCCAGTTCCTTGCTCCCAGTCCTTTCCCACCTTTAATGATTTCGATAAGACGTAAAGCTATATGAAAAAAATCCTTCCTTCTCATTACTATTCGAATGGATTTAAGAAATGGAAATCTTATCAATTGAAGTATTGTGCAGTAGAAAGATGTTGAATGTTATGTGCACAAATGAAGACCAGAATGAATATGTTTTAGCCGTTATGTACGATTAAAGAAGATAATGGAAAGAGTCGTAACAAAGTGGAATCAGGATGGTACGTCAAATGCTTAAATTCTTAGTCGAAGGAATTGCTAAAGCTAAGAACTGTAGAGTTGGGTCCACGACCAAGATAACATGACGCTGATATTAAAGGTAAAAGGCTAGTGTGGTCGTAGTGACATGGTGATAGGGATTTTTTTGGCTGTCCAGTCCAGCCCTGCCTAACCAGGAAATCGTACCGATTATAGAGGGCCTATAGCTTAATGTGGAATCCGAACCACGGAAGAGAGGATGGTAGTAATATATCGGAAAAGGTGAAATGATCAAACCACAACAGAAGGAGATGTAGGTTTGAAATACATGAAGAAGATAAGAGTAACGAAAATATACGACACCTGTTCTGAATAAGCGGTGTGAATACTGTAAAAAAATTAGGAAATTACGCATACAATAGAGACACACAACACTGTCTGTTATATACTTCTTTCCTCCCGCCCCCCCGCCCCCCCCGCCCCCCCCCGCCCCTTCTTTTCAGAATTTACGGTATTTCTGTCGAGGGCGTATCCAGGATCAGAACTGGGAGGGGGGGGGGGGAGGGGGGCAACGTCTGAATTAGTCGGGGCAACTCGTATTTTTTTTCGAGCAAGTGGGTTGGGGGACTGAAACATGAAGATTTCTTACAAAATAAAACTCAAACCTATTGAGGAAACTGTTTTTATTATTGATTAACATAGTAATCCAAGGACCTACTATGCATTTAATCAAGACTGTAACTCAATTATAGTTTTTTATGTATGCATTAATCGTCTCGGATTCTCAGAAAATGTTTCAGTAACTTTATTTGTCAATATCTCACAATGTACTTCCACGAAATTTCACTCATCAGACATAATCCAGTCAATCTTTTCTCTCCCATAGTGATCCTGAGCCAGTTCTTCACTCGTCGAAGCGTGCTGAAGGTAACTTAACTTGATTTTTCTTCTAGGGAGGGGGGGGGGGGGGCTCGCTGGATACGCCCATGTTTTCTACATCAAGGTCATTAGATCTTTGGGTTGATGGGGCAAAGGAAATCGTCCATTGTCTTTGGAAGCAACCATCCAGGCATTCCTTTGCGTACAAAAACGATACCTTCTTGTCCGGACGGGGATTCGAACCCACATCCCCTGAATGCCAAGCTAGAGCTGCTTCTCACAGTAATCTTGGCGCTTGGTTATGTCGTTATACCTCCCTGCTTTGAACCCTTGAGTTCTCTCGTTACACGAACCGATCCCGCTTTGACAGTGTCCAGACATCTCGATACTAGTGACTTCTCGTTCTTACCGAGCGTGGTGGGTGAACGGTTAACGATCTGGCCTCGCATTCGGGAGGATGCCGGTTCGAATCTCCATCCGGGCATCCCGATTTGAGTTATCCATGGTTTCTCCAAATCACTCCAGGCGAATACCAGGATGCTACCTTCAAAAAGGCTATGGCCAAATTTCTTCCAGTTCCATCCCACCTCTGATGACCTTATCCTTCGACAAAACGTAAAAAAAAAAAAAAAAAAAAAAAAAAAAATCTTTCTTGAATCACCGATCCTTCGAAACATTAGTTTCTATATCAGTTAGCTTGATACCAAAACAAGTTAGTCCAAATCTGTTGATTTTTATTTTATGATCCTCCTTACTCTAGGAATCCACAGACATTCAGCTCTACATTTTATATGCATTGCTTTTAAAACTTTTTTTGGCTTTACATCTTGTCGACGTCTAGTTCATTAAAGGTAGAGGCGGGGCAAGGAACGGCAATGAATTCGTCCTTGGCCATTTTGAAGAAACCATCCCGACATTCGCTTGGAGTGATTTGGTTGAAACCATGGAAAACCCAAATCTGGATGGCCGGACGGGGATTCGAACCCAAGCTCTCCCGAATGTGAGGCAAGAATGTTAAACGTTCACCCAAAACACTCGTTCGTCTTTATTAAACGAACACCGTTAACAGCTATACATGAAAAGTTACTTCGATCAGTCTTCATTTCGTACCATAGCTGACGTTATTGACTGTAAATTTTATGAATAGTAAGCATCGAATTAGGTACTACTCTCCACTTGATCATTGGATTGCGTTTTCCTCATTAATCCAAGTTAGATCCAAGACACAAGTGTTCTAGAAGCATTAGAGATATTTCTTACGAATTGTTATTTTGAGAAAAGTTTCCATCGTCTATCTATTTCTGGTTATGAGATAGAGGTCGATCTTTTCACTATCTCCTTTTACATACTCATGCATTTGTCTCAAATATCATTGTAATGTGGTACATAACTTGTTTTGTGAGTCTTTCGAGTTGTTTAATGCTACCATCTACAAACCCCTAACACAGCAAATTAATAAATTTTTGCGTACATACTACGCAAACGTGATATCTGCACCGACAGGCCCGTGAATTTAAATACTAGCCAAAACTTTCACTACCCCATATTTCTAGACGAAATAGAAACAACCATGTAGGGAAGAATATTATACCAAAATTGAATGCTGGCAAATAACATTCAACTGACGAGATCAGTAGTCTGATCACAGAATAGTTTTCTTCATGTAGGCTTCACATTAAATACTCAAGTTTTATAATTATTGAATGAAGAATAATTTTAAGGTGTTAAATGATAATTTTTATTGACAGATGCCTTCACGTATCGTTTGTATATTAATTATGATATCAGAACAAAGGTTGCATTTGACAGTAGGTACTATCCTGGATTTTCTTTAGGTCTGTTTTGGTTAGATAGTTCTTCAGCTACATTCGTGAAGTTGAAATAGACTAAATGAAACATGGTGCTAACAATGATGTAACCATCTTTCTCGCAATCGAAACTAATAATTTGTTTTATATATATATTTATCGTAATATTTTTATCTTAGTAGTTATTTCTTAAATATTGATTACGAATGGGCATTTCAAAAAATATATCGATTAATATCGAAACGGTATTTACAAATATTATCGATATACATCGGGATAAAGATATCGATATTCCGATACATCGATATTTCGATATTTTTGGTTAAAGGGAGTAATTATCAAAAAAAATAATAAAATGCATCAAATTATTTCAGAAAATTCTGGAAATTAAAGTCACAGCTAGAAATTATACAAACTTTTATTAATTTATTATGTTTTTCAATCAGTCAAACCAGCAACAGGTTCATTGTTTCCTTTTTTTTTTTTTAAAGAAATTCAACACAAGAGACATGACGCATTGCTAAAAACAAATGAAAGAAAGTAAGAAACCAACACAACTTCTTAGCCTCATAAAAATCCCACCGTCGTACACTTACACACAGAGACACTAAAAACACTGTAGATCAAAGAAGTTGGATTATTATACTAGAAACACATATAGAGGCCAAAGCTCTTTATTCGTGGTTCGCTTTCTTAGTATTTGAGGATAAAATAATTGTTACAACTTTCTTTATTCTCGGCTGAAAATGTTATTATTCGCAGATCAAAAACGAACGACACTGCAAATTTAAGATTTTCATGACTATTTATTTACTAGCTATCTGAATGGGATACCATGATCTTTGACTTATGCATATTTTAACGAGCATTACAATGAACATTAGAATAGAGGATTTAAAGCAATCCAGAAGATCAAAATTTTTCTGTATACTTGGGATGTATTCCCTATAATACTATGTAAACTACCATTCCGTATTCAAGGTTTCCGTATTCAAGATTTCCGTATTCAAGATTTTAATATTTGCGGCATATTTACGGAACGTATCCTTGCGATTAAGGAGTTTTGACTGTAGACTAGATTGTAGACATTTATCCCATATACATGTAACGATTAAATTGGATACTGAATTGCGTTCGTAGAAAAAATATCGAATTGGTGCTTAAAATCGATACACCAAATACAATATCGATATATCGAAAATAAAAATATCGGAGATAAATATCGATCATATTTATAAAAAAAATATCGATATATTTTGCCCATTCCTAATCTGGATTCGACCTGTGCCTATTGGCATATTGACTTAAACCCTACCAAGACCCAAACCATTATATTAACCAAGTGACTTGTGGCCAGTCAACCAACTCATCCTGACCCAACACTTCGCCTATATGGTAGAGAAATCCCATGGTCCATCACGGCACGTTACCTGGGGGTGACTCTAGACAATAGACTGAACTGGTGTAGCCACATCAACGAAGTCCGTCGGAGAGCAAGCACCAGGCTCCAAAGTCTTTACTCTATTCTAAATAAGGACAGCAAACTTGCCCCTTCCACTGGAGTCAAGATATATACATCGCTCACAAGCCCCATTATGGAGTATGCATGTCCTGTGTGGGTATACGCCAGTGACAGGCAAATCAGAAAGCTCCAGGTTATCCAAAATAGGGCCCTAAAGAGAGTCCTCCACCTCCCGTGCCTGTTCCCCACGGATGCACTCCACGAGGCCGCCGGCATACCTAAATTGAAGGACAGATTCCGCCAGCTGGCGGAAACATTTTACAATAACACCAGACAATGCAACAACCCGGCGGTCAACTCGCTTGGACGCTACAACAATAGCGACGACAGGCCTAGAAGACCGCTCAGTCTCCTAGCAAACTGACACCAAACAGGAAGAAACACCGACAGTGAAGGGAATTGTAACCCCTTCGTGACGTTGGAGGCAATGTCCACGGACAAATACTCCACCCCCCACCTGCCTGTATCCTAAGGCAGTGACGGTGCCATTGTGTGTGTGCCTATATAACGTTACCGTCTAAACTATAATCTGTTGAAATAAAGTTCAGTAAATTTCTTCATTTGAAAACGTTTCTGTATTGTACTGCCGTGAGTATCCAGCACTTCAGTAACATTTCGTTGTTGACACATAAGTTGGAAGTAGCGATGTTCATGGAGAATATACATCGATGCATCGAATAAAAGCATCGATGTTTTCGATGCATCAGACAAAAATATCACTATATATATATATATATATATTAATCAGATAATAAAGGTTAGGAAAGTAGAAAATGAGTGAAAGGTTAGGATAGTAGAAAAATTAGACGTTTATTGAATCATATTTTCAATTAGTCTTTTACAAAGGCAGTTTTGGAACATCTGGGATTTCTAAATTAGAAATCGGAATTGATATATATAGAATATAAGGAATGCTAGGAAACGCTGAAAGAGAGGCAGTGTTGGGATTCTCATTTAAAAATCCCAATATTTCATATCTAAACTTTGTGTAAAAAAGATTTTACTAACAATCTTTCCTTGTATTCTGTTACACTGTTGATTTAAAACTTGTGCAGCTTTCGAAAAAAGTCTTACTGATGGTACTGAGCCACAGTTTAATATTTATAAGCCATTTTGTAAAATTCTGGAATTTTTTGTTTATAATTGGACCATACTTCTAAGGATTTTTCATTAATCCGACCAGCCGGGGTCCTCAATTAGACAGACAGCTCATCAGAAACCCTTTCTTGGGTCTTGTTTGATTTCCAGTTCCAGTGAACTAGTTGGTGATGATCGTCCCATAGACTATCTAAATCAGATTCTGTTTGCTTTTCATCCGGCTTCTTCTTCATCACATCTTTAATCTTTTGAACAGCATCTGCACAAGCCATCAGGTCTTCAAAATGTAGTTTTTTGAGCCATGGGTCCAATAAGATCGCGATAGCTAAAGATGAATCTTGTTAATAGCACCCATCCGTTGTTGATTTCTTTCAGGACAAACCTATGTTACTTCCACCATTAAGGGTTCATAAGTCACAATTGGTTATCGTTTTTGAAGCATGCAGTGCAATAGAGGGATTACTTTACTACTAGTAAAATATTTTTTTAGTTGAAGCTTCAGCTCCAATTAACTTGTCGGTCATTATTTTGTTTACTTTTTATGAGCTCATGGAACAGGCAAAAGCCATACAATCTACAGACAAGTCTATGCTACTGTCGTATCATTGAGGTCCACTATTCGGTGCGCGGAAAATTTCAAGCCAATTATAATTGTTTGTTTTATCCAAGTTATAAGAAAAAATGTAATGTCATTTTGTAGATGACAAAAAAAACAGCGATAGAATTTCCTGTTTTTGTTTTGATTCAAGAAAAACCATATCGCGTTGAAAAAAACATGTGCGTTCTTCGATGTATCGAATTAAATACATCGATGCATCATTAAACATCGAGAGTAAGCAATGCATCGAATTGATTCGATGCATCGGATAGTAAACATCGATGTTTTCGATACATCGATGTATATCGAGCATCACTAGTTGGAATAGGAAATGTTACTGACAAGGAACTTCCTTGCAGGTATTCCAAGTTGATATGTCAGATTTTGAGACACATTACACGACAGAAACAAACGAGACCCAATAGATGACTCCAAAAAAAATTTCACCTCAGGATATGTAATAAACTTGCCATCCAGTACGCAAAAAACATTGGCAATCTTTGGGGACTTCCGAATGACGTGAAAACTTAAAACTACAGTATGAATATCATAAGCACAACACATCATACTTATAACTACAGATATACTGTTAACATCAGCATGTCGGTGACGCGAACTCATGGGATTTTACTCGTCCAGCGTGCTGGTGTGCATCAGACCGCGCGACGCGACACCAACTTGCGCTAACTGCGCCGCTGATCACGCGGCCAGCTATGGGGGCTGCCAACTGAGGAGGATGCTGCAAGTGGCCGTCAACAGGAGCCGCCCCCACACCAGCACAACAGGACGCCACCAAAATCGACAAAGGATAAGACCACCCACGGCCACCTGACCAATCATAACCACCAGAAAATACACGATGAGCATCAACACAACCACCATTGTCAATGCCAGCCACAAGAAAATCAACTAGGGATGGTCGTACAACCGCTCACGCAGTTGTTAACTACGCTCATCTCCACCAGGCGATAAGAATAAGCAAGGGTTTCCCTCATAGGTATTTATATAATGGCCAAAGCCAGGTTTTTCCCTAATGAGTATATTAATGATCCCAAAACCAACCTATATAATCCAGCAGATAGAGCTACAGACAGTAGCGGGGCTACATATCGCCATTGAGATAGCGAAAAAACAAAAAATATTCTCATTTGTGGTCAAATGCTTCGTGTGAGAAGGTTGATTATTTGATTATGGCCACGCGACGAGAATTAACGTATTTTGAACGCGGTATGCTAGTTGGAGCTACACGCACAGGACATTCCATTCCGGAAATCATTACGGAATTTAACATTCCGAGATCCACAGTGTCAAGAGTGTGCCGAGAATACTTAAAATCAGGCATAACCACCCATCATGGCAACGTAGTGGTCGACCGCTGGCATTTAATGAGCGCGACCAGCGACGTCTGCGTAGACTTGTCAGTGTGAACAGAAAAGCAACACTGCGTGAACTAACCGCAGGAATGAATGTGGGGCGTCCGACGGGCGTGTCCGTTAGGACAGTCAGGTGAAATTAGGCTTTAATGGACTATGGCAGCAGAAGACCGACTTGGGTGCCATTACTAACAGCACGACATGGCCAACAGTGGCGCTCCTGAGCTGGTGACCATATCAGTTGGACCGTAACCGACTGAAAAAAAGTGGCTTGGTCAGATGAGTCACGATTTAAATTGGTAAGAGCTGATGCAAGGATATAAGTGTGGCGTAGACCCCTATGAAGCCATGGACCTAAGTTGTCAACAAGGCACTGTACAAGCTGGTGGTGGCTCCATAATGGTGTGGGCTGTGTTTACATGGCGTTCAGCTACTGGGAGACCACTTGTAACCATTCATAGACTTCATGTAACCAAACAACGATGGAATTTTCCAGGGTGACAATGCGCCATGTCACCGGGCCCTAACTGTTCGCGATTGGTTTGAAGAACATTCGGGACAATTCCAGCGGATGATTTGACCACCGCGATCGCCCAACATGAATCCCGTCGAACATTTATGGGACATAATCGAGAGATCAGTTCATACACAAAATCCTCCACCAGCAACACTTTCTGGAATTATGGACGTCTATAGAGGCTGCATGGCTCAATATTCCTCCAGAGGACTTCTAACGACTCATGGAGTCCATGCCACGTCGTGTTGCTGCACTTCGCCGGGCAAACGGAGGACTGACACGCTATTAGCAGCGTATTCAATGACTTTTGTCATCTCAGTGTATAAGAACCACGGAACGTGCGGGGGTACTCATATTATCAAATAAAACTCCTAAAAATTCCTCCTCAAGACGGGATTTGAACCCGCGACTGGAGAGAGAAACTTTCGGAAGTAAGTAAACGCCTTTACCACTGAGCTACCAGACCGCCTTGTTTTGAAGTATACGTGTGCTAAGTACTATCAAAATCGGGGTTTGTAAAAAGATCATTTTAAAAAAAAAAAAAAAATATTTTCAATGGTGTCCAAGCTATTACAGCATGTTGGAAACGCGAACTCATAAGAGTTTACTGATCCAAAATGCATCCGACGCGTAACACGCCATAGCATATTGGTGACCAGAGTTCATAGATTTACCCCCACCCAACTGGCCTCCTATAGAAGTTTTCGCTTCAAAAATTAGGCTACTACAGCAAGTATTAATATACATAAATATTTATTTAGACAAATATATAACAAAACAACAAATACAGGATTCTAACTTCACATTTTATTCAGGTACACAGGAGGAAATAGTTGTAGGTACCTAACTACTAAATATTTTCCTTGTGTGCCCAAGAGAATCTACTAATCAGTACTTATGTTGTCTGGTGGCTCAGTGGTTAAGGCGTAATGGGACGTGGTGGGGGGGGGGGGGGGATCTAAAAGCCCCGTTTCGTATCCATCTCTGGGTGGGAACTTCCTAAAGCCTTTAACCAGACCTCTGGCACAGCTTGCTGTGTTATGTGAAGTTGTACAGAACGCTTCCGCAGTTCGATGTTTATAAGAAAATTTCCATAAAATATTTATCTCAGTTTTCTTGCCTTTTTTACTTTTTCTGGTTTCAATCTGCAACCATACATTTTCACAAAAATCTCGACAGTTAATTTAATATAACAATCTGATCATAATAAATAAATCACCTTTTAAAATTTATTATAAAATTAAAAATAACAATATTCAGTAGCGAATTTTCTCATTTGTATGGTGCAAACCACGTCATTTTTGTGGTGTGTGGTAGTTCTGTGAAAGTTCCCTGGAAATGCAATGATCTAATTCTCCCTTGTTCCTTGTCCCTAAACGTAATGGACATTGACGTTGGAGAACCTTAAGATCTTAGCAAGGAACAAACTTTGAGGTAAACGTCAAATTGAGGATTAAAACGATGCTAACTAACAACATACGTTTAAACATCCGTACAACCATAATGGCAATATACGGACCTAGTGGTGACGCACAGGCCTCGCATTCAGGAGAACACTTGTTCGAATCCCCGTCCGGGCATCCACCAGATTTGGGTTTCCATGGTTTCCCCCATATCAATCCAGGCAAATGCCTGTATGCTCCATTCAAAAAGCCATGGAAGAATTCCTTCATGTTTCTTTCCTCCAGCCCTTTCCCGGCATTTTTAACTTCGACGACTATGAAGCGTAAAACCATAAACAAAAAACACACTGTACGTGTTTGGGAAGCTCACGTAAACAGAAGAAACATTCTTTTTTTTTTACTTATGGCTTTACGCCTCGTCTACGTTGACGGGAAGTAATTCGGTCACGGCTTTTTAAGGAAGCATTCAGGCCAGTGGCGTAGCTAGGTCAACAAGGGCCCCGGAGCAAAATAAAATTATTTTGGGCCCTCAGGCCAGATGGGCGACTTTTTTATATACATATATATATATAGTTCAGCCAAGTTGCTGGTAGGGGCCTCCTGAGCAGAGCTTGTGGGCCCTCTGAGTTGAGCTTGGGGGCCCCTGATCTGTACTTGGGGGCCCTTGAGCAGTAGCGTGTCTAGGTTCACAAGGCCCTCAGATATATATATATAAAAAAAGGTCGCCCATTTGCCCTGAAGGTCCGTCGTGGACTCACTATGCGCTTGGGGGCCCTCTCAGCTGCGTTGGGGGCCCCCTGAGCGTGAGGGCCCCGGTGCACTGCACCGCCTAGCCCTATGGTAGCTACGCTCCTGATCCCGGCATTCGCTTGCAGTGATTTGGAGAAACCATGAAAAACCCAAATCTGAATGCCCGAACGGGGATTCGAACCGGCGTCCTCCCGAATGCGAGGCCAGAGCGTTAACCGCTCACCCACCACGCTAGGTCAGAAGAAAACACGTATTTTCAAATCAGATCTGTGGTTGTCAGAGTTTCCGAATGCAGGAATACTTTGGGAGGCGAAAATCGCCTTATAACCCGACGAGTAGGCCATCAAAGATTATGCCATCATTAACGTCCAACGTCTGCGGAAGATAAAAGAGAGGAGTAAAGGGAAAAAAAGAGAGGCGGCAAGTGATCTGTTGAATGGAGTTTGTTTACTCTCGTCGTTTTTAGCTCGCCACGGAATGAGCACTCGTCGTGGTGAATGCGAGTGTAGAGTTTTTAGTGCAGCCATTCCCCACCGCTTGACGAGGCGCCAACCCACAGGTGGCACGCGCCCAGCCACTGCACTGATCACAGAGGGTGACTTCTTGTGACGTAAATCAACATGGCGGCCGGATACGTGACGTCAGTTCCGGTTGAGGTAAATTCAAATTCTGACAGGAAAATAACGTCGGGTCAGGTGAGTGACCGCGGACAGGAAGTAATCAGTACTGTTACATAAAGTCAGACAAAATGGCAGCACTTTCGGTGACGTATTATTTATTTTCTAGAAGAAAAAAAAAGAAATTTCACGTAATAGACTGATACGTCTATATCAATCGCTTAATCCAAATGTTACCAACGTCGTAATTCCCAACTTAAACGTCAATTCATTATTAATTATTACACATATTATTTATTATTATTAAATCTCACTAAAATATTATTGTGACAACTTTTATCGTGTTTCAATCACTTTTATCAGTATCTCAATTAAATTATTTGATCATTAATTAATTATTACGATGGTGAGTGATGTGTTTTAAGTATTATGAGCAATTAGCGTCCTTTTCTGTCTATATAAAGCGATCCTCTAGACCAGCCGACTCAATTATGTCAGCTGAGTTGTTAGTGAAGTACTTTAATTTTCGCTGAAGTAGGAAATAAATATCAGTGATATGGAACGCCTCACTTTTATTCTGTCACCGAAACTTGAGTTTGAACCGAAAAAATTGGGTACAGCAAAACCACGGTTACAGATGAAGAATGGGAAGAAATTATGTAATTTTTTTTCTTTTTTCTCTCTTATGGCATTACGCCTTGTCGACGTTGAGGTCATGAGAGGCGAGAAAGGAAGGAACTGGAAGGAATTCGACTAAGGCCTTTTTTGTGAAGGAAGCATCCCGGCATTTTCCTGGTCACCAGAAGCGATTTCTGAGAGCGATGGAAAACCCAAATCTGGATGCCCGGATGGGGATTCGACCAACGTCCTCCCGGATGCGAGGCCAGAAAAAGTAATGATCTAACTGATCTATTTAGTTCCGGATTCGTTAGAAATAGAAATCATTTTCTAACAAATGGTTCGATTTGTGGCGAAGTGTTCTCTTCAAGAAAAATGTTTAAGATCTATTCTTTCCAGTGGCGTTTCTATGAAGATTAATATATGAGCGGCTGTTTGGCTGATTGACTGTGTTATCATTGTGTCCCGATCGGTGGTCCATGCAGTCACTCTCCCACACCACTGGGTCTCGCCAAGGTAGTGGCTTTCTTTTTCTCGGTTTTCTTGCTCAGTCGGTAGAGCAGACATCTCTTCGCAATTCCACCTACTTTCCTTTGCTTCTGTTACCACTTTATTAGCATTTACTTCCACATTTCCACTTCCAATTTATCACAATTTTTCTATATTCACTTTTATCGATCTTGATATAGATCGCTCTAATGTATTTCATGCAAACTAATCGATCACTAAGTCTTCTCGACGTGTTTTACAACGCCTTTTCGTTACCCTCCAATCGCGTTTCCTGCTCGCCTCATGATGGTAGTAGAATACGGGTTAAATATACTCTACCCTTCTAAAGTTTCTCTGTCGATCACTTTTAAAGCCATTTTCGGCAGCACTATGATAACCGTGGTGCTGCAGTTTGATGATGGATTCTTACATACCTCGACAAATCGAAAGTATAAAACTTTTTGTTATCTCACTCAGTTTTCGAGATATTGAATGTCAACAAGTAGCTACAGTCCTTGCAACTTTGGGCGACGTTTTTCTTCTGGTCCAGGCCCCATTTCAACCTTACCACAACAGGTAGGAATAAAACAAACCATCCATTCAGTGCGTGGCTCCTTACGGCTTTGGCGATTTTTTTTTGGTCCAGGCCACATTTTACACTAACCTCCTTCATTTTGAGATACAATACCTCGAGCAATAAGCACGATATCTAAAAAATTTGTTCTTCACTTTCGATTTCTCTCGTCCAGTTACACAAGAATAGATCATCAAATTTGGTTTTGGCGAAAATTTTCGTTTAGTGCAGGCAGCATTCAATCTAACCATCTCAACTTTCAAACACGATATTTCGAAAACTAAGCACGATATATATATATATATTTCTCACTTTCGATTTTTCTCGTCTAGTTACATAACAACTCATAATAAAATTTCGGCGCCACGGTTATCGTAGTATATCCCTTTCTCCTCCGTTTTGTAGTCTTTGAGTACTCTTCTTCGGTAGTCAGTCCTTGGATTGATCTGAGGCGGTCCTCCAGTCAACTCTTTTCTCTGCCCTCCTCTTCCTATCAACATATCTCCTGTTGCCATCATCTTCCATTATCTGCTAGATGCATTTTAAAAGTGGTCTTACTCAGCATCTTTTTCCTTCCACTAATTCCTCCACTATTGTTTTCACTAAGCTCTCATGTCTTAAGACATATCCAATTAATCTTGCCCTCCGACTTTTTATACTCTTACATATACATATACATTCTCCTGACCTCTCAAAAACTTCTTCATTAGTAATCTTGTCCCTTAAATTAATCCTTAACATCCTTCTCTGCCACCATTTCTCAAATGAAATTAATCTCCTTTTCTCTTTTTTTCCCAACTGTCCAATGTTCTCAACCACACAGAACAATACTCCAAACATAACTTTGTAATGTAATTGTCTGTTTCTCATAATCTAGCTGACGTTATCTCCTTCTTGCTTGTTACAGCTTTTTTAATTTACTTCCTCTGTAGCAGAATTCTTGCGCATCTTCCAATGTTTCTCCATTAATTTTAATTTTCAATTTCGTCTTTGCTTTATCAATTTTCATATTGTACTCATTGCCCATAGTTTCCTCCATTTTTTCCATAATGTTCTTCAGACTCCCTTTACCTTCTGTCATTATCACAGTGTCATCAGCGAATCTAATCATTTTTACTATCTCTCCCTGTATCTTTATCCCAGTATCAATTTCGTCCCTGATCTTATACAGTGAGTATTGAATATACGCATTAAAAATTGAACGAGACAGGGCACATCTTTGTCTGAATGCTTCACGTGATACTGCATCCTTATGTTTGTCTCAAGTTTTTAGTCAATTCAAACTGGGCGGTTTTCTTGTCGTTCGTAAGTTACGATGCCATCGCGTACCGAACTATGATGATGTATTGCTTCAAAACATGTGTCGTTCCGTCGCTGTGGTTTATTCAGGCCTGCGGATTACCGGTTTAGAGGTGCGTTGATGCAATGTGTTTATTCTTTCAGCAGTTGGTAATGGGGTATGAAGTTTAGCGTCGTGCGGGCACAGGGTCCGAGAATCTCTTAACAAGCGCGGCTCGTCTATAGCTTTCTGAGTGGCGCAGTGATGACAACTTAAAAAGGTGAATGACCCTAACTTTTAAATAAAGCCCAGGACGGCGCCCTAAAGCCCGGCTACGGCCCTCTCTGATGGCTGCCCTTAGACACGTCCCTTCACGGCTCTGCTAATGAGCCTCCTATCATAGACACGGCCGCTAGACGATTATAACCACGTTCAGTTCGTGCGCTTTCAAAGATTACCCCACGCGTTCAGAAACTACTACCGAAATGGTTACACTCATATTTCCATGTGATGGCATTCCGTTTGGCGTTTATTGAAGTAAACGTCTTTTAAAGCGATAGATGGGCAGTAATTTGCTATATCAGCGTGACTGAATTATGCGACGCAAGTGATAGAGTTACTTCGTGGACATACAGAGAAGCAACTACGTTACAAGGAAAATAATTTGGTCGATGTAACCGTATACACTACTTATATCAGGTGTCTTTTTTTTCACAAGCCATTAACTCCTTTCATACCTTACCGAAATCGACAAATGACGTATCTGATTAAGTTATCCGCTATAATCATATATTTTAAGAAAGTATTTTTTTTAAATTCGTCTCTAAAAGGGTAAAAACATCAATATTTCTAAATCCGTTTTTTTTTTTTGTGTCACGAACCATTATCTCCCTGGATACCTAACCGAAATCGATAAATAAAGTATCAATTTAAAGAATAAGATCTCCGCTTTGATGACATCGTATATCAAGAAAGGAATTTTTCGGAATTCCAGCATTAAAGGTCAAAAGTATTACTATTTCGACAACCCGTTTTTGTGTCCCGAGCCATTTTTCTCCCTTGACTTCCAACCGATATAGATAAATGAGGTATCATTTTGAGCATTAATGTCATCGTTTTGTTCACATCATATTTTAAGAAAGGATTTTTTGGAATTGGACCCTTAAAGGGCAAAAACATCGTTATTTTCGTAATGTATATTCGTCTTTTAAAGGGAAAAAAGTATTTTTGTTTTCATAACGAGTTTTTTTTCGCAATTCGACCCTAAAGCGCAAAAGTAATAACTGCGAATGTCGGGCGTATGAGACAGTTCAGAGGCAAGCCGCTAGATAGCAGCAGCACGTTTCAGAGAGATATTAATAAACTGTTTCAATGGCGTCAACAGTTTTGTTACGTATCTATTGCACTAAACAAATAAACAATTGAAAAAAATGAGACGTTTCTTCTTCCATCCCATTACGAACCATCAATTCATCGTATTCGCGAAATTTTGTATTATTTCTTTTATCGAAACATTTGTGATTGTGTACTTTTTTAATGGACGCATCCATTTGCTGTATATCATCTATATTATTTCTAAAGTTTTTTTTTTTTTTTAACGAGCTATCTATCTTTCACCCTTCATAACTTAACAAAAATCTATAAACATGGAAACATTTTAAGAACTAAGATCTCCGCTTTGGTAACATCGTTAGTTAAGAAGAAATTATGAACAATCAAGGTCACGCGTATGCGATAGTTCAGAGTCAAGCTGCTAGGGTTCGCTGCCGTCGATAGGGAATGATCACAATACCGCTAAATAGCAGCACGATGTATCAGAGAGATACTGATAAACTGCGTGTGTTTTCTAGATTAAGGCCCTTTTCGGATATTTTCGTTTCTGTTAGGGAAAAATTTCATAATTTCTAATGGTTTTCCAAGACTTTGTAAGTGTTTTGCTACGTAGCTACCTAATCCAATTAACAAATAAACAATTGCTACAATTGCCCCAGTACTTGTTCCATCTAACCACGAATCTCGCAAGGCAATGCGAATAAGTAACAAAAAGAATCAACTTGTTCACGAGTACAAAGTAAACAATTCAGTTGTTGACACGGTTGATTCTCTGAAGTACCTGGTGGTAATAGTACAAAACAACATTAAATGGGACTAGTACATAACTTCCGTCATAGGCAAAGCTAATTCTAAATTACGATTCGTAGGTCGTATTCTGAGGGATTTTAATGCTCATACAAAGGAAATAGCGTATAAAACACTAGTGCGTCCGCATCTGGATTACTGTTGTGGAGTTTGCGATCCGTATCGCAAGGGCTTGATTGACTCAGTGGAGAGGGTACAGAGGAGAGCCGTTCGATTCGTGACTGGTTGCTACAACCCTTGTGAAAGCGTCACAGAATTGATACATAGATTGGGCTGGGATCTTTTGGAAGACAGATGACGTCATTTTCGTTTGAATTTACTCGATAATAAGTGAAATTCTTTGACTTTCGAGTGCAACGAAATACTTCTTCCGCCAACCTATTTAGGTCGCAATGACCGGAGGAATAAGATTCGAGAAATAAGATGCCGTACTGATGCTTTTATGTATTCTTTCTTACCTCGTGTTATTCGGACTGGAATGCTCAGAATTAGGATTGGTGCTTAGCACTCTCTGCCAACCATAATGTTTGTGAATTGCAGTATATGGATGTAGATTTATGGTACATCATTCGTGAAATTTTCACACGAACCATCTAATATGTATTTATTATTATTTATTCGTAGCGGCCCTTGTGGACCTCGAGACATCAGCACAGGCGTCCAGTGTGTAATGATGAGGTTAGGAGTACATGCGCCCTACCCGTGACAGAGCAGGATTTGTAAGATTTGCAGCTTCTTCTCTGTTGGAGCAATGGATACCGCTAAATACCTAGGGGTAACAATTCGTAATAATTTGTCGTGGAATGAGCATATCGATAATGTAATTGGGGAAGCAAATCGTATTTTCCGATTTCTAGGTCGTAATGAAAAACAATGCACTTCGGAAGTTAAATCGATTGCATACAAGTCATTAGTGCGTCCTCACTTAGAATATTGCCGTTCTGTATGGGGTCCTCTTCAAATGAGGTTAATGGAGGCATTAGAGAAGGTCCAAAAAAGAGCCGCCCGATTCGTGACAGGTATATATACACAGACGGAAAAAAAAAATCCCAACACCAAGAAAAAATTATTGTAGAGTAATGAAATTTGGACAATGCATTTGTCAAGTTAACATGTTTAATTGATTAAATTTTCAAGATCACAGGTTAATTTAAGCTCAAGAAAATGCATTTCAAATGTGAAATACTGTTAAATTAATAGCCGGTGTAACCTCCAGAATTTTGAATGCAAGCCTGCAAACGTGAATGCATTGTGTCATACAGGTTTCGAATGTCACTTTGTGGTATGGAGTTCCATGCTTGTTGTACTTGTGCTGTCAATACTGGGACGGTCAGTGCTGGCTGTGGATGATGCTGGAGTTGTCGTCCAATGATATCCCATACGTGTTCAATTGGAGACAGATCTGGTGATCTCGCAGGCCAAGGTAACATGTCGACACTCTGTAGAGCACGTTGCGAGACAACAGCGGTATGAGGGCGAGCGTTATCCTGTTGAAAAACTCCCCCTTGAATGCTGTTCATGAATGGCAGCACTACAGAAATTCGAGCTGCAGTTGGTACCACAGTGACACAACGAACTGTTAGAAATCGGTTACTTCAAGGACAGCTCCGAGCCAGGCGCCCTGTAGCGTGCATTCCACTGACTACAAGCCATCGCCGTTTGCGACTCCAGTGGTGTCAAGCCAGAGCTCATTGGAGGACGGAGTGGAGATCTGTTGTGTTTTCTGATGAAAGCAGGTTCTGCCTTGGTGCCAGTGATGGCCGAGTGTTGGTCAGAAGGAGGCCAGGGGAACGCCTGCAACCAAACTGTCTGCGGCCTAGACACACTGGACCTACACCTGGAGTCATGGTCTGGGGAGCAATTTCCTATGACAGCAGGAGCACTCTTGTGGTTATACCAAACACACTGACTGCAAATTTGTACGTCAGTCTGGTAATTCAACCTGTAGTGCTGCCATTCATGAACAGCATTCAAGGGGGAGTTTTTCAACAGGATAACGCTCGCCCTCATACCGCTGTTGTCTCGCAACGTGCTCTACAGAGTGTCGACATGTTACCTTGGCCTGCGAGATCACCAGATCTGTCTCCAATTGAACACGTATGGGATATCATTGGACGACAACTCCAGCATCATCCACAGCCAGCACTGACCGTCCCAGTATTGACAGCACAAGTACAACAAGCATGGAACTCCATACCACAAAGTGACATTCGAAACCTGTATGACACAATGCATTCACGTTTGCAGGCTTGCATTCAAAATTCTGGAGGTTACACCGGCTATTAATTTAACAGTATTTCACATTTGAAATGCATTTTCTTGAGCTTAAATTAACCTGTGATCTTGAAAATTTAGTCAATTAAACATGTTAACTTGACAAATGCATTGTCCAAATTTCATTACTCTACAATAATTTTTTCTTGGTGTTGGGATTTTTTTTTCCGTCTGTGTAGTTAAACTTTAACTCAATTTCGCAGAGCGCCGTACATTAAATTTAGAATGTGTAGGGGGGCCAGATTCAAATAAAAAAAATGTACTTCCGTAGAGGAATCGAGTGAAGTCTAAAAGTTCAAAAAACATGATTCTTCTTTCTGTGTCACATTGCGATCGAGGGTCGTATTCATAGCGCCCGGGGGCCGGATGCGGCCCGCGAGCTGTATCTTTGAGTTCTACTTCTACATCTACACATATACTCTGAAATTCACAAAACTGTGGGTGGCAGAGGGTGCTCAGCACCAAACCTAATCTCTTTGTTATGCATTCCAATCCCCAATGGTATGAGGGAAAAAAGAATTCATATAAGAATCAGTGCGGCACCTTATCTCTCTAATTTTATATTCCGACTCAAATAGGTTGGTGGACGAAGTATTTCACTACACTCAAAAGTGAAAGTGGGAGTACGCATGTTTACCAATAAGTTTATACGAAACGTGCGTCGTCTATCTACCAGATACTCCCAGCCTAGTCTACTAATCATTTCTGTGACGCTTTCATAAGTACTGTAGCAAGCGGTCACGAATCGAGCGGTTCTTCTCTGTACTTTCTATATACTTTCGATCAATCCCTTACGAAACGGGTCCCAAATGGCACAACAATAATCCAAATGTGGACGAACAAGAGATTTGTACGCTATCTCCTTTGTTTGTTCATTACAATTTTTCAAGATTCGACCTATGAATCGCACCCTAGAATTTGCTCCACCTACTAACAAATTAATGTGTATGTCCCATTTCATGTTCCTTTGTACTGTTACTCCCAAATATTTCATAGAATCAACCATATCAATAACTGAGCTGTTTACCTCGTATTTCTGAACAATCGGATTCTTTTTGTTAGTTATGCTCATTGTCTTGCACTTTTTACAATTTAGCGTAAGTTGCCACTCAGCTCACCAAGCCAAAATAACATCCAGATCGCGCTGAATTTCTAAGCAATCGGCCAAATTCCTTACTTCCCTATAAATAACCGCATCATCAGCAAACAATCTAAAAAGGCTTTTCACTTTGTCTCCGAAATCGTTTATAAAAATTAAGAAAAGAAGTGGTCCTATTACACTTCCTTGAGGTACACCCGATGTAACATCTAGATTAGAAGAACTTTCCCCTTCAACGACAACATACTGCGACCGACCAGTTATAAAATCCTTTATCCATTCACAAAACTGATCCGATATACCGTACGCTCGAAGTTTCGCTAAAAGGCGGTTGTGTGGCACAGAGTCAAAGGCTTTCTGGAAATCTAAAAAAATAGCTTTAAATGGAAAGCGTAAGTGCGATGTTGAAGAAGTTAGGTTGGGAAGACCTGGAACACCGAAGGAGTTGCTCTCGACTGAAGCTAACTGAAAAATTCAAGACTGACGTATTTCGGAATGACAGCGAACAAATATTGCTACCAGCAACATTCATATCGGAATGACGGGAAAATAAGAAAAGAGAAATCAGGGCCAGAAGTGATTCATTTCGGTACTCATTTTTTCAACGACCTATTAGGGAATGGAATAGAAAGGAATTAACGGGCAAATAAACTTTTTTTTTTTTTTTTTTTTTTTTTTAATGGCATTTGGCAACGAAGGCCATACAGCCAGCTCAATGTAATTTTTGTATCTTTCAGTGTCTAAGTTGTCATCCAGTATATATATATATATATTGTATTTTTCCAATGTATGTACGCCACAGGACGGACAGGACATTCACACAGACACACAACACTTAAACATCCATGCCCGCGGCCGGATTCGAACTCTAGCCCCTTCGCTACCGAGGCCGGCGCAAGTAAACTTAAAACCCGACAGGAGTAGCTTTCGATAAAGCACTCCGGCCATGACGATCTGGGTTTTCCATGGTTTTCCCGGATCATTCCAGGCGTCTGCTAGGATTGTTCCTCACAATAGCCCATAGACACCTCCTGCCATATACCGTATATCCCTTCCAAACTATTACCCTTCCGGATAGGTGCAATGCACCCTCCGCCACACACTTTTGGTGTATGTTGTTTGTGAAATGTATAGTTTATGAGACGGTGATTGGGGATCTTCCAAGCAAACAGCTGGATGATTGCGCGAAACTGCCTAAAAACCACAATCAAGATGGCCGATAAGTGGGACCAGGACTCTATCCTGATCCCGTTGCACCTACCCAATCCCTCGCCTTAAAGCAATGAGCCACACTGACTGCTCGCATATTATTATTAATAGTAGAGGTAATACTGCAAAGGGTTGTTTTGGGACCTTATCGTTAACTATGAGGAATTAATATTTTTTCAGATAGTTTAATTTTTTGAAGGTAGCTTGCAACGGTTCTGGTCGGTCCACCAGGATAACTGTGGCCATACGTATTGACGGGTGGCTTTAAATGCACCGTTGCCAAATCGTGCGCTTAGCAGTTAAATTCACCTGCTAGCTTGTGGTATTAGTTTGTGCGTTGACGCTCGTGCTAGGCAACACAGGACGCTCGGCGTTACCATTTTCTAGTGTTAGAGAGACAGCGCTATCCGAGAATGTTCCGAAGTGTGGCAACAGCGCACTCGCACCAATTTCCCTGGATACAGCTAAAACAGCGTCCACAAATAGGTCAAACAACACTCGGACCCTAGCAGTAGTATTACTTGTGAATGGATTACATCGGATCATGCAAAGTCTTGATTTTCATCATAGCTTTCTCGTTTTTCCATTGGGTGGTTAGAACCAGGTGTTGTCAGACCCTGGAGCAACTGGGAGAGCTTAAGTGTTGCCCTCTGTCTGCGATTAGTATAACTTGTGTTTTCCACGGTATGTGTATTTTGTTCGCCTAGGTAACCATGGAAACACATCTAAAACCCGCAATCACAACGGCCGGTACACGGAAACTCTGACCTGATCGCATTGTACTTTCCTGATACAGTTTCACTGGCAGGTACCGTGTATGTTTTTATATTTTGTCTTTTACATACGACAAGCATGTCTTCGATGCTTGAGAATTTCTTTCGTTCCTTTGCAGTTCGTTGTTAATGGTGGATAATCACTGAGGTCTCTTTTTAACAACAGGCACTACTTTTCTTGTCATTTACGACAGTGCAAATAAGCAGCAGTTCTACGTTTAAACTTTAAGTACATAATTCTTTTTATTTGGCAATTATTTTGATTATTAATTCGAGTAATTATGAGTTGGTTGCGGTACCGTGATGGTTTCGATCACCTGACTCGATGTTAACCGATTCGAGTCCTGATTTGCGAAAGAAATTTTCACTATCAGGACTTACCGGCAAGTTGGAGACGTGGTGTTACACAATTCTTAATCATCACAGAACGTATGGAGGTGAAGACATGCGACACTATTGCTGCAAATATATTGAAACTGGTCATCACAAAAGGCTTTAGGTCTTTATGTTGCTCAGAACTTTTGAACGTATTTTTTTTTTTACACGCCTTACACTCGTATTAGCTTGACCTGTATCTATGAATGTAACGGAATCTTTCAATTCAATTTTCACCCACTTCAATATGTATGAGTTATTTGAAATTTTCCAAACTTATTAATGCTCGGTGACAATACTTTTTTTTTTAACTGCTTTACGTCTCTCAACATCGAGGTCTTTAGAGACGGGAAATGATGGGGACAAGGAATGGGAAGGAATTCGGCCATGGCCTTTTTAAGGAAGCATCCCGGCATTTGCCTGGAGTGATTTGGGAAACCATGGAAAACCCAAATCTGGATGCCCGGACGGGGATTCGAACCGCCGTCCTCCCGAATGCGAGGCCAGAACGCTATCTGTTACACCACCACGCTCGGTGTGATAATACAATAATTTCAAAGCTACCTCTTGATTTCTCATTACAGTAGTAAAATTTTTGCACGTGTATTGAGAACCAATGACAATACGATAATTTCATAGCTATTCTCATTACTTTGACACATCCAGACGTCTGAATTGTTTGAAATTTTGCACAAAATAAAATTCTAATTTTCTTAAAAATAAACAACTAAAATACACGTTTTGTAGCGATGTGAACTAAAAGGATAAAAATAATTTTTAGATATAAAAAAAAAATCAGTAGCACTATAATGACTCACAATTCAGTATATCTTTTTTAATAAGCTTAAAATAAGAATAATTTTAACGATTAAAAATAATTTTAATGTTAAAAAAGGGTTGGGTACTAGATATCAGTAATCTTAAATTTTTATACTGCTATTTGTTCGTAAATGTAGAGTCACTATGATTAAGTACAGAGCTATTAAAACGGATGTTCGTATGAACGGTAACAGAGATAAAGGACAGAAACTTTCCACTTGGCACTAATTCCCACTTTTATCGTTTTCGAGGCTCACTGTTGCGGCAGAGGAATCTACGGTTATCTACGCGTCAACAAGGTCGTCTGCGCCATTTCGCACATCGAGGAACAAAGTAAAGAGGTCACTCGTGGAAGATAGTTGCAAGCTAGGACAGAGGATAATGTAGTAAAGAAGCAAACAGGCGATAAGCTACCACTACCAGAGAAAAGGGCAGATACATGGACTACCTATACTGAATAGGGGAAACAGTTTGCGAGTTTTGTACTGTAATGTGCTGTGGAGTCGAATAGTATAGGCTTCTAACAACCCTCAGAGAATCGTCGTGGCAGAAACTAAAAATATCATAACTTTAATGAGCTGGTGGCAGAATTTCAAAATGCAACTCATTCTACGTGTTTCCGTTGGACAGGATTTTAAGGTGAAACAGGAAGCACGGAATGTCGATTCTGTACTGTACGTACGCAAAGCAATAATTCCGTCTGGCTATTATTCAATTCCAGGTGTAGGCAATTAGCATTGGTATGCTAACCGTCCCATGAAAAGGTCGCCGTGAGGTTAAACTGGGCTAACTGTCTCAACTAAGACTTAAGACATCCAATCTTTGCATCGCAACATATCTGGCTCATGTACAGAAAGGGATCCACCTTATCTTATATCTTTAAACGAGCAATACTTATATATACACATATATATATGGTATCTAGAAAACGGCTCTAACGATTTAGATGAAATTAAGTCCTTCCCTGCAAAAACGCAAACTTAGAAAATTCTTGTATTTGGTACCTCGTAAACGGCACTAACACCATCTCGTAGAAGTTTCAGGTACCAGTAAGCCTACTGATGTTAGTTAAGTTTCTCTTTGGTTACAGCAAGAAACTCTTACATCTTTAAACGAAAAATTCTTTTATTACTAGTTGACCCATGCGAATATTTCCCACAGTATCGTGGTCAGTCACCGAATGGTAATTGGTAATATAATAATGTAGAAGTAAGTATATTAGAAGAGTAGTAATAAACATCACGTACCTGTATATTGTAAAAAGTCGATATCATTAAATATCACATGTTTAATTGTTAAACATTTAAGAAGTAGATATTGGCATTTTCACATGTGATTTTTTTTCATACTTCTTTATTTTACAAAACTTCTTTCAGAACAATGTTAGCAGTTATAATGTGATCATTTTTTACTTTTGACCGTATATGTCTTTAACACAAACATAAATATTAATGAAAAAGTGACGTAGAGGTGTCCATACGAAGGAACAGGTACAATCCTGTGCTTTGGAGCCTCTTACCTTGTGCTTTATTAATGGTCATAGCGGAGCTACTTTTATTGGGAATGGATTTCTTATTTTTTAGAAATGCACGGTGGATCAGAAGGTATAAGTTTAATGGCAGGTTTGAGCATAGTTTTATCTGAATGAATTAATAGCGCTGATGATGTACTGATCTACGTGAATTACCACTAATCTTGCACCATTAATTAATCCCTGATTAGCATTAAGATTTCTATTTATCATAATAATAGCATTTTTCTTTATCGGCAATTTATGAGGTGGTAAACCGTACGATCTTGGAAACGGTTCTAGCAATTTGGTTGAAATTTTATATGTAGATAAGGTTTCGCTTTTCAAGTTTGTAACACGATTTTATATGAAACGAGCAATTGTTGTATTTGGTATTTCGTAAAACGCTTTAACATCATCTCGTATTCAAGATGCCATGGCCAAATTCCTTCCCGTTCCTTGCCCCCAGTCCTACTTTGCCATTGTAGGGGCACGTGGCTAATCTACTTGCCGAAACAAACGCCAGTACATTCGCCACTGCTTTTTTCGACACCGACCAATATGTCTGAGGGTATCTTTTGCGATCATCAGACTGAACCATAAACAATTGCTCCACCAGTAGCGACTCCGATAGAGAGAATCATTGAACTGTTGTTCAATAGCCAGGAGCAAACAACAAGCATTTATTTTCATTACAATCTTCAATGCTGAATTAAATAATACCTTATACTATGGAAAGAACTGATATGAAGCAATGTTAATCGTATTTTTTATACTGTTTTTTATTTGCAATTCAAAAATCTGCCATTAATTTTCAGGTGATATTTCATAGGTAACGAATGATACATCAAGAAAGACATTTCAAATGAATACCGGAATAGCCGCTTTCTAGACCGCTCTTAACATTTTTTTATTATTATTATTTGTTCGAACACTTACGGAATCTACAACCTGTATATACTTACTACTGCGTTATTCCTTTAATGTTGTTTTCTTATTTAACCGCTTTAGTGCGAACTGCCAAACTTGAGGATCATAACTTGTGTAATAAATCATTTACTCCTAACTGTGACACCAGAGAAGTGAATAAGTTTCAGTCTAGTACATATCATCCTCTATAATTTGATGCATTCTCTTAACTGTGTCTTTACAACATCCATTTCCATTTGTGTCAATGTCTCCAAGCTTTTTGATCCACCTATTTGTTGCCTCCATCTGATAGTTTGACTTTTGGCCTGTGCGTCTTTTGGCTTATATTCATTCTCCCCTTGACCTCACTCATTGCCTCTATCTTAGGCATGGTTTTTTTTTTTGTACCTCTTCAATAAAGATAATATTATACTTTATATAACGAGTTTTTAACTTTCTTCCAATTGTTCCATCAACATATATTAATTAGTTGATACAAATGTGTAATAATTGTTTGTTTTAGTGCTATATTCTACTCTTGATTACTTTCCTTACAACATTGCTTAAATTCGGTCCCTCCAATTACAAATGAAGAAATCCTCTACGTCTTTTGATTTGACACACAATCCTGCTTACCTTTCTAACGAGACACTTTCGCAGACACCTATCCTTCAAAACACATTTGTTTCGTTAGTTATGTGACTACTTAATTTTCAACGTCTTTCCTAAGAGACTCGTTTGCAATGTTTCAGTTGGTTCCTTTTCATATCTCACAAGTACACATTCACTTATACTAAGTTTTCCGCATCAGACATAGCCTTACAAGGTTCCTTTTTACCACATTTACACCTTCCATCCTAGAATTGTCATTTTATGAGAATTACTTATTTATTTCGCCCAACGTTCTGAAGTATTCTTTTGTTTCCAATTCTTCAGTTCTCGGTATTGTTTATTTAGCTACAATTTTTCGTGTAATTTATTAATACAAGCTTATATCTAACAATTCCTCATCAAATTGTATTTTAAGTATTTCCTAATTGTTTAATATCGTCAAGTTTTCTTCTGCAGTACATGGAAGATCGTCGTTCGTCACACGTACTTTTCTTACAACTCGCTCATTGCTGTCTGAGTGGAATATGTTAACATTTTACCCTCATTTTACGTATCAAATACAGGAGTTGGAGAGGGTGCAAAGAAGGGCTGCTAGATTTGTTTCTGGAAATTATCGTAGAATGCAATCAGTGACGGATATGATAAAGGAGCTGAAATGGGATTCATTGTAAGACAGGAGGAGGATGAGGAGGGTCATGGGAGTGTACAGGGCATATACTGGCGTTGAGGCATGGAAACATATTGCAACAGGTATGAAAAGTTGTTCGTGGAAGGGAAAAGATGACCATGACCACAAGCTGGCACTCGATTTCAGGCACAAGGGTGTGGGAAGATTCTCTTTTTTAGGTAAGGGTGTCAGGGATAGGAATGATTAACCAAGAGAAATGATGAATAATTTACCGAAAACTTTGAAAGAATTTAAAGATAAAATTTGTAGAGGGCAAATGTAGGTGGGTGCAGGATAGTGGGAAGATGGGTGTGTAGGGAAATTGCCACCGGAGCCTGTGCTCCATTGCAATTAAATTAAATTAAATTAAATTTGCTGGCATTCCCTCCCTGTATCGCCCGCGTGCATCTTAGTGTACATAGAAATTTGATTGTCTTTTGTTTTTCCTCTGCTAGCAAAGCGTAAATATTTTTAATTACTAAGTGCCTTAACCACTGAGCTACCAGACTGCCTTGTTTTGTATTATACGCTTGCCGTGCCGAGTAAAAAAAAAAAATAATAATAAAAATAAAATAAAAAAATAAAAAATCGGTTTACCTGTGGGTTTGTAAGAAAAACGTTGACAGAAATTAAGGTGAGGAGGGAAAGGAGGAGAAGGTTTGGGTTTTTGTAAATCAGACGTAAACATTGTTTTTCTATTGGTTTTAAAGTATACGTATGCAAAGTTCCATCAAATTCGGAAAAAACTGTGTATTTGTGTTGAGAACACTGGCAAAAGAAACATTCATTTTTATAAATTAGAAGAAGATACAAGTATAATCAGTAACTTTCACTGCTAGCGCAACATGTCATTATTATAGCTACAAATATACTGGTAACATTAGCATGTCGGTGACGCGAATTCGCAAGATTTTATCCATCCAGAAACCATCCAACGCGCATATCATACGCGCAACACGTCATAGTATGTCGGTGACGGGAAATGCAAACTCATAGATTTACCCCCGTCCAAACATCGCATAACGAGCCTCTAGAAGCTTTCAGTTCAAAAGTATTTTAAAAAAAAATCCAGAGGATGCAATTTTTACCTGTTGTGTGGCGAGATCTTTGGTAGTACCTCGTAAATGATCGTACATCTGATATACAGCATGATCTGTGGCCCATATCTGTTCTCAGTAAACACGAATTATTTATATCATTTCCTGCTCCGTTCCCCCATCACGTAGAGGCATAAGATACCGCATATTTTAAGCTAGACCATAATCTTTCAAACTGTAAAAACGGTGTGATGCATGGAGAATGATTATAAGATTTATAATAGTTTTCTGCGCGACAAGTAGTGTTACCAACTTTGACATACGGATCTTTTATGAGAATCTAAGTAGAGATTATAACTTTAATGACAGGTGTTTGAGAACTCGTTGTTGACTGAGTGATTTGCCACCTGTACTCCAGTTTGCTGTCGCTCCAGCATCCTCCAATCCAGCGTCGCTTATCGAACGTGGAGCGTCGCGTCTCGGTAATGGCGCCACTCGTGACGTCGTAAACAAAAGAGCGAGCGTGTGCGCACGGCCGCTCGCAATAATAAAATTCCCAACTCGGACAGATTAAAGCCAGGACCAAGGTCGTAAAACGAGAAATTAATTAGTCGCTCCTAGTAAATCTTCCACAGCTTTTATAAGGAATTGCAATTATAAACGGCGGAATGGGCGTGCAGATGGAAAACGCGGCGAAAGATTGTGGTAGGGCTGATTGTTTGACTGAGCGCGTAGCGCCAGAAAAATTTAAAATTCTTCTCGAATACAGTTCTCATTCCAAAGAATCTGAATGACAAGTAACGTCAAACATCAAGAGCCCTATATCTCAGTACCTATACTACCTAGGAAATATCCTGTTGCCGTTATTTTAAATTCTGTACTTCATCCTAAAAAAAAAATCTCCTTTAGTTTATTTATTTGCTACGTCATTAGAGGACGGAGAGTGTGGTAGGCAAGGAACAGGAATTAATTCGGCCATGGTGTTTTGAGAGAAGTATTAACCTGAAAAGTAGCTTTTCCTTAATGCGAATAGTATCATCTTTGCATCCATATCTGTTATTATGTCGTCAGTTTTAGTTTATTTTCAGCTTCAGATAGCCTTCTGATACTTGGCATCTGTCCTCCTTTTTCCTATCGATATTGACTGAGTCTGTACTTACTAGTAATCAGAGTATTTATTATTCCACCTTACATACTCCGATTCACGGCTCATTAACGTTTATGTAACATACTTCCCTATGAAACCGTTATAGACGATCTTTACTCAATATTGAATATTGTTTTACAACCACTAACTCATCGATTTTAAGTAATGGATTGTCCTGGACATCTCTCAACACCTTGATATTGTGGGCCATTCCCTCAATTGCGGTAGGATCAATTTTAATGAATAATTTTCACTCTAATACAATTGAATATGTTGTTTTTATTTTCCGTACGCGTTTCACTTCTGAAGCATCTTCAGATAATGAAGTGAAACTTTTTTTTTTAAAAAAAAACAATTTAACGTCCCTTTTTAACAACGTGGTCTTTAGAGACGGGAAAGGATGGGGGCAAGGAATGGGGAGGAATTCGTCCATGGCCTTTTGAAGGAAGCATCCCGGCATTCACCTGGAGTGATTTGGGGAAACCATGGAAAACCCAAATCTGGATGCCCGGACGGGGATTCGAACCGCCGTACTCCCGAATGCGAGGCCAGAACGCTATCCGTTACACCACCACGCTCGGTTGAAGTGAAACGCGTACGGAAAATAAAAACAACATATTCAATTGCATTGGCGTGAAAATTATTCATAAAAATTGATCCAATCTCTCACATAGTGAAAAAATTACTCCATCCTTCATCTTCTCTTGCTTTGTTGAAACCCATCTGTCTACTCCTTCTAATCGGTCGCTCTATACCGCGCTCGGTATTCCATTAAACAGGACATTGGCTCATATATTTATATTAATCATCATATATATTATTTCTAAAAGGTGTTTCTTTTTTTGACGAGTCACCTATCTTTGTTCATGCCTAATAAAAATCTATAAATGAGGTGTCAATTTAAAGATTAAGGTCTCCACATCAAATATAAAAAAGTAACTTTTCGGAATTCGGCCCTTGAAGGGCAAAAGTATCATCATTTCATAAAGTTTATTATTTTAGACTACCCATTTATCTCCCTTCGTACCCAACATAATTCGGTAAATTACGTTTTATTTTAAAGATTAAGGCCTCCACTTTGGCAAAATCATAAATTAAGTAAGGAATTTATTGGAAGTAAACTATCAAGGTCACGCGTATAACAAACTTAAGAACCATGCCGCTAGGTTTCGCTGCCGTCGATAGGGATTGATCGTGTTACCGCTAAACAGTAGCAACTCATATCACAGAAATATCGGTAAACTGTTTTCTACAGTAAGGAGCTTTTCGGATATTTTTTTTATGTTATGTTCTGTTTCGTAATGGAAATTACCAAGAGTTTGTAGCACATGTATGTTTTACACCTTCAAAAGTTTTTCTCTAATTGTATAATAAGACGTTGTAAGTGTTTTGTGACGTACCTATTTCAATTGACAAATAAACTATTTATACAAATTAGCCAGTAATTGTTTTATCCTACAATCTCGCTATACATCGTACTTTACTCGCAAAATTTTCGCAGTGGATATATAGTTAGTATGAATAATATTTATAACTTCATATATATTACTAACAAGCGGAGTTCCCGGCGTTGACAAATGCTGAAGGCCAGAGACATTGTACAGAGATAGTGCTTAAAGAAAATCTCTGTTATTTTTACGGCTATCTATGGGGTTTAAAAATTTAATATCCTAAATTAAAGGAAAGAACAAGTTTTATTTAGTGTGCAAAATCGTTATTATAGTAAAGTTATCTTTTTGCTTTCATTAATTGCTATGGTCAGAGACATTGTAGTTGTGTGTTTAGTGCGAAGTATTCAACCTCTAATCCTTCCATCTTTGGGATTTGTCATCATACGTTCAGAATTTCATTTAATGCTCCTGCGTTATTTAACATTGAAACATAAGACATGCCAAACAACTGAATTGTGATTCTAAGCTTTAAAACGGTGAAAACCCACATTGAAATCTGCTCCGTAGTTTCTGAGTTTTTATAAGACCAACATATCCGGTTTTCGTTTTACAGATATAGATATCGGATAATTCTGTCCGTAATGATAAAAGGAGTGTTACAGCCAGCAAAATTCCGGTCTTTCGAACCGAGGACCTCCATATGGTCACGTGTTGATTCGACGATATTGAAGATTGAAACAGTGGAATTGTCTGGAGTGCCGGTTCCTAACCTCCTCCTCCCCCCCCCCCTCTCTTTCTGTCCCCTCCCACTCGAGGCTCGTTTTGCTTTTTATTCCCCTGTCGAGTAGCTTTCAGCTCGCACCGTTTGAGGTTTAATTTTATGATCCGCCCGTTCGACCAGAGAGATTCTCACCGCAAGGCCGAACGAGTCTGGCAGTTAATCAGCTGCTGGAGACTCTGTGTTACAATGTGCCACATAAACGTCATCACAGCGCCAAGGTGAGCACCTAACCACGGACTCGAATAATTACGTCGACCGCAACGGAGGTTTGAGTCGTGTTCCCACACCTGTGGTGGCAACCATCACCTGCTCAAGATGGCGGCGGTGTTTGCCGTTTTATGGTTGCGTAAAATGCGTTGAGGATACATACAAAGACATAGGTAGTAAACCGAAGACGTTTGGTGCAACTCCAAGTACCTCTGTCCCCTCATCTAAACCTCACACTTCATGTCGCAATGAACGTATTTCTTCTTTATATTCTAGCTAAAATGCCGTCACAGTATCAACAAGCACGAGAGTTGACGTACTGAAATGACCCTCTCGACTGAATGGCCTTGTGTTCTTCAGCAACTGGACACCGAGCGTGGTGGTGTAACGGTTAGCGTTCTGGCCTCCGATTCGGGAGGACGGCAGATCGAATCCCCGTCCGGGCATCCAGATTTGGGTTTTCCATGGTTTCCCAAATCGCTCCAGGCAAATGCCGGGATGCTTCCTTCGAAAGGCCATGGCCGAATTCCTTCCCATTCCTTGCCCCCCATCTTTACCCGTCTCTAAAGACCTCGCTGTTTAGAGACATTAAACAGATAAAAAAAAAAAAAAAAAAACTTTCCTATCATTGCGACTCAAATAGGTTGGTAAATGAAGTATTTCATGACATGTTTACCAATAAATTCAAACTCTATCTTCCAGCTCAATCTAATAATTAATTCTGTGACGCGTTCATAAGGACTGTAGCAAGCGGTCACGAATCAAGCGGCTCTTGTCTGTACTTTCTCTATACTGTCAATCAATCCCTTACGAAACTGACCCAAACGGCACAACAGTAATCCAGATGTGGACGCACAAGAGATCTGCGCGCTTTGTTTGTTCATTGCAATTTTTCAAGATTCGACCTATGAATCGTAGCCTAGAACTAGCTCTACATTCGACAGAATGAATGAGCAGTTCCCATTGCATGTTCCTTCGCACTGTTACGCCCAAATTTTTCATGGAACCAACCATATTAATAATTGAACTGTTTACTTCATCTTTCTGAACAAACGGATTCTTTTTGTTTGTTATGAATATTTCCTTGCACTTTTTTACAATTTAGTGTAAGTTGCCATTTATCGCACCACGCTGAAATAACATCCAGATTGCGTTGAATTTTTAAGCAATCTGCCAATTTCTTACTTCCCTATAGATGACTGTATCGTCAGCAAACAATCTCAAACTGATATGCACTTTATCTCCGAGATCGTTTATAAAATTTAAGAAAAGTAGTGGTCCTATTACACTTGCTTGATGTACGCCCGATATAACACATTGATAAGAAGAGGTTTCACCTTCAACGACGAGATACTGCGACCCATTCACACAGCTGATTCGATATACCGTACGCTGGAAGGTTCGCTTTAAAAGGCGGTTGTGTGGTACAGAGTCAAAGGCTTTAGGAAAATCCAAAAAAATGCATCAACTTGTGAATGCTAGACCTTTAATTAATAGAGTCAATCACGGTCGCCATATAAGCTATAATTCATAAATGTTGAATTTATTAGGTATATAAACAATTATTAACCAAATTTCGTTTTATACCATTACCCGCAATCACTAAAAGCGGATGGTGGATTCTTACGTCCTGTACACTCCATGACCCTCCTCATCCTCCTCCTGTCTTGCAATGAATCCCATTCCAGCTCCTTTATCATATCTGTCACTGATTGAATTCTGCGATAGTTTCTAGAAACAAATGTAGCAGCCCTTCTCCAACTCCTGTATTTGATACTCAAAATGTGGGTCCCATACTATATTACTATATTCGAGCACTCTCTCCAACAAGTGCAGGATTTTGAAACCTTTTCCTACCACCTGTCCAATATGTACTACCCAGTTAAGCTTTTTATCAAATGTAATGCCAAGATATATTTACATTTCAAGTCTTCAGCAAGTAATTCATAATTAACCTTTTGTTTTTTTATTTGTGTATCTAATTAGCTGACTCCTCTTTGCATTTTTCTTCATCCCATGTTTACCAACCCAACTAGATATCCTGTCCAGATCACCCTGCAACTGTTTACAGTCCTCTATCGTTTTGATCCTATTATATAGCATTATGTCATCTGCAAACAATCTAATTTCAGATAGCAAACAATCATTACAATTATTCATTAGAATAATGAATAGCAATGGTCCCAATACACTACCCTGCGACACTTCCATTTTTACTTCCTCTTCCTTTGATACCTCATTTCCTACCCTAACTTTCTGTTTTCTACCTTTTAAAAATTCTTCTACCCAGCAAATCACTTTCTCATCCACTCCAATAGTTTTTAACTTATTTACTACCATTTTGTGGCTTACTCTGTCAAACGCCTTTGAAAGATTTAGTCCTACACTATCAATTTGGCCTGCCTTGTCCATTTCATCCGAAATATCTTGCATATATCCCACCAACTGAATATCCTTGCCTGAACCCATGTTGCCTACTTGAAAACCACTTACGTTCCTCACATACATTTCGGATGTGGTTGCATATCAATCTTTTCTACAACTTTACAGCTATTTTCTGAGGATATTTAGTTAACAGTTTTTTATATAGCTAAATAAATTCAACTACATGTATTATATGTCATATGGCGACCGTTATATGATTCTATTAGTTATAGAATTACATAGGGCGTGACGTTTAACAATTACTAAAAATCATATAATTCACGAATCAAATAATAAAAGTAGCAACACCTTCAAAAATACGTTAAAGAAAATAAACATACAGCGAAAATAATTTTTATAAGGAGGAATTGGGAGGACTTGGTAGCCTCTGTTGAGTGGTGGACAAGAGGAATGTTTGCGACACAATCTCGTGTCCACATTTAACGATCCAGTTTCCAGAAGGAACGCAGACTCAGACTCCAATAAAAGCCGGAGGTCACTACTGCAAGAGATACGCGCGTCGTAACCGGGATCCCATTCCGACAGAGGAACAACAACAACAGTAACAGCATGGAGAACAATACTGCAAGCCGTTACCGCCGTCTCGAATGTCGGGTAGACTGCAGCAAATCAGAATCTACTGCTAGGCATCTACATGGCTACATTGTTGTTAGAGCTCAGTGTTAATTTCACGATCCTTATCGACTCAATCCAAGACTAATACGCAAGGTAATTGCACGTTGCCTAACGTTAGCTATAAGAAACTAGCTGATACCCGCGACTTCGTACGAATTTCTTTGCCAGATTTTTTTTTTTTTTTTTTGTGTCTGCTTAACGTCTCTTAACAGCGAGGTCTTTAGAGCCGGGAAAGGATGGTGGGCAAGATATGGGAAGGAATTCGGTCATGGCCTTTTTAAGGAAGCATCCCGGCATTTGCCTGGAGTGATTTGGGAAACGATGGAAAACCCAAATCTGGATGCCCGGACGGGGATTCGAACCGCCGTACTCCCGAATGCTTGAATATAGAAAGTTGTTGGTAGCGAAGGATTGGTCCTGAGTCGCCATAACATGACCAGAAAGCCATCACTATATCATTCTACCATCGAACCTGTCTCTTGAAGAGAATCAATTTCCAACACATTTAAAAACAGAAAAACAAACGAATGTGCGGGGATGTTGGGGGGGGGGGGGGTTTGTTAACTAAGGGCTGCTTTATTTCAGCTAGGGCTTTTCTACTTTCTTCAGCATGAGCATCTGATTCCTGGGTTCTAATAACTTTAGCTGCTCATGCTCTGCTAGAGCTACAACTTAGGCCAGTTAACGTCCGGAAAACATGTCAAAAAAGAAGGAAAAATAATCTGGTGCCGGAAACATTTAAGCAGACACAAAGTAAAAGGAAAGAGAAAATCGGCATCTATACTAAATAATGCACTTTTTCTCTAAACGAAATTTATTAACAAATTATACACCAACATAATGTGCCAGAAGCATATCTTGAGCAAGCGATGCAACATTACAGACTAACAAACATATACGTCTCTCTGTCGCCATTCCAAAAGTTCTCAAAATTTCGTGACTACAACTGTTAATCATACCGGGAAAAAAAAATGTCCTGTGCCCTCCCTACAGATTTTCTTGTCAAATTCCGTCAATATCAATATAGGAATTTAGTTGTCAAAACGTAACAAAAGACAGAGACTTACTTCCGCATTTATAGTATTATTACTGCAGATCACACTCACACTGACTGCAAATCACCCCTGAGGGATCAATATAACGTAAAAAAGTGTACACCTACAGCATTGCAAGACTACCTACAATTTGCCTGGCATTGCACCCCTAACTTTGTGACATCTACAGTTTAACAATCAATCCGAATAAACAACGGCCCAGGCGTGACTCTTACTATCAATTTTTTTTAATAAATCTTCGACTCCAAAGAGATTTGAACCAGATACCTCGATCCAAACATTACTAAGCAAGCGCTTTAACCACTAAGCTACCTGACCCCTAAACGGAAAAAACAGTACAGACCGCCATATCCAACGCATCTGTCTATCGCCGTTCAGTAATTTTTCGAAATGATAAGACAACATGTATTATTTATACAGATAATTTTTCAACCAAATGTAGACAGTATTTTTCTCCTTGTTTCAAACGATAAGTGTGCAAAGTTTCATCGAGATCGAATGAAGAACAAACAAACATAAATACATTCATCTTTATATATACAAATATACATGGAAACATTGGTGTCTTGGATAAGATAGTGCGGGGAAGTTTGTCTGACTGAAGGGTGAATGTCACGTATTGTTACAGTCAGGGCTACTTTCAATAAAATGAATAACCTTTTTAAAAGTCGTAATTTATCTGTTACCACGAAACTGAGACTCCTGCGCTGCTATGTGTTCTCTGTCCTCCTGTATGGCGTTGAAACGTGGACATTAACGGAAAGTATCAGTAAAAGGTTAGAAGCGTTTGAAATGTGGCTGTATCGAAGAATGATGAGAATACCATGGACAGACCACACCACAAATGCGGAAGTGCTCCATAAAATGAAAAAAGATATGGAAATATTGACCACTGTAAAAACACGAAAGCTTCAGTACCTTGGCCACATCATGAGAAACAATAGCCGTTATGAACTCCTGCAGTCTGTTCGCCAGGGGAAAATACCAGGAAAGAGAAGTCCTGGTAGAAGAAGAACTTCTTGGTTAAAAAATCTGGGAACATGGACCTCCAAGACAACTACGGAGTTAATCCGAGCATCAACCAGCAGAGACGAGACAGCCAAGATGATTGCCGACATCCGGAATGGTAAGGGACCAGAATAAGGGTGCTACTATCGATGTATTCACTCCCAAAATCCGTAACAGCGATCCTGGCACGAACTAAACGCTCCTAAGGAAAATATTGTAGCCATTTCCATACTCAGATTCACCCAAAATTGTTGTGCCGCATATCTGAACACGATAAACGCATTCCAGTGTATCTAGCCAATGTTAACAAAGCTGATTCCTTTTTTTCCTCGATCCGGACATCTAGGTATCACGTACCACCGGCCCCTTGTTTTACACATGTGGCCAGTGTGAATAATCAGAAGGGTTGGGGAAAAGATTTGTGTCCTGCCCGAATTCAAACCGTGGTTATTAGACCATGAGTACTTATCCCAGCATATGAAAGTTTGTACTTCCAACTGTCAGGGGAAAGTGTAATCTTCTGTGTTCTGTGGTCGTAATGACCTGGTGACAGAGATTTTACTGGCTGCACAATACGCCCCTGTCGAATCCGCTCTAAGCCCAACCAGGTAATACTACCAGGTATAGAGGACCTGCAGTTTAGCGTAGAATTCGAACCAGGGAAGCGTTCTGGCGTATTTCACTTTACGCAACAAGCCTTAGCAGAGGTGAAGAATAGAACGGAAGACCTCTCCAGTCACACGACTTACCCACTGAGCAACAGAGCCTTAATATTAAAGAACCTATGTAACAAAAAATAATTATTGTGTTCTTTAACAACAAATAATAGATTTATTTTCATGGATTACGTATCAAATTTCTTACCAAGTAAACACTACGGAACAGTTTTTGATGGGGTTATTACAGTTTGAGAACTTAAAATTTGATTTAAAATCTGTGGTCCGTCTTTTGGCTCTCCGTGATCCGGTGCCGGTGCACGAAATTAAAATCTAATTTAATTTAATTTAATTTAATTTAATTGCAATGGAACATAGGCTCCGGTGGCAATTTCCCTACACACCAATCTTCCCCCTATCCTGCACCTACCCACATTTGCCCTCTACAAATTTTATCTTTAAATTCTTTCAAAGTTTTCGGTAAATTATTCATCATTTCCCTTGGTAACTCATTCCAATCCCTGACACCCTTACCTAAAAAACAGAATCTTCCCACACCCTTGTGCCTGAAATCGAGTGCCAGCTTGTGGTCATGGTCATCTTTTCCCTTCCATGAACTACTTTTCATACCTACTGCAATATCTTTCCATGCCTCATCGCCAGTATACGCCCTGTACACTCCCATGACCCTCCTCATCCTCCTCCTGTCTTGCAATGAATCCCATTCCAGCTCCTTTAGCATATCTGTCACTGATTGCATTCTGCGATAATTTCCAGAAACAAATCTAGCAGCCCTTCTTTGCACCTTCTCCAACTCCTGTATTTGATACTCAAAATGTGGGTCCCATACTACACTACCATATTCGAGCAATTGTCTGACCAAAGTTTTGTAACCCAATTCCTTGACTTCTCTCGTACATCCCCTCATCACTCTCTCCAACAAGTGCAGAACTTTGAAACCTTTTTCTACCACCTGTCCTATGTGTCCTGCCCAGTTAAGTTTGTTATCAAAAGTAATTCCAAGATATTTACATTTCAAGTCCTCAGCAAGCAATTCTTTCCCCACCTTATATTCATAATTAACCTTTTGTTTTTTATTTGTGTATCTAATAAGCTGACTCTTATTTGCATTTATCTTCATTCCATGTTTACCAACCCAATTATATATCCTGTCCAGATCACCCTGCAACTGTTTACAATCCTCTATCGTTTTGATTCTTTTATACAGCATTATGTCATCTGCAAACAATCTAATTTCAGATAGTAAACAATCAACACAATTATTCATTAGAATAATGAATAGCAATGGTCCCAATACGCTACCCTGTGGCACACCCATTTTTACTTCAACTTCTTTTGATACTACATTTCCTACCCTAACTTTCTGTTTTCTAGCTTTTAAAATTCTTCTACCCAGCAAATGACTTTCTTATCCACTCCAATGGTTTTTACCTTATTTACTACCATTTTATGGCTTACTCTGTCAAACGCCTTAGACAGATCCAGTGCTACACTATCAATTTGGCCTCCCTTGTCCATTTCATCTGAAATATCTTGCATATATCCCACCAACTGAGATTCGCATGAATATCCTTGCCTGAAACCATGTTGCCTGCTTGAAAACCACTTTCGTTCCTCACATATATCTGTTCTCAATCTCAAAATTTTTCACCAACATGAGTCATTTATTGCTGTAAGTTTGCTAAGAGGGGTTGTGAGGTACACCTTCTGACTAATCGTAAAATTTATTGTTATAAGAATATTGTGTTATTAAATAATTATGATTATATACAGAAACTTTGGTATTTAAGTTTTCAAGTTCAGAGAACGTCAAGCTCAGCGAACGAAGATCTCTGGTTACCAGTAGTTTGTTGAAGAATAGACGGCTTGAGAGGCAGAAATATGTAGACGTTCTAAATCCTAGCAGGAAGAACGCAAAGTTGTGATTTAATATTTGAGAAAGTAAGCTCGAGGGCAGAGATAAAAATAATAATATGAACGGCTTGTAATCAATATGTTTGAATAAAATCATATATATTAAGAGCATACAGAAAGATAAGTAATTGATAACTGTTATTGCGAATGTTAATAAATCATTTGAGTTGGTATTTGAAATGTAATTGCACTTAATTTAAAATATATTTTGTTTTCAGATGTGGTAATTAATCCAGTATTGAATATAGAGAATAATTAAAAGTTATACAGCACTGAGCCGATACTGGAGATTGGAGAATAAATATAATTTTATAATAGTTAACTGTATGGGTGAAAGTCACAACCACGGATCAGTATATACCGGTAAGAAGATACATAACCGGTTACAAGGTCTTCGGTGGGTACACGGAAATAATATAACACATTAGCTACACACCAATGTTGTTATTCCCAGTTTGTATTGAAAAAACGAGCGTTAAAAATTTTGAACTGTACAGTGTTGACTTTACACCAGAAGAAAAACCGTAAAAATGGAAGTTGGATTGTGGCGTCTTGTTCTCATGTTAAGGGCAGTTGGTTCTATTCCGTTCTGAAATTTTCTGGATACGTTCATTTTTGCCTGTACTCATTGTTACTACAGCGAAAATTTATTTTTTCAGAACTTCTCCCAGATACTAATATATTTCATTTGACTTTTTAAGTTCCAGTTTCTTCCATTAATTTTTAAATATACCAGATATATTTTCAGTTCCTCCACACCTAGTTCAGTACAGGACAAGCTGCAAGCAAACGCTTGTGTCTGTCTGTTCTTTGTCCAGGCATCAGTAAAAAAAAACTATCCAATCGATCTGGATGGGGTTTATATAGGTTGAAAACTTAGATCTGGCTTAAAATCTGCGGTATATCTTATCACTCACTCTATGTGACTGGTCCCGGAACGATAAATTATATTATTGTTATTAATTTAATTACAACGGAGCACACACTTCGATCGTAATTCCCTTAGTTTTCTAATCACCTCTTTTTATTTTATTTCTTTAATTACCTTATATAATTTTACTGCTAAATTCCTCCCCCACCAACTTTACGATTTTTAAATTTTGATTTCAAATTCCTTCCGCATTTTTGGTAAATTATTCATGATTTCACTTGGTAATTAGCTCCAATCCCTGACACCCTTACCCTCAAAAGTAAATTTCCCATCTCCCTTATGCATGAAAGCTTGTGGTCATGATCACATTTCCCATGCAATATTCCCAATTCTTCCCTCCAAGCCCCACCACCAACATATGCCTTGTACATTCCCAGCACGCTCTTCACTCTCCTACTGTGCTTATGTTCCTCATCTCGCAATAAATGCACTAAAGATTCCTAATACAATTCGGATGTCATTCACTACATCAAACATCAACACATCAATAGACAAAAACATCCATAAAATACAAAATTCGTTTCAAAAAAAATTAACACATTTAACTTTGATTTTTCGTGACAACGGAAATTCGATTTATATATTTCAATTCCGAAAATATTACATTTGACTTCTTTGCTTATACGAAGATGGTAACATCTTTAAGTCCTGATAGCAGTTTACGGGCAAAACATCTAAGTCCGGTTATTATGATTGAATATTTTCACCTTAAAATTATATATTTGGACAATACCCGAAGTATTTATAATAGTAGATACTCACCGTCAATTTACAAAGAGGGAAATGTTTTCTGTATCTTGTGAATTCTATACCCTTTCATATTTATTTATTTACAGCTGGGCAATGTCGAAGTTATTAAAGGCAGTAAATTGATTGGGGGGAAGGAATTCGGCCATGATATTTTGAAGGAACCATCCCGTCATTCACCTGTATTAATTTCGGGACACCAGGGAAAACCGAAATGTCGGATTTTAACCCGCGTCCTCCCGAATACAAGGCCTAAGCGTTATCGCTTACTCATCAAGCTCGGTAAATAAATGTTACTTAACTGTGAAGATGTCTAAAAAAAAATTTATATTTTATTATGATACCCTAAAGCGTTTTTGTGTTTGAGAGAGTTAGGGGAGCTGCAAGTACTGTGATAAACCACAAAAAAAAAAACGGGAAGAACACAGCTGGCTTCAATTGGCGTCCAAATACTCCCTCTGGGACTGTTCTCAGAGGAGAAAGGTAAGCAAGACACTATATCTGCACCTGCATCTAGAAAACCACTTACAAACTGTTCGGTCTACAGACACACGTACAAAAAAAGCCCTGTGCGATAAATACGGACTGCATTAACATAAGAGCAACTCCACTGGCAGGGGGTAGAAGCAACAGCCAATGGGGTGAGGCGTCTGTCAGACATTCTGTGACCTGAGGGGCAGACTTAATCTACCAAAAGGCCGACAGCGAAAAAAAGGGCGACAAGGGAGGAACGGGTCTGGTGGGACGGAAAGGGCGCCTGGAATGTCGCGAGTGCCTCACGGATCAAGACTGGGACCAGCATTTCGGAAAAGGTCGCAGTGGTACTTTCGAAAGGCTGCATCTAACAAAGCCTGTAGAATACAGGAATAAGAAGAGTCTCTATTTCATTTACATCATTTCGTGTTGTTATTACCACTATAAACGATGCTTGTATCTTAATGATTAAATCAATCTGAAATGTGGCTGACTATAAAGGAGCTATTAAAACTGTGGAGATGATTACAAAACCACAGTATAATCAGATACATCTTACTGCCTGCGTGCGAGCAAAAAATGTTATAACCTGTTGCCCATGGTCTCAACTCAAGAATATCTACTTTAACTAACTACTCACAATTTACTAGCTCAGACTATCTCTCCATTTAATTCTAAAATATTCTACTTTTACTTTGATCTTGTTCTTTGGCAGCTCCCAACAGGAATGAGATCGTTTTATGTCATTTTTAATACCAGAGATGACTTTTAACTATCTCCCTCCGGTTATAATATCATCTTTTTATTCTTCCTCTTTTTATCTGAAAGGAAAACGTATACTGTACCTCAATTTAGTTCTCTTTATTAATGAAAACCATCGATTATACAATCAATATTATACTTTACAATGTGCACTCAATCACGCATTTATTACTAGACTTCTAGTACACTCAACATAACTTTTTTGCTAAAACATATTTTTCCTTGGCCGGAGCCGCAAATATTTTTACGAAAATTAGCATTTGAAATCAAACTATTTTCATAATGCCCTCGCAGCTCTTTCATAGCCACTACCAATCTTATCAATCTTGGTCATGCTTCTCTATGCATTTATATTATAAAATCCTACTTAAGGGGTCCGTCATGAAATCATTATCCACATTCCACATTAGAATAGGTTCATCTTAAACCACCAATCCCATTTCAGTCCGTCTATCTTTACTAACCTTCTTTTGTTTCTCTTGACGCCGGGTTTGCTCATTGCTACTAAATATGATCCCAAAAATCAGTTAGTATCCAATATTAATAACAAAAACATTCTTATTTTTACATATTTTCTTGAAGCTGACCTGACATATGTTGTGCTTTTTTTTAGCGATAAAGAATCTATCCAGTAGCTACAGAAACCGATTTAAAATGTTGTAAAAGGTAGATATTTTTTTATTTTGTTACAACTTTTTACAGCCTAACAATCTAGTATCTAAATTAGGCCATATTCACAATAATAATACGATTAAGTTGTTACATAGATTTCCGCTACCTAGCGAAATCAAGTGAGTTGTTGTGAGTACTGTTGTAAGTATAGGCATTTTATTACAAAAACTTAAGTGCTTGACTACATATAGGTTGATTTTTAATAAAAGAAAAACTAATATTAGTAACATAACCCCTTAATTAACCCACCACCACTAGTTTATTACAAATTTTACTACGATACTGCTAACTACAGAATAAAAGTCAGTTTTTTAGGATAGATCTTCAGCGGGATCCACGTCCTCCGGAATTCCTTGAGGTCTGGCCCATCAGATGCGATTATGCGATTTCTGGAATGACCAAGACCGTCCAGGGTCTTCAGAGGGGTCGCCACCGGCTTCCGGTGGCTGTGAAACCCAAATCCTATTTGGGTCAATACGGTGCTGAGGAGGTGTATTACATCTCCTTTGTTCTATCAACTCATTTGAAAAAAATAAAATGATGTGGCAGCAAAATGGAAAGGAGACAGCTATTAAATTAAGTTCCTTATGTAAGATATAAAAGAAATTATACAAGAGGAAATAAACTGTAAAAGGTAGATATTTATTTTTTATTTCTATTTATTTAACTGTACATTCAGATGGTTTGTTCTCTAGAGTCTACAACGAACCGTTATTTCTTAATACTGTATTGAAATTTATAATAAACAAAATTTTGTAAAATTAACACAAATCCTATATTCTACGAAAATGGTACAAACAATTAACTATTATTACTACACACTGTAATTTATCAAGCTGTTAGTAAAAACTATTACCCACTAATACTAAATAACTGAACATCTTGAGTTTTCAAAAGTTCGTTTAACACTGGCATCCATTGAAGAAATAAGCTTCGGTAAATTCCAGAAGCCATACTTCCGGCATCAGCGTTCCACTTGTTTGTATCTCGTCCGTTTAAAGTATCTTGTCTCATTCCTTAAATGGCTTGTTGTGTTCCGGCAGGTTGCTGGCTATGCTGAAGCCGATACCGCTCCCTGGCTGCATCTGACACAGCATCTGCCAGCTTGTCGAGTTCATTCAGGAGGAGGTTATCTTTCATAATTTCCTTGACAGTTTTCCCCATGAGCTTCATTCTGTACTGTTTGATTTGATCATAGACTAGAGCACATTCAAACAGTTTATGTTCAGGTGTTCCTGGAGATCCGCACGCGCATAGATAATTCTCTGTCCTATTGATCCTATGAAGATATGTTTCATACGGTCCATGACCGGTGAGGAAATGTATTAACCCTCGGGATGGATTGAAGTGCTTCATACGTATCCTCTCTCTGATGTCAGGAAGAATTTCAAAAAAGGTAGATATCACAATAAATGTAAAATTTAGATCTCATAAGTATTACATTTAATATTCTCATAGTGAAGTTCAACCTTGTCCTCTGGATTTCCTGCCAACGAGTGCGAATAAAGAATATCCGTATTTCCCCTTCCGTAATTAGACGTTTACTCGTTTGCCTACCCTACTCGTTTGCCTTCCCGACATTAGGCTGGAGTGATTTGGGGAAACCATGGAAAACCCAGCTCTGGATGCCCGGACGGGGATTCGAACTGGCGTCCCTCCGAATGCGAGGACAGAGCGTTTCCGCTCATGCACCAATCCACCATGCTCGGTGGAAATTACGGATTGAATACCAAAACACCATCATCCAGCAGACGAATTTTCTTGATGCTTCCTGAGCGTATCTACATTCACTTGTCATGACATTCAATGCTGTTTCGTAGAGGTTGCAGATACCCATATAACTTCAAAATGAGTTTCCGCCCCTAAAGACCTCGACGTCGACGAGACGTAAAGTCGCCACAAAAAAACAGCAATAGTTCGTTCAATAAACCAAAAACACAGTTGTTTGGAAACATTTATAATGTTTCGCTTGTTTCATATTTTAATGGAGTTTTTTTTTCTGTCTTTCGACTGGTTTGATGCAATCTTCCATCCCTTCCTATGCTGTGCTAACCTCTTCATCTCTACATATCTCTTACAACCCACGTCCTCAATTATGTGCTTCATATAATCTAATCTCTCTGTCTTCCTCTACAGTTCTTACCTTCGACTGTTCCCTCCAGTAACAAATCCAGCATGTCTCAAAATGTGACCTACCAGCCCGTCTCTTCTTTCTGTCAGTTTCTTCCACAAACTTCTAACTAATGGAGATTATGGTTCTTCTTTTTCGTATGGCTTTACACCTGGTTGATGTCGGCGTTGACGTCGAGGTCAGTAGAAGTATGAAAGGACTGGGACAAGGAACGCGAAGGAAATCGCCCATTACCTTTTGAAGGAACCTTCCCGGCATTAGGCTGGAGTGATTTGGGGAAACCATGGTAAACCCAGCTCTGGATGAGCAGACAGGGATTCGAAGTCACATCCCTCCGAACGCGAGGACAGAGCGTTTCCGCTCATGCACCAATCCACCATTCTCGGTGGAAATTACGGATACGCCACAACATGTGTGTGATGGTTCCCGACATGAATGAAACGTTATAAACTTACAATTACTGTGATTTAAGAGCTAGCAACTTTTTTCCCCCTACTTATTAAAAGCGTTTCGCTTCGAAGACATCGAGGTCATTAGAAGCGGGAAAGAACTAGTGTTAAGGTACAAGAAGGAAGGAATTAGGCCATTGCTTATTGAAGGAATCATCCCGACATTTGCATGGAGTGATATCGGGAAATCATGGAAAAGCAAAATCTGAATGGTCAACGGGGGATTTGAACTCGCGACCTACCGAATGCTAGATCCGAGCGTGTTCTGTCGAGCTAACGTAATTTTCGCTATTGCATTATGTATTGTAAGATCGAAGTTTTTCACGGCGTTGTATATAAACAAACTGTTCTCGGACTTCAAGCCTCGTAAAAAAGTCACACTTGTGGGACGTTTCGAAGGCGTTAAGAATGAGGACTGAGATAGACGCCTTCTGAATGTCCCACAAGTGTGACTTTTTTAGTTGGTTGGAAGTCCGAGAAGATTTTATTTGCATTTTATATTATTCAATTTGGTTAACACAGCTTTTCTACAGATCCTGGGTGTAATAGTGGTATTCTCCTACGTCAGCAATCCTCCACATGTAGTCCACGAAGATTGTGGTCCTCAGGAAGAATGATAAAAATTTAACTATAATTTAATTTAAGATGTCATAAGAAAAGTTAGAAGTATTTTTCACGTTTGATAATTCGCTTCCAATTTCATATTAGCTTTTTTTATTTAGGGATTCAAAACATGATTTTGGACATATTACGTAATAATGGTACATTAATCGACACTGCATCGGGGAGGTACAACGGGCCAATGTTCGAATCCTCGTCGCGGCGTATCGGCTGTCTTGATTGCGGTTTTAAGGCGGTTTACCACAATCATCTAGGCAGATGCCAATCTTCTCCTCATAAATAACACATTTTACAAACAAAAATACACTTATCTTACAGAACACAAAGAAATTACTCGTTCCGCAGGTAGATAGAGACACAGGATTTCTTTCAATAGATTAAGTACGCGGGTTCAAACAAATTTGGTTCTAGTTCGAGTAAGACATATGTCCTTCTCTTCCCCAATCTCATGATTCACATTGGCCACCTGAGAATAGCAGAGGTCGGTGCTACGTGATTATTTGGTGGCCGGATCGAGAGAAAAAATGAAAGAGAGATATAATATGCGCCAAATTTTAATACCATTCATATCACAACAGTAAAAACAAGCAAAAAACAAAAAGAAAAACTAAACGAACAAACAAAAAACAAATAAACAAACGAAAAACAAACAAACAAACAAAAAAAACAAAAACAAAAAACAAAAAAACTGCAATTGTAAGTTACTAGTGCGTATTATTACATTCAACATTTTACAGATCCTCGGTTTAAACACGATTGAATAACACTTTCGTGTGTGATTGCGGTGAACCATCTGCAAACAACGATCAGGACGGCAGGTATATCCGGACCGGGAATTGAACCCTGAAATCTGAGTATTGGTCACCGCCTACCGGCCATGCTGAATGCGGATTTAGGTGGTTCCCCGCAATGATCTAGGCGAATACTGGAACGGTTCTCAATCTCCGGCTCATAAACTACACATTTCATAAACAAAAATACAATTGTCATACACAACACAAATAAAATTTACACATTGAACCTGTCGAGTCAAAAATGGCGACGCTTTAGAAAGGCGCACGAACGTCAATGCAGTAGGTTAAACACCAATTGTAAATACATCTTATTCAAAACATAATATTTTTTCTCATACATTTATTCCATAGTGGTGTAAATTCTTTGCTTGATTTTTTGTATTAGGGCCACCTCACATATGCCCACCCGGTACAAGAAACCGAACACCACTACGCAAGTGGGACCACCCCCTGTTCTAATCAACCAACCCCCGGGGGGTTGCAGGTTGCTCGTTAGCTGGTGGGTGGAGCCGCTCCCTGGACCATAATTCATACAGGCCATACCCCCAACACAGACTTCATCAGCAGACGGGATGGAGGTTGAGATCTTCATATTACAACTCGTAAAACGGAAAGCTATATCCGTCATGTGATCCGCCACCCCGAGAAAATGGGTTGCAGCTGCATTTCGACAGAATTCGGCGTCTTTGATGTGGGGACATTAGTCAGGTAGTGTTGTGAGTTACTAACCCGAGTCCTAATTAAGTTAGCTCAGGGAGTACTAACACATAGACTGGAAATAGGGAAGCCCGCTGACGGAAAGTCGTTAATATCGCCTACAGCAAAAAAAGAATAAAAAAGACCCTTGTAAGGTTTTAAGGGTGCAACCCGTGTATACATGCTATAATTATAGTTACTGATCTGTTACGGTAGTTAGTAAGGTCCATATATTTTCCCGAGTCTTCTCATATTATGTAATTTCTCTGATAAGTATGATGCAATAGGAGAAGAAAGTGAATTCTTTTACTTGTGAAGCAAAATTACAACCGATGATCGAAGCAGGAATGATGTTAAAAGCAGAATAGCACTACCCTCCATGAAAAACAGTAATCTTTTTGTTTCAAATATTGATCTAGGGTTTAGAAAGAATTTTTTAAAACTCCATGTGTGGAGCACAGCATTTTATGGTAGCGAAGCATGGAATTTAGGAATACCAGAAAGAAAGAAAATTGAAGCATTTTAAATGTGGTTCTACAGAAGAATGCTGAAAATTAAGTGGATGTACAAAGTACGAAATGAACGAATTTTGGAAATGATGGGTGAGGAAAGAAGTTTGTGGAAGATGCTTACAGATAGATGAGACTGGCTGGTAGGTCATATTTTGAGACATGCAGGATTGGTTAATTTGTTAGTGGAGGGAACAGTCGAAGGTAAGAACTGTAGAGGAAGACAGAGATTGGAATAATTGATGACGTAGGCTGTAAGGGGTGTGTAGAGATGAAGAGATTAGCAAAAGACAGGAAGGGATGGAGGATTGCATCAAACCAGTCCAAAGATGACAGAAAAAAAGTGTGATCTAGTGTTGATGTATGAAAAAGATTATTTGTGTTGTGAGACAGAAAAACGTAATGCATTTCAAGTTATGAGAATCGATAATTTTGCACACCGTTAAAGAAGAGTAAAAAGTTTTACATCAAGAATAATTGTGTCGACTCATTAGTGAAAAATTTATTCACTTCAATATATGTGAAGGGTGTAGGTTGAAAAAATCTGTTTCTATGTTTTAGTGGATTTCAGACAAAGTCAACATATCAGCTTGATGGCAGGGTAAATGATAGGCAGCAAATTTCATTAAAATGCTAATCAATACAATTGGCCAACTTTTGTCAAGTGCCACCATATTTTACAACCTGATGACAGAAAAGGGCGGGGGGAACAGCTCACAAAATGGTGAAGCAGAAACTAGAAAAACTGGAAAATATGGCCACAGAGACGTCTAAAACAGCCGAGGAAGAACAAAATGACGGATTGAGTGACACGTTAATACAGCGTACAAAGGAATTGATGAAAGAAATGAAAAGTAAAAAGAGGTTTTAGTGACATAAGTAGGGATTGTACTATCATCTAGGCAGAAGATATGTAATAACTTGTATTGTATGCTGCCTTCGCGAGCAGCTAGCAATAAGAAATGGAAACAAAAAAAACAGTTATTTATTTATTTTAAAAAAAGAGTGAGAGAGAAAACAATCTGTAAATAGGTGACATGAATGAAAATTTAATATAATTTTTTGGGCTTTACGCCTCGTCAACGTCCATGACATTAGAGGTAGGGAGGGACGGGGGGGCAAGTATCGGAAAGGAATTCGGTCATGACCTTTTAAAGGAACATTCCCGGCATTCATCTGGAGTAATTTGGGGACACCATGTAAAACCCAAATCCGGATGGCCGGACGGTGATTCGAACCCACGTGCTGCCGAAAGCTAGACCAAAGCTTTACCGCTCATCCACCACGCTCAGTGAAATTTAGGAGAAGGTGGAATAGCCAGCCAGCAATGACTGAGTAAGAAAAGGTGAACGAGGTGGAGCTGAGATGTACGTACAAAGAATACATTGATAAAGATAAGAACTAAGCGAAGTTTCATCCCGAAGTTTGGTTGGATACACCAGCAGGAGATATACTTAGCCTTCTAATGGAGGTAGGGTGGATATAGTTCCTTTCCTCCTTGCCTGATCTAACCCAGTAATCCTGCTGGGTAAAAGAGACCTGTAGTTTAACGTGGATTTCGAACCACGGAAGCGTTCGGCCATACATCGTATGCCAGCGGTGACTGTCGGTTTAAGGGCTTTTGAAAATCCTCTCCCAGACAGAGATACGAACCGTAGACCTTTTGATCTCTAGTCAGACGCCTAAACCACTGAACCATCAGACCGCTTTGTGATAAAGGTATAGAGACAAAATTTTGTTATGCTTTTATTTTAAGTTTCTTATTTATACATAACAACTGGCACCTGTTGTAAATACACAGGCTGCCGCAAATGAACTTTACACAACAAATTCATTAGATTATTTCATGTTATTACGGTCTCCAGACTTGGAATATCCGGGATATATATCTATAGAGAGAGGAGAATAAATGAAATTCTATCACTCCTTGATGGCATATACTGTTTGTCTCAGTGCGATTTATTAATATTAATCCCACATTCTCTTCCGGATGGCCAACAGTCAATAAAATTACTTTCACGTATCCGAGGACTGCAATGTTCTTTAAGTGTGAAGCACTTTTACTTTCAATACGTCTGTTTGTAGTTCAGAGTGCCCGCTAGCACTGTAATCCTGCGACCGGCCACACTCATACACTCCAAGCGACTGACATCGCCTAGTGCCAACTGTCGCACACGCAACATTACCAGTCACTTGTACTGTTCCACTGTATAAGAAAAGAGTTAAAAACCTAATAATAAAGCCTTTTTGTTGTTCGTTAGAGACATGGAACATGTGCGGATGGTTTGTACCAACGAGAAAGGTCACCTGTGGCTATTCGGCATGTCATGCGTTGTTAGAGTCTATAATTCTGGTAATCACAAAGCCTTTTATGAAACAACGAAATGTCTGCAATGGACAGATACTTCAGATGGTCAGCTTTAGGTGTTCTTGCTAGATACCTTAAAATCTATGTTTCCCTAAAACAACTTCACTTAGTCCACAACCCGAAGGTTGGTTGGATCCTTCAGAAGGAGGCATACTCAGCCATTGTGTCAAAGGTAGGACAGCCAGTTCTTTTCCTTTGGGACCTACAGTTTAACGTGGAATCCGAACCACGGAGCGGCCTGGCGTAGCTTATATAATCAAACACAACTCTCAAAATTCCTGTGCATGCCGGGATTGAAACCCGTGACCAGAGCAGCAAACATCTTGAAAGGATGCACGTTACCCACTGAGCTACCAGACCACTCCATGCTTTTCTATACTGCGAAATATGTATATCATTTCTCATATGCAATATGCTAATAATTTATAAGGATCAATTACTGTAATTACAAATCTAAATCATCTAATTACAGAATTTTAAACTTGTTTACTAATATATACTAACTATTATATATTTCGAATGCGAGAAAACTCTCATGTTTCATTAGAAGTGTTTCTTGAAGAAACAACTTCACAGATTTACATGGCGTCTAGATACTGTGCAGTCCAAGGTCCGAATATTAAAATGAAATATGCTTATCTTCATGCGACATGAGGAGTACAGAAAAGTGTGTCTTCCCGTATGCGTTCGTATGATTCTGTGATTCATGCGGCAACTACAGGTCGCATTATGTTGCCGGTTCGAATCCTCGTCCGGGCAGCCAGAAATGGGTTTTCCATGGTTTCCCCAAATCAATACAGGAGAATGCCGGGATGCTTCCTTCAAAAAGGCCATGGCCGATTTCCTTCCCGTTCCTTACCCCCATTCCCATAACCTCGACATCGACGAGGCGTAAAGCCATAAGTAATATATATATATATATATATATATATATGTTGCGGTGTCGGGTAATGTACCGGGAATATCCTAGGGATAAAAACAGGATATGTTTGATTAATTACGTGAGAATTTTTTTCTGAAATCCGGACCCCCCCCCCCTTTTCTGACGACGTCGTGATTTTGGAGACCCTTTTTTTTTTAGCTCTTCTGTTTTTTGGGGCGGTGAGACCCTAAGACCCACCCCCTAGTGTTGTCGCAAGTCTCGAACCAGCTAATCCCGTGTCGGCGCCGGACACCATCACGGTTCCTCAACCAACTGAGCGAACGGGCGGACAAAATTGTGGTTACTATTACTAGTGAAAGTCATCGAAGCAGGACTAGATCGTCATCTCCTATGAAAAACGAACAATTTGGCGTTTTCACCAATTAATGGGTAATTTGATGACATCATTATCGGGGAAGCTGTTATTAATCAACATGTATGTTACATCTGAGATATGGTAAAAAAAACTTTCTTAATTATTGTGTCCCGATTGCTAATTAGAATTTTTAAGATGATCTGCACTATTGCCGGATTTCCTAATGTATGGTGGAGGTCGAAAATTTAGCAGCATTACTAGCTAAATACATTCTCTTGAATTTTTCCTGAACTACACTACTTTACGTTGTTAATAGCTACCCCAACGCTTAACTTGTAGAGAAATGTACTGTATGATTACATAATTGATTAGTTGAACTTCAAGCCAATCAACGTCAAGCATATCTGGTCGATGCAATACAAGTAAAAGGCATCGGCATTTTTGAACCATAATTAACTGAATTCATGCAGATATTCTTGTCGACCTGTTCTGTATTGGGCTTCTCATACTAGCATGGACATCACATCCTACACCCTCTAAATTTTCTAAATCTGTAAACATCGCCTCTGATACTAAATTAGTTCGTCTCGAATTCTTCTTGAGATATATATATATTTAACAATCTAATATTCCTCGTGCATTATGTCCCTGTAATCTGAATAAAATCAAGGTATTTTATAATAGATGAGATTTACTTTTCTGTGACCTTGCGATAGACAGATAAAATATTATCAGATAACAGCCATTAAATCTTTGACATGGTTCTGTGAGGTATTCCATACTGTCTCCTTTGGAAGCGGTTCTAAATTATTTTTCGCTTCAGTGTAAAAATAGGCTCCATACAAAAGTTCACACAACTAACTTCTTCATATTCAGATATATGTTTTGTCTACACGAATTTCTTTTTACAAGAAAACACTTCTAGTTGCCTAGCATATATTTTCTGTCCTTGTAGCATGTGTCTTGAATGTTAATTTTTTTTTATCGAATTAAAAAAAAAAAAGTTTGATTCATTACATGCGTATTCTAATTGTTTGAACGTTTTCAAAGGCAGAAAATTCAGAAAATTTTAGGAGTCATTAACTTCCTAGGCTAGTATTCCAATGTAATGATAATTCCTTAGAGTAATAATTTCACTCCATTTATACGTTGTTCCTTTTTCAAATATCATTCTTATTCCATTCATTGCTTGTTTCACATACACTTCCAAACACTTATGCTATATTATGCAAACTTATCAACAGTTTAATGCAAAGCATCTCCCCCCCCCCCCCCCCCCCCCACTAAACGTTGGAAACCAAATTGATATACGAAATAAACGAACCACAAAATCGAATTTAATCAAATTTTCCATTTGCGTCATGATTGCTAAAACGTAGAAGTTAGATAACAGTGGCGCGTATTTTTATTGCTGTTAACTATATACAATATTGTGCCGTACACCATTAAATCACCTCGTTTTACAGTAACCACTTACAACGCGCTCTGTTGGCGCTCGCTTGAACTCCTACGCAGTACTACAGTGCCATCTCGTAACGATACGGTGAACCTGGTCGACTTGCTACTGAGGCGGTTATGCGCATGCGCGGTTCAATAACGGCTTCACGCAGTATTTCAAAACATATGACTCGATTTATTGCATAATTGTCGCTGTACAGAACAAGGAATGCTAGCTGACTCAACAATTATAGTTGCAAAAACAGTAAACGACTTCTTAGACACTGTGAAATAAAAAACGGCAATAATTTTATAGCCAACAAAACGAACAAGCCACTGAGTTTTTCCAGAGATGAATAATTTACCAAAAAGCGATGAAAGAATTTAAAATTGAAATATGTAGAGAGCAAATGAAGGTTGCTGAAGGAAATCGGGAAGATGGGTGTTATTCCCACCAGAATGTGCGCTCCATTGCAGTTAAAAATTAAATTAAAAACATTTTATATTAGGCTAGCTTTAGGCACAAATCTGTATGAAGTAGTTATTTGTGTTGAAGTAATATGCCTAACCGATGACGACGATATGATTCCCTTTACACTATTTACTTGAATAAACCCAATTTCGTTCCCATACATTCAGTAAATTATAATTATTAATTAATGCGATGAAGATTATGCCCCAGTTGTAATTTTCATATATATTATTCCTTCAAAAGGCCATGGCCGAATTTATTCCCGTTCCTTGTCGTCAGTACCCTCCCGCCTTTAATGACCTCGACGTCGACGAGGCGTAAAGCCATAAGTAAAAACAAAAAAAAACAATAAAACAACAAAACAGAAACAAAAAAAACGAATGGACCCTATCACATTAAGCAATGCCTTGATTTGTTCATGGCTTGTAATTAAGAAATTGTCCAGTGTTTCCACTGGGAAGTCATAAATAGGGTTTGTTAGCTCCTGAAGCCTCGCACATGCCTTATTGTAACAGGCAGGGTATGATAGACGTTTATCTATTTGACATTTTCTCCTATCGGTGGTCGATGTGCCATCCCTTCTCGTCTTATATATTTTCATAAAGGCATATTTTTTATTGAAAAAACTAATTGGCAGTCATTGAGAACTGCCGAGAGAAGTGAAAATTTTATGAATAACATACGGGCAACGCGTCATACTTTTATATACAGATATACTAAGTAATAATAATAATTCCGTCTGGTCGTATTGATCTGGTGAAAGGTTTTCTATTGGCTTCAAATTCCGCCCCTGTCTTAGCCGCCTTAACCTAACCCGGTAGTAGGGGACCTACAGTTCAACGTGGAATCCGAACCATGGAAGCGTTCTGGCGTACTTCGCATTACATGCAAGAGGTGAAGATCTATGAAAATCCCTACCGAGACAGAGATTCGAAAAGGGTACCATTCTTTCGCCAGTCAGACACCTTAACCACTGAACCACCAGACTTAAGCAGATACACTACTACCATTAGCGTGTCGGTATTGCGAACTCATAACATTTTACGCATTCAAAAATCGCCCAACGCACCTAAAGAAGTTTTCACTTCAAAAACTAAAAATCTAACTTAGTCCACAACCCGACGGTTCGTCGAATCTTCCAGAAGGAGATGTACCAAGCTATTTTATGTGAAGCTAGATGCAGTTTAATGTGGAATCAGAACCATGTAGCTTCCCGGCAACTCCTAAAAATTCCTTCTCACCGCGAGATTTGAACCCACGACCGGAGAGAGAACATTCAGAAGCTACCAGACCGCCTTTTTTTGATGTATACGCCTTCTAACCACTATCAAAATCGGATTAAAACTGTAAATTTGTATGAACAACGTTGACAGAAATTAAGGGGAAGTGTAAAGGAGGAGAGGGTTTAGTTTTCTGTAAATCAAACGTAAACAATGTTATTCTATTTGATTTAAAATATACGTATGCAAAGTTCCATCAAAATCGGATAAAACTGTGTGTTTGTTTAAAGATTTTGCATACCATACGCGCAACAGGTGACGTGATGGTGATGCGCGGAACAAGTGGCGTCTTGGTGACGTCACGAACTCACATATTTACCACCGTCCAAACTTCGCGTAAACCCCTTTAAAGTTTTCGCTTCAAAAATCATCAGTGGTTGGTTATGTGGATCAATATCCCCACGTTAACCAATCGATTTTAGATGCGCTTGTATATAGAATCTGGTCACAAGCCCTCGGAACCGTTCTTTCAACGTTGATACATCTGTATGTTCATGAAGGGCAGAGGTAGGAAACCTTGTGCCAAGATGTAGGACTCTCTTCAGAGCTGTGTTTTGAGCTACTTGCAGGCTTAAGGTGTGTCGCGGCCGTGTATTAGCTCACTGGACAGGCGTACTCGAACATCGGCCTGATTAGGGACACGGAAAATATATCGATACTTCTTGTTCTCGAGTATTTTTGTTTTGATACCGATACATTTGTACTCTGTACTTTTCATACGATATCAGTACATTATGGCAGGTATTGATACCAATATGACGCTGGGAAAATTATTGTAAATACTACAAATGCACGTAAAATAAGCGAAAATATAATTTGTACATCTCAAGACGAGAATCTTGGTAGGACTGTCGATTATAGAACTTGAGAATGGTATGATAACTGGTTTTTTATATTTCTTAATTTCTTAAAAAAAAAAAAAAAAAAAAAAGTGAAGGCTTGAACGCTCGAGACTCTTGTTTTGTTTGGAATGAATGTGAAACTTTGTTTTGTGGTGTACTTGTGCGACTGTCAATGCTGTATTAATGGCAACTGTGATTTTTCTATCCACATTTTTTTTGTTATTTTATAATAATATTTGAAAACTGTAAGTTCAATAAGTGTCAGCACATACAAAACAATAAAGCAAAAGCCGAGCGTCAGGCTCCTTTTTACTATTTCCTTGGCTAGTAAAAAGTAGGAACGGGGAACTACTCACCCTTTGGACCAATGGGATGGTATGAAAGTAGTATTCTCTTATTTGAATAAGTTAGCCCAGGAATATCTGATAGTTCCAGCAACGCCAGTCCCCACCGAACGAAGGAGAGCACACAGTACAATAACAAAGGCAAGAAACAAATTATCATCGAAACGATTGGATAATTTATTATTGTTTTTACTGACTGTTCGGACGAAGAGTGGGAAGTGTAAGATTAGTATATATTTTAGTTTAACGAGCCATGGCAGTCTGCTGTTTGATTTACAACTAAAATAAAAATTATTTCTAATTAAATTTAACCTTGTATTAATTTATTTAATTTATAATACATTTTATTACACAGTAGGGCTACAAAAATAATATTATTTATTGCTGCAAATTTCATCGAATAAAAAAAAAAGTTTTGCCCAATTCAGCTAAACATTTTGTTTAAAAAACATGTCTAAAATTTGAAATTAAGTGCGCCCAATATTAAAATAAGAAATATAAAGAAAAGAAAATCTCAGTCCAAATGCATGATTTGAAAAGTATCATTTTATCGATAGCTTCCTTTCGATACCCTAATGTTTACCCCGTGTCATGGATTAGAAATAAATGAGGGGAGCCGTCTCACCCAAGTCCACTCTTCACGAAGATACCAGGAAGCCACAGGCTTAACGTCCCCATACGACAACGTATCACTATCAACAGTATCGCATGCTCTCACTCCATATGCACTGTTGAGAGGTTGGGATTTAACCCAGGACTTCAGTGAACTATCTGGTGACTTTTCATCACCACCTCTCCTACCATGCCGGCCAAGTCCTCACGAAAATTTCTTCCCTCACCAGGACTGGAAGCAGCTAACCCTGTGTCAGCTCCGGACACCATCACGGCGCCGCAACCAACTGACCCAACGGGGCGGGCTTTCAAATGTCCGTTGCTGCTGTTTGATTTATACCACGGTGCCACAATCAACTGAGGCAACGGGGTCAGATTAACCCAGCCATATCATTGCATTGTAAAAATTATCTTCTACGTTGGCTGGTTTTATCATATTTACAGCTAAATTTCAGAATGATCCAAGCACTTCTGTCTGTTAATTGAAGAGACAGGCTGTAATTAGATCGTTCTTATAGTGCTTTCTGCTACTGTCCGGCACTGTGGTGTTGGGATATTGTTTGTTACTTGTCACTTCGACTTACGATAGAGTGTTTGTGAACACGTTATGATTTTTCTGAGATCCTAAAGTTTTGTTTATTGGTTAAAAACGTAGAAGGTCACCTAGGAAAAAAGCAGGGGAAGCAATTCGGTGGCGTTTAGGGCCAGGAAGATTTCATGGAAAGATCAGTAACAGCATGGTTTATAGTCGAACGCCACTTTGGTATGAAGATGATCCAAGACGTCTTCAGACCGCTTATCAGGCCGACCCCGGCAGCGTAGTGGTAGTGTGGTTGCTTCTCGTTGCAGGGGTCGCCGGTTCGAGTCCGGCCTAGGGCATGGGTGGTTTTAATTAAATGTTGGTTGTGTTCGTCTTGTGTCGTCCTTACACATTTGAGAAAATAATCATACTTTTAAGAAATCTGTACATTGTAAGAGAAACAAACACATTGAGCTGGCTGAATGGCTAACAAGGCCGAATGCCATTTAAAAAAAAAAAAAAAAAAAAAAAAAAAAAAAAAAAAAAAAAAAAAAAAAAACAAGACCGCTTATCAGAGATTAGTGAAATGCGACCAATCAGCCATCGAACGAGATTCGGTATCTAGGAGGAAGTTTTGGAAACATCTATGTCCCTGTGAGCGCAACGATGCTAGTAAGCTAGCTCTGTGACCGTTCTGATACTTGTGTAGTGATGGTTGGCTACGTATCAGCCGCTCTCTAGGGTTTACAGTACCTTTACCGCTAGTTACCCATGTATTTACTTTACTGTTGTGTGTTTTGAGATAGAATGTTGTAACATGCGTAGCTATTTTCAACTTATGTGCTGACAAAGCATTGCGTTAGCAACACATGGTCATATCTTAGTTTTTTTGTCAAGTCTTTCGACTAGTTTAATGCAATTCCAGACCATTGCTCAAATATGGTAGTGTAGTATGGGACCCTCATTTTACGTATCAAATACAGGAGTTGGAGAGGGTGCAAAAAAGGGCTGCTAGATTTGTTTCTGGAAATTATGGCAGAATGCAATCAGTGACGGATATGATAAAGGAGCTGGAATGGGATTCATTGCAAGACAGGAGGAACATGAGGAAGGTCATGGGAGTGTACAGAGGCATGGAAAGATATTGCAGTAGGTATGAAAAGTAGTGCATGGAAGGGAAAAGATGACCATTACCACAAGCTGGCACTCGATTTCAGGCACAAGGGTGTGGGAAGATTCTCTTTTTTAGGTAAGGGTGTCAGGGATTGGAATGAGTTACCAAGAGAAATGATGAATAATTTACCGAAAACTTTGAAAGAATTTAAAGATAAAATTAGTAGAGGGCAAATGTAGGTGGGTGCAGGATAGGGGGATGATGGGTGTATAGGGAAATTGCCATCGGAGCCTGTGCTCCATTTCAATTAAATTAAATTAAATTCTCCGTCCATTGCTATCTTGAGCTAATCTTTTCGTACGGACATAAACATTATCTTTTATCTGTTTCACATGACATAATCTACTTTTTCTTAAACTTTTTTCTCGAATAATAATTACACAAATTCCACATGTTCCAAAACATGACCCACCATTCCGTGTATTATTTTACCAATATGCATCCATAAGCATGTTGATTCACTTATGATTTCAGGCCATTAGTAATTTCCTACGTCATAAGTCGTTTGATTTCCAGCAGTCTTCTAAAGTACCATATTCTTAAGTAACTCGTATTTTCTAAACCCACACCATTTAGAGATAGGACTTCTTCCCAGTCAGTCAACTACATTTCTTTGCTTTAAATCATCGTTCAGCAAAGAGGCACATGCTGCGGGTGAAAAGTAACAGGCTGGATTAGCTTTAAGGAGGACGCGAGTTTGAATCTCCATCCAGGCATCCAGATTTCAGTTTTCCAAAGCTCCAGAAATAACTCCAAAAGTGTATCTGGCCCTTCAAACCTGCCATGGTCGAATTCCTTCAAGTTTCTTGCCCCCCCCCCCTAGTACCAACCCGCGTTTAATAACCTCAACGACGACGAGGCGTGAACTACTAAGGAAACGATCCTGGTACTGAATCATTGGTAAATATTAGAGACGTTCAAGTAGACACACAATAGCTTACGCTACAACCTGGTGGAGGGCATCTGACGTCACTGCTAATGACGGCAGAGAATATGATCACCCAAATGTCGTGTTTACCAACGGAATCATTCTGCAATTTACCAGAGAGAATTTAATCTATATATAACGCCGATAAAACCTCGAGTCTCGTATACATTAACCTGTTATGCCAGGGAGAAATTGAGAAAGGCTGTATGTAAAAACACAGAATATACCATATCAAGCAGACAACTGAGAACCTATGCTGTAATATGTATGTCGTCATTAACTAATGATCGGAAGAGAAGAGGTGGAGGATTATAAATACTGTACCATACATTTATAACAAAAAGCAATTAGGGAAAAAATATAATTGTCATCTTACATGATTTTTTTCTGATATTTATTTTCATAAGTTACCCCCTGCAGCAATTTAATTAATAATTGCATATGTATATGTATTAATTTTCTCATGACAGAATCAAAATTTTATTTATGTTTAATCCTTATAACAGGTTACTAATACATTTTTTTTTTTAAAATGCAGGTTTCCTTATGGCACAAGTACACAGAGTTTAAGTCAAGAAGGAGCGGAGCACTTGAAAAACTGCTGCAATTATCCTATGAAATATTAGTTAGGAAAGTTATTCAGGGTATACAGCAGGGAAGTAAGGAAATTGGATTATGAACCTTGGTCATCTTGTAACAGTCATACATCCCGTTAATTTATAAAATGTCAAGAAATGGGATTGAATAACATTTATTTTGTTTGTAATGAACATAAAGTGATGTTGTAAGATATTAATGACAAGTTTTTGTTAAGAATTTTCGACCACAAAGAAATAATGTGCTGACTGGTCATGGAGATTCCATAGATAATAAGAAGGAAGAATAAAAAATGGATGGATTGGATGGAATGGAAGTGATTGAGCAGAGCTGGCGGATATGAAATTGGAAATGGTGCCAGTAGGGAGTTGCCGAGGCAAGTTTTAATTTTAAAAGCAACACTTTTTGATTTCTATTCTGTTGGCTTGCTAGGCCTAACAGAGAAGAGGATTTTCTGTCGGGGTTTGCTCCCCTAGCCTTTGAAGATCCCTCTTCACCACAAGGCAGTGATGGGTAACCACCTCTGCTATCTACCGCATATCGAAGAACTTCTTCTCTGCCGTAGATGCCGTTAAGGTCTTCACCCGTGTCCCTGGGCATGGGTGCTGCGTTATACCCCGCAGGACTGCGTCCCCACCTGAACTTTACCATTCTGCCATTTAGGACTACTGAGATGGAGAATGCCCCCCCCCCCCCCCCCCGGCATCGTGGATGCGCCAGGCAAGAATTACTCAAGTGGAGGATAGGGAATATGACCCTATCTTCCTTGAGTAGGTTTAATGGTTGTGTATGGTGTCACAAACAAAGGCCCTCCAGAAAACTGGACTTAACCATATAAAAAATTATGAGATTAGATCAAACCTAGAGTTAAAGGAATTCATGGAAGAAAGAGTTAGATCATCAGGACTTAAGTGGTTTGGGCATGTCAAGAGAATCAGTAGTCCAAGACAACCAAATATTTATTTAAAAAAAAAAAAAAAAAAAAAAGGATAGTGGACAAAAGAACAGTGGGAAGACCAAGAAGAAGATGGACAGACCAATTGAAGGAGGACATAGAGAGAAGAGGCTGGAACTGGGAATATATACAGTCCAGTCACATTAATGTGACCACCACCTACTTTCGACGTCAACGTGAAATAACCAATCACATAAGGCAGGTGGCAGCACATTACAGTGGAGTGTATATAAAGGATGTCCTAGGGCATAGGAAAGCATTTCAATCGTTGGTGTAATGCAGAACCTTATCCGACGTCCAAAAGGGCATGATTATTGGCTTTCGGGCCAAGGGTGGAAGCATTTCGGAAACGGCTAATTTTGTGAACTGTTCACGTGCCGCCGTGATGAAAGTATACTGTGCATGGCAAAATGGCATTATTCAAAATCAGCGGCGTGGAACATGTGGTGCACCACGGGCTATAGATGACCGAGGCGAACGAAGGCTACGGAGATGCGTTCGGGCAAATAGACGAGCTACTGTTGAGCAACTGACCGCCCAGATGAACCAAGGAGCTACCAAGAGTGTATCCTCAACAACGGTTCAGCGAACGTTGCTGCGCATGGGCCTCCGCAGCAGACGCCTGGTTAATTCACCTATGCTGACTGCTGTTCATCGGTGACTAAGGCTGGAATTTGCACGCCAGTTCCGCAACTGGATGTCCACAGAGTGGCGACATGTGGCTTTTTCCGATGAATCACGTTTTATGCTCCATCTGACAGATGGACGTTGGCGCATACGGCGTGAAACGTCTGAAAGCAAACACCCTCCAACAATTGCCGGAAGGATCCAGGGTCAAGGAGGGAGCATTATGGTTTGGGGAATGTTTTCCTGACATTCACTAGGTGAACTCATCATTGTGGAAGGCACGATGGATCAGCACAAGTACGTATCTGTCCTTGCGGACCATGTCCACCCCTACATGCGAATAATTTTTCCTCAGAATGATGGCATCTACCAGCAGAACAATGCGAGGTGTCATACAGCTCGCAGTGTATGTGCGTGGTTCGAAGAGCACCAGGATGAGTTTACCTTACTCCCCTGGCCAGCAAACTCACCGGATTTAAACCCAATCGAGAATCTGTGGGACCACCTCGATCGGGTTGTTCGCGCCATGGATCCTCAACCGCGTAATCTAGCGCAGCTGGCCACGGCACTGGAGTCGGCATGGCTCAACATCCAGTGAACGCCTTCAGAAACCTAATTGACTCTCTTCGTGCACGCCTCGCAGCGGTCCGCTCTGCCAAAGGTGGTTATTCTGGTTTTTGAGAGGTGATCTCATTAATGTGACTGGACTGTGTATTACGGACAGAGAAATTTTTCTGGATAGGAGACAGTGGAAGACGATCGTCTATAACAACCAAGACATCAACACAGGAAGGATCGTAAACCACACCCGGGAAACTGGAGATGGTCCCCAACGATAATGATGATGATGAGGAAGTTTCCGGGCTATAAAAGAATAATGAACTGTCAATAATTTGTACAGCTGGCGGCCAAAGAGAATATTGATGATACTGAGGTTGTGAAATGTTAATTGTTCATACAGTTTATAGTGTGGACTAATACAGGAAGAATACTAGAAAGATTTTATAGTATTATTGATACTATTTAAAAAGAGAAATCGTAAAATAATTCCAGGTACAGTATAAAAGTTAATTTCAGGTGATGAGAATGATGGAAAGGAATTATAACCGGAATGACGAACTTCGAAATAGATCTTAGTATAAAAAGATGTCGAAATGCGTATTTTCTCCCTGGCGGAAGATGTTAAGGAACAATATAAGCTAAAATAAAATGTTGTAATTCACACCTCCACATATGCAGATGATACAGCTTATTTTACCAGTAGCCGCAGCAAAGCAATCGTCACCCGTCGTCTACAGTAAGTATTGCAAAAGACTGAAGCCTGGGTGAGGAGGTGGCGCACTGGAATCAATCCACCGAAGACCCAAGTCATCTTACTAACTAAAAGGATAGGCCCTCGTCAGAGACCTCAGCTGTATCCACAACTCAAAATTCATAACAACTCAATCCCATGGTCAAATACAGTTCGCTACCCTGGAGTCTAGGTTGACCTGGAGGGCCCACATAAACGACCTCAGCAGAAGAGCTAGCGCGAGACTTCAAGCGTTGTACCCAGTGCTAAACAGGGACAGTAAGCTCTCCGCACCCTTAGGAGTACGGATCTACTGCACATTAGTACTACCAATACTTGAATATGCCTGCCCTGTGTGGGGATACACAGCTAAAACAAATCTAGGCCGACTCCAAGTTATTCAAAATCGCGCTCTGAAGAGAGCCCTTCATTTCGACTGCAGATTTCCCACAATAACCCTTCATGAAGCCGCAGGGCTACCAACATTAAAACAACGATTTAAGGACCTTGCTACCAAATTTTATAATGCAGCCTGTAAGGTGACAAAGTCCCTTACACTTTAAATTTTGTTAAAAGTTAATTAAATACTAGTTGCGTTGTGTTGTGAATACAAATGTGTTAATTTGTTATGAAAAAATGATAAAGATAAACGTATATTTAAGTACCAGAATATCTATGGACAATGATTATCTATAATAATGTATATCTTTGGACGAGAAGAAAAAGAAAATATGGCAAGGGTATGGATGAGAATAAAATATATCTGGTAAGTTGTTGAGTAAAAAGGAATGTAAGAAGTGTGTTTTGACCCTTGTGAATATAAATAAAAGTGTTTTTTCGAGTGTTACTTCAAAGAATTCGTTGTCTAGATATTTATTATTTGTTTGTTTCTGAACTGTGAATGGAAATAATCAGCCGGTTTCAGCAGCTTAGATTACAGCTTGAAGACGGGCAGATTACATTTACCTAAACCTAAATAGAGAGAGAGGGGATCTTACAAGTGGCTGACCGTAAAAGGACACAGAACTAAAAAAAAAAAAAAACTTTAGTTCGGTAAGGAAAGAGCCTGGCAAATCTTCGGAGAAGAGATAGAAAAAGGTAAGACAGAAAATACATTTTAATAACGTGATGTGGACAATAAATAAATGCAGATGTAAATCTGAGAAGCTATTTGAAGAGATATGGTAATTGTTTAAAAATTTGAAGATACTCATAGCCGCGTAAATTATTGCAAATAGTAAGAGTAAACTTCAAGATATGGTAATGAACGTTTTGGTTAAGTGTTAACGAACTAGATATTATTTGTAACTGATTGCCGAAAGGAACTTGCTTTAAATAAAAATAATAGTAAAAGTAAATTGCAGTAGAGTGAATAATACTGTATAGTAGTAAAATAACAAGCAGGAATATAACAGTTAAAATGCCGGGAAAGAAATTCATCTCAATGTATAATGCATGCACGAGAAGTTAACGAGCAAGAATAGTATCTTTGACAAATTGTGGAAGTAAATTTGCTGTAGTTAAAAACTGATATTTTGAATGTGTTTTGTGAAAATAATTTTTGTAAAGATAATATGTATGTTGATGAAAGTTTTTTGTGTCTCTAATTCTGAGTCGATCTACTGCGTTGTAAAATTCATTGTCACCTCGTTGAAGACTTTCTTTTCTCCAGTCTGTATTTACTCTCATAAAATTTTTTATGGGGTTGAAATAATTGGTGTGAAGATTTATCCTTGTGTGAAATATTGTGTGTAAAATGGAAAACAAAAATTTAGTGGTAGATTCCGAGAGTTCATTTAATGGGACGGGAGGCGAAAATATTGAGAAGGTTAAGGTTTCTGGAAATTTAAATAACAGTTTGGATTCGGGTTGCGCGTATTCAGATCAGTCAGTGTGTGATGTTAGTATTCAAAAAGTTCATGAGTTATCTCCAGCTAGCGTAACTCAAAATAAATTTGACCGAGAAGATGATTATTCTTTGGAAATGATACTAGCAAAAATATTACAGAGCCAACAGGAATTAAAGCAGAACCAACAGAGATCTGAAGAAACAAATCAACAACAGATAATGAATATGCAAGAATTAAAACAAACCCTGCTACAGAACCAACAAGATTTAAGACGAGAATTACAACAAAATCAACAGAAGTTTGAAAAGTTAACACTACGACAGATGGAGAAAATGCAAGAATTAACTACACAAAACCGACAAAGAATGGAACAAGAATTTAATCAATGGAAAAATGAAAAGGAAAATATCTATATTAAGCTAGACAATGTGGAGGAGCGCATTGTTAAAGAAGAAGAGAATCGTGAAGAGGCAATGAGGCTGGTATGCGATGAGCAAAATAAGTTGAAGAATGAATTTTCAGGGATTAAACAGGAATTTTGGCAAGTTCAAGGTGAGGTCATGTGTTGCAAAAAGACAGTTGAACAACAATGGATAGAGGTGAATCAGCGAGTTGACGTGGTGCAAAACAAAATCGAATGCTGTGCCGGCAACAATTTAGTACCGTCCGGTCAAATAAAATTACCGGAAGTAAGTTTTGTTCCAGGGGGCGAGATTCATCCGTACATTTTTGTAGAGATTTACAGAAACGCACTACCGAAACACTGGAGTGATGAGGAAAAAATTAGATATGTAAAGATGATGATGAAAGACGAAGCATTGGAATGGTCGTGTGGAGTAGCCGAGAGCAGTATTAGCTACGAAGAATTTCTGCGAAGTTTTTTGAAGAGGTACTGGTCGGAGGAGAGGCAGAGACGTGTGAAACAAGAATTTAGGAACAGCTGTCCATACAAAAGGCAATTTGGTAGCCTTCGCGAATATTGCGAAAAATTGATGAAAGGACTGAAATACTTGTCAATCCCAATAGAAGAAGACGAGAAAATAGAAATTTTGGAGAGAAAAATGCCGCGTTGGGTGCAGGAAAGGATGTTGCTTGCGCGATGGAATAATCTCCAAGAATTTTTAGAAGGAGTGGACAAGATAGACAAATGGGACGATAGGAGTGTGAGAGATCAAAATTTTACCGGAAGTTCGTATGGTGGAAAAGAGCAATCGGGACAAGTATATCGGGAAAAGGATGGAAAGAGAGATGATAGAGAAGCGAGACCGGCACAAGAATGGAAAGGAAAGCCTACACAATATAAACAATGGAGCGATCGAAACGCTAGAGAATGGAAAGCTTTCAACAATGGAAGTAGAGGGATGGAGCGAGTAGAAAGCGGAAAGCAGAGTGACGAAAAAATGCAACCAGGGAAATTAGAAAGGGCTTGTGAAGAGGTCCGTTCCCAGGCCGATGAAAGGAGAGGACCAAGAAATTTTAAAGAATATAGATGTATGTTCATGAGAGTAAACAAAGAAGAAGCAGTAAAACATAGGAAGACCGTTCTAGAAGATGTTGCAAAACATTTCCAAAGAATAGAGAGAGAGGAGAGCAATCAGAAAACGTCAGTAGGGAGTGACAATCAAATCAGAAATAATGAAGAAAGGAAGCCATTAATGGATAAAACACTCATGATTGATGAAGTAGATGAATGGGTAAACCAAGCAAGAAGAGCTTGTAAGGAAAAATTAGGAGTGGAAACGGTAGAAGAAGAAGATGAGGAAGACCTCAAAAAACGATTAGAAGTGGGAAAAGAGCAAGAAGTAACGGTGGACGACAAAGGTCCGTTAAAATGGTGGAGGTGTTTAGAACAAATTGTGGAAAGTGAACGATTCGACAAGGTTGAAAATGAGGCAATGGAAGGAAGTGAGGTGATTGGTTTAGCAGAAATGGATTATTGGACGAACAAGGACCAGAAGAGTATTGACGAGTTGATAGGGGATGAAGGATATGGAATCAATATCTTGAGAAATGAGGATGAAAATTACGAAGAGCGAAGAGAAGAGGAAGATGAGGAAACAGACGATACGATAGACGATGAAGAGTATGGAGACGAAGAAGAATTCAATGAAGATTATAGTATGGAAGAGGGAGAAAACTTTAACGAAGATTTAAAAAAGAGTTATGTAGTCGATAGTGACAAGGATGAAGAAAGAGAACTGAAATGCTTTCTAATAAGGAAGGAAGAAGAGGAAGCAACAAGAGGAAAAGTGAAGATGAAGGACAAAGGATCGACATACAGAGAAGAAGAGGACGCAACAAGAGGAAAAGTGAAGATGAAGGACCGCCGTTCTAGGAAGATTGAGTTCGAAGTAGGGGAACTAGTGTTGGTGAGAACTCATGAACGATCCAGCAGCATAAATGCGGAGATCAAGAAGTTTTTTGATATATATGAAGGACCGTATAAAATTGTGGGGAGACCTCATCAACATGCATATTATCTTCAGTACCCGAAATCTGGAAAAGTGTTAGGTTTAAGGAACCTGAAAGATTTGAAACTGTACATCGGGTGAATGAGAGGATGAAAGTTGCAGAGAGTGAATGTAAATATTGTGAACTAAGAGAAAGAGATCAACAAAATTTGTGGGTAAAATTTTGATGACAAGTAGCGGGGGGGATATGTAAGGTGACAAAGTCCCTTACACTTTAAATTTTGTTAAAAGTTAATTAAATACTAGTTGCGTTGTGTTGTGAATACAAATGTGTTATGTTATGAAAAAAATGATAAAGATAAACGTATATTTAAGTACCAGAATATCTATGGACAATGATTATCTATAATAATGTATATCTTTGGACGAGAAGAAAAAGAAAATATGGCAAGGGTATGGATGAGAATTAAATATATCTGGTAAGTTGTTGAGTAAAAGGAATGTAAGAAGTGTGTTTTGACCCTTGTGAATATAAATAAAAATGTTTTTCGAGTGTTACTTCAAAGAATTCGTTGTCTAGATATTTATTATTTGTTTGTTTCTGAACTGTGAATGGAAATAATCAGCCGGTTTCAGCAGCTTAGATTACAGCTTGAAGACGGGCAGTTTACTTTTACCTAAACCTAAATAGAGAGAGAGGGGATCTTACAAGCCCACAAATCTAGAAACCCACTAATCAAAGTCCTGGGGAATTATCCGATTGGAATAGGCCCACACATAGGACCTATCTCACTTCTTCAATAAATCCCCAATCCATCTGAAAATATCTACGCCAAACGTTAAGACACATATAACCTGAACCAAGAACCCATCTATAAGACTAGGAGTAAATGTCGCAAGACAAACCCTCCACCATATTCTGCCCAAGGAGGAAGTGGGCAGCTAATGGCGATGACGAATATTATTAGTAATCGTTGATAAATGACTAGAGAGAAAAACTGAATATTGTTAAACTGAGATAGAAAGGGTAAAAAGTAATAGTATATGTAAAAGAATTCTGAAGTCAGGGATACGCTGAAAAGTACAGAGTATAAACTGCATGCTGGAGTAACGTATAATGCTACGGGACTCACATCAGCAGCTGGAAAGGGTAGAAATGAGGACAACAAATCGATCTATGCAAATTATCCTGGAACACAGTATTTAATGTGAAAAGAGAATTGCTATGGCAGTAACTTGAGGAGAGTGTTCGGTATGTTTAAGACATATATCGGTGTTGAAATACGGTCCGATGTTGAACGGGAGGAAAAGGCGTTGGGTGTAGAAGGGAATGTAGGATAGCAACCAACATTTACCAGTTCTCTAGCTTTAAAAGAAACAGCAAAGATTTTGTTTGTGTTTTTTGTTTGTTTGTTTTTACGGCATTCGGCTACATAGGTCACACAGCCAGCTCAATGTAATTATCATGACTCTTCCAGTGTATCAGTTTTTCCAGTATATTGTTGCTTCTAAGTATGTACACTACATGACGGAAACGACATTCACACTTAAACACCTTTGCCCTCGGCCGGACTCGAACCGGCGAAGTTTCGATTTGTAACTAAGGGAGCTAGGGACTGTAACAAATTATCGAGGAAGGTGCTGAGGAATGTATGAATGTACAGTGTAATACACAAATAGGTTTGTAGGGGCATAAGCTCCATCCCAAGTAAATAATTGGGAACAGTTATTTGCTAACACCAGTGGGCGCTAACAGGCATCTGTGGGAGTTCAAGAGATCATAGGCTGCGTTTCGGGTCCAAGGAATATTGAGGGGGCGAACCGCCACCCCCTTTGATTTTCAGTGTTCCGACTTTATGGGATACATCGAAGGAGGGACCGAGCGTGGTGGGTGAACGGTTAACGTTCTGGCCTTCTCTTTCGGGAGGACGCGGGTTCGAATCCCCGTCCGGGCATCCAGATTTGGGTTTTCCATGGTTTCCCGAAATCACTCCAGGCGAATGCCGGGATGCTTCCTTCAAAAAGACCATGGCCGAATTCCTTCCCGTTCCTCGTCCCCAGTCCCATCCCACCTCTAATGACTATAGCTGTCGACAAGGCATAAAGCTATAAGTAAAAAAAAAGTTGAAGAAGGTTTTCGTTAAATTCCCATAATCAAATGCAGCGGAAAGAGAATATTGTTTAGTCAGCAGTTTATCAGCAAAGTAAATATTTCTGATGACAAATAAGACATCAAATTAATGTATTCGTTAATCAAACTATGAGCAATGGACCAATATGGTTAACATATTTTCAAGACGTAATTTTAAAAATCTGTCCTTGATTTTAAATATATAATATTATAATACACGCCACCTATCATTGGGGCCTTCGAATCACTGTTTGAAAAAGTGAATTGTGGCTCAAATAAGTTGGAACACTATGGGTTAAATTATTCATGGTAATTTTTTTTTTACTGCTTAACGTCTCTTAACAGCGAGGTCTTTAGAGGCGGGAAAGGATGGGGGGGGGGGCAAGGAATGGGAAGGAATTCGGCCATGGCCTTTTGAAGGAAGCAACCCGGCATTTGCCTGGAGTTATTTGGGAAACCATGGAAAACCCAAATCTGGATGCCCGGACGGGGATTCGAACCAGCGTCCTCCCAAATGCGAGGCCAGAACACTAGCCGTTACACCACGACGCTCGGTTTCATGGTCAAAAGATGTGAGCTTATCATGAAGTGGTAGCCATGTGTAAGCGATCCTGACATTGGATGACGGCGTGTTGGTTAGAGGAGATCAGCCCAAATCCTCTTCTTTCAACACATGCAAGTTGTTAGCTCGGATAAACAAATTGAGAGGTATTTTGACATAGTCTGGAAATGAAAAAACTCACTGTTCTTGTAAAAATATTATTGAATTTGTTTAATAACTCCAAGCGCCACTACACACAGACTGCTTTGCGTCCAGCCTTCCTACAATATCCAGCGAAAAAGAGTGTTGCACTACTTAAATAACAACACTATGCTACTCTGGATACTAAACATGCTACAGACTGTGGGAACCCAATAATATTACACGTCAAGTCACAAACATTAATGAAGTTATTCAGGATACTTATAACTAATAAATGCTGCATATTTCAATATTATTAATAATAATCATAATAAATGTTTTGGGGGTTAGTGATAATGTTATAAAGAGAATTCGGTATTTTTTTTTTCTTTTATAATGGTGTGTTAGGTCAAAGAACGCTAGAATGTATAAAATTAAGAAAAACACGAAACCTATATTTCCAGCCTAGCCACTCATGTCTGGTTGTTCTGCTGGTTATCACTATGGTTCGGATCTTTAGGAAAAGTCATATTTTTTTCCTGCCTTCCTTTTGAGCTGAAATGCTGAATTAACCACAGATTCAACTTTTCTGATTGTATTTAAATGTGTTTTATATAGCATGTAAATGCATATTCAGACCATCTTCCTAGTTTTGGTCATATTACCATAATCTTTATGGTCATATGGCCATATTTTGAGAAAAAATCTGGTAGTTTTTTAATCGTACCGGGAATTCACTAGATATAGATGAGAAGAAATTAAGATAATTATTCACAGAAAGAAACAAAACTAATTTTAATTGTAGTCAGAACCCACCAATCAAGAATTAAAGTTTTGCATTATTGTCGTTCTCTAAACGTTAATGTTCTGCCCGGCTATTAATCTCGACAATCCAGCAGAAGCGTGCCTGTTTCTATCCGCGTCAATCAATATCTCAATGAAATATCCTCAGTCAGTGTTAAATCTGCAGTGGATCAGTGAGTAGACCTACCACCATGCCGAAAGTAAAATTTTCTGAAAGTGCGAAGTTACGTTAGGGAATTTAGAAAGGAGAATTTTAGCACAGATGAAAGATTTTTGATCTTCAAAATAAGTGAAATTAAAGTGACTTCAACAAAACGATTCAAAATTTAATTTTCCCAGTGGAGCACTGAGTCCACGGAAGCAAATTATGCTGTATACATGAACCCGATACTACTAGATGAAATGTGGTGCTACAGAAGAATGCTGAAAATTAGGTGGACAGACAAAGTAAGAAATGAACTAGTTTTGGTAATGATGGGTGAGAAAAGAAGTTTATGGAAGAAGCTTACAGGAAGAAGAGACAGACTGGTAGGTCATATTTTGAGACATGCTGGATTGGTTAATTTGTTAGTGGAGGGAACAGTCGAAGGTAAGAACTGTAGAGGCAGACAGAGATTAGAATATATGAAGCAGATAATTGAGGACGTGGGTTGTAAGGGGTATAGAAATGAAGAGGTTAGCACAGGATAGGAAGGGATGGAGTATTGCATGAAACCAGTCTAAAGACTGACGACGCAAAAAATAAAAATAAAAAAAAAATAAAAAAAATAATAAAAAAAAATGATCATGTTTTCATGTGCAAAAAAATTTAAATTTTTGATCATATTTGTAATTTTTAGGTCATATTCACCCGTTTCTAAGGTCATATTTGCCTGCATATTTCTCTGTTTTTTTTGGTCGTGAAGATCCGAACCATAGTTATCACACAGTGAGAGCGCTGAGAGGTGGATGGTTAGGGGTGAACCCTGCAGATCTCTGGTCGCATGCAGCAGTTAATTCCGGGACGTTAAGCATGCCGGAGCTGAAACAAAGCCTCTGGCCGCCAAGATTAAATTTTAATGAAATGATTGACGGTCTGCTGGTAGTTACGGCCCTTGTGCCCTAGGCCCTTCCACATGAAGCCACGCTGTGGGGGAAAGCTTTAGTACCGCCTGTAAAGAGAACGGGAGCGCCGCGCATCGGCTGGCGGCGGAACTACGTCGCGGAAACGAGTAATATCTCTGGCGAGACGTTCGTTTGTTACTTCCCCGCTACAAGAATCTGTAACTATCGACTTTGAATAACACATATCGATTCATTAATTCCAAACAGATTACTTATTTTACCGATCTATGTAACTGGATACGTTTGTTATTGGAATATAAATAGACGAATAAACAGAAAACAAAATGGTCCCAACGGCGGCTAGTTTTGGTTTTCTGATATGTCCTTTAACATACTGGTAAATACATGTCAAAAAATGAGATATTGTAAATTAATGTCTGATTTTGTAGAAAATATGATGTATGGTTACCTGTTACTAACCAAATGGTTACGGAGGTGAAGGCACATATAAAGCAATAAATAAAACTCTGTTACAATGCAACAAAATCTTCTCGGGTTTGTGGAAATCAGTGACTTTGATATCAAATTTGTTGATATTGAAAGCAGCAACTAGTCACAATTTGTTATTATTAATATTTTTATTATTATCAATATTTTTATTTTTTATTTTACCATACTAAAAATAAAAAATATTAATAATAACAAATTGTGACTGTTTTTTGCTTTCAATATCAACAAACGAATAAGTAGGAATAAGTATCAAATTTAAAGGTTTACGTACGTTTCTGATAGAGATCGTGTAGTTGCAATTGTTTTAGAACAGGGAATGGTGTGGTGGCCGAATAAACAAGGTGTTTAGTCCGGCAAGTGCTGGTCTCAGGTTTTAATGCGTGTTTCAGCCAGAATTTTTAGACTCGACTAACCACGCAGAACTTCACTAGTAGAAAAACTTTGATTTGTTCATTTGAAGTGCGCTGACGAGAAATATATCACACGTTGAGAGACTTAGGTGTTTGTCAGTGCAACTGATAATACACGCCATTTTACTTGGCGATGTATTCACTCTCTACTACATCTATATTTGTTTTATCTCCTTCTTGTCACTTTTTAATAAATAATATCTTATCATAATGAGAGCTTTTTATCGTTGATCCTCGTGTCCAATAACAATTTCTGCTTTCAGAGTCCCTCTTCTTTCCTTTACTCGTTACAAGCTGTTTCTTTCGGAAGGACGCCGGTTCGAATCCCCGTCCGGGGATTCAAATTTGGGTTTTACATGGTTTCCCCAAAGCACTCCAGGCTAATGTCGGGATGCTTCCTTCAAAAGGCCATGGCCGAATTCCTTCCCGTTCCTTGTCCTCAGTCCCATCCCGCCTCTAATGACCTCAACTTCGACGAGGCTTAACCCCTAAGTAAAAAAAAAAAAAAAAAAAAAAAAAAAAAAAAAAAAAAAAAAAAATACAGGCTGTTTGATCTGAATAAGTAGCGTATTGTTGTTTGCGTCCATTCATCCTCCAATGTCACATTCCTACTCGCCCCTATGGCTCTGTTGGTTGCGTCATCGTGATGGAGCCCGGCGCTTGACAGGGGGGTAGGTGGTTCGCGTCCTGGTGGTGGAATAAATTTTCATCATCTGGACTATGTCGGCAGTGTAGAAGAGGTGCTGGAGCACAGTCCCTAATCACCACATTGTGCACCAAACAGCTGGGTTATTACCAAAACTTCTCGTCAGTGCGTATGGAGTCAGGGCATACGTCAGAGTTATATCTCAGATGGGGACGCTAAGCCTGGTCGATTTGTTGGAGTCTTTCGGAAGAGTAGGCATGAACTAGCCAACATTGTGTTGCAACCTATCTCTTTCTTCGTCTATCCCTTCTTAATTCAGAAAGCTTACGGCACACTACACTGGACATACACATATCACAGACATGCACACAAAATTGTAACACCTATATTCACTTCTATCGCTGGGGAAGGATAGAGTATACAACCCCAGTGAAATTGCAGTAAAACAGCTACCAAGATCGGGTTACGGGTTAAAGTAGGCAATAAACCAAGTGACATAACGTAGCAGCCAATCCGACAGTAGCATCCTTCTTCTACCTTTATTACCTGCTGTATATAGAAAATTGAAGCGTTCTTAAGAAAGCTGGCATTTCTTTACCCTAGAGATTTTCCATCTCATGAGCCCAATGAAATTTATATCAGTTGAGATCATTTAATATTATAATACGTAAAATTAAGAGAATTTTGCTTAGTAAAAATGTTTATTGAATCAAAGTTAACAAAACTGCTGTGTAAGCATACTTTTATTTCATTAGTACGAATTTATTTTGAAACATACACAGAACGTACTGGATGACGCAGGATACAATTCTAAACAAAAACCGTGAATGATCAATAATTGGAAAGCAACAGGGGTGGTGTCTGAGCGAGACACCATTAGATCAGCAGTAATAAAAATGTTATTAACATAACGTGCGAATCACACGTGAACATATACATGAGCATGATTCTCTTAAGGAGATACTGAGAACATACAAGACGTAGGCTGAATTAACGAAATACATTGTTTCAAGAATGTGTAATTATACAAGTCGTATGTTGGTGATGAGGCATGGAAGGATATTGGTGTAAGCATTAAAAGTAATGCATGGAAGGGAAAAGATGACCATGACCACAAGCTAGCACTCGATTTCTGGCACAAGGGTGTAGGAAGATTCTCTTTTTTTGAGTAAGGGTGTCAGGGATTGGAATAAGTTACCAAGAGAAACGATGAATAATTTACCGAAAACTTTGAAAGAATTTAGTGTTGAAATTTGCAAATGTAGGTGGGTGCAGGAAAGGGAGAACAAGGGTGTCTAGGGAAATTGCCACCGGAGCTTGCGCTCCATAGCAATTTAATTAAATATTAACGTGTTAAACATCTATAATACCTATGTCACTGTATAGTCATGTTATCAGCTTCGACCAATGAGAGGGAGTAATATTCAATAGAGTGTGTTTACTGGTACTCTAATTAACACAACAACATTCATCGTATTACTTCTTACAAATGTTCGTCAAAAGCCAAGGCAAAGGAAGGAACATTAACTCGTGGTCCACAAATGGCCGAAACAAAAGAAAAACACGAAAACAAAACGGAAAAAAAATTAAAAAAGATACATTTTTCCTATTTAGCATCTGGCCGCATCAAGAATTGTAGCGAAGGCATACGAAACAAACAAATCGTTTTCAATAAGAAAGTGTTATAACAAAAAACGGCTCTAAATGTCAGGATAAAGTAGAAACAAAAATCGCTGAGTGAATGTTAAGGCTCCGGTCCAGCATTCGAATCCCCGTCAGTCCATCCCATTTTCAGTTTTCCGTGTTTTCCCAAAATCACTCCAATCAAAAGCCTGGATGGTTATTTCAAAAAGTCATGACCGAACTCCTTCCCATTTCTTCTCCCTATCCTTTCACTCCTTTAATGACCCCGACGTAGACTAAGCGTAAAGCCATAAGCAAAAGAAATAAAGAAATATAAAATTGTGTAAATCGTTGCTTGCTATTCTGATATTGCTTTATAGTTGTGATACAATGGGTAGTAACATACAGACATACTCGAGAATAGTCATCTAAAATATAGTTTCTTTGGGTAGTTAAAATATATACAACAGCATTGATGAACAGTTTTCAACCCCAGGACCCGCGCAATGTCAAAAATAATGATATGTACCACTGACGTATATTGCCTTTTTTTTTTTTTTTTTTTTTTTTTACCTATGCGTAAATTATTAACATTCGGCACATATTCTACTGTACCATAGCTAAATAAATGTAAAAGCGTGTTTTCAATTCCTGTGAACATAAAGTTATGTAACTGGAGGTCAACTATTAAAAATTAATTACATGTTGAACAGAATTTTAATATTTAGTAACCAAATGAGTAATGATACTACTATAGGCTGGATGCTACATTACATCTCCGACCAACAGGTGCAAAATGTAATAAAAGAAATAAGACCTGACGCATTCATTGTTAATAAATAAACTTGTATCGGCCCTCCAGCCGCCTATAAATGGGCCTATAAATTGAGCCAAGCGATGTTTCGAGTCCATATCTGCCCGCATTTTCAACCAATGGTAAAAGTTACAGGGCAGAGATAGACTCCCTCGAGACTTCCTATGAATGTCACATTTAGACGAGTCTGGAAGCAAGAGAACTTATTTATTTATAACGCTGCGAAAAGCTTCATTCTTGTTGTTTACTTCATCACTCTTATGTTATCAATCTTACCAATAATATTGTTATCGGCATCTACCCATAGACCCTGTGAAAACAGCCATTAATTAAATTCTTAAACGAACGCCTCTTTTTTGAATCCCGACTGGAAATGTATTAAGTTAATAGACTGTTGTAATAAAACTGCATTAACTTCCCCGCAAGTTGGAAATTTTTGTCCGGTCGTTGAAATAGTTATGGCTTGTTTTTTTAGAGAGAGAGTTTAGCTTATAACCTTACTGCCTCATAACACAGTGCAAGAAAAACGTCCATTTTATATGAACAGTTTTTACTCATTTATTTTTAGTGATATTTTTAATTCAATTAGAACTAAATTATTATTATTCTGCTTGGGGCCACATGAACCATTTCGTTGATTACAGATGGTTGGCGATCCGAGGCAGGTTTTTTTTTTTTTTTTTTTTTTTTTTCAAAGTGAAAACTTTTATAGCCGCGTTGAGTAATGTCTGGACGGGGGAAAATCTATGAATTCGTGACTTCCTGTCACTGACATGCTCTGACGTGTAGTGCGTTGGAAGCTTTTTGGATGGATAAAATCTTTTCTTTTTTTTTAACTGCTTTACGTCTCTCAACAGCGAGGTCTTTAGAGACGGGAAAGGATGGGGGCAAGGAATGGGAAGGAATTCGGCCATAGCCTTTTTAAGGAAGCATCCCGGCATTTGCCTAGAGTGATTTGGGAAACCATGGAAAACCCAAAACTGGATGCCCGGACGGGGATTCGAACCGCCGTCCTCCCGAATGCGAGGCCAGAACGCTAACCGTTACACCACCACTCTCGGTAATATAAAATCTCATTAGTTCGCGTCACCAACATGCTAATATTAACATTATATCTGTAGCTATAAGCGAGATCAGTTGGGTTTGGACAGTAGGGAAAGTATAGATTATAATTGTCTCCAATACAGGAAAATGAATGGGTTTGTGTTTGCCAATCTTCTTCATAAAAACACATTTTTTCAGATTTTGATGGAACTTCGTATAATTAAACCTTAAAACAAATAGAAAAATACTGTTTACGTATGATTTACAAAAACCTAAACCCTCTCCTCCTTTCCCCCCTCATCTTAATTTCTATCAACATTGTTCATACAAACCCACAGTTTTTATCAGATTTTGATAATACTTACCACACGTATACTTCAAGGCAATGCGGTATGGTAACTCAGCGGTATAGCCGCATACTTCAGAAAGTTTCTCTCTCCGGTCGTGGCTCAAATCCCGTGGTGATCAGGAATTCTTAGGAGTTTTATCTGATTATATGAGCTATGGCGAGACGTTCCGTGGTTCTGATTCTACGTTAAACTGTAGACTCCTGAAGAAAGGAATTGTCCTTCCTGTCTCTGACACAATAGTTTGGTACATCTCCTTCAGGATGATTCGACCAACCTTCGGGTTGTCGACTAACTTAGATTTTTTATTTTTAAAGTGCAATCTTGTTTAGGCGCATTGTGGCGACTTCTGGATAGGTAAAATGTAATGAGTTCCAGTCACCGACATGCTAGTGTTAACATCATATCTCTTGCGGTCTCATGGCCGAGAGTTTAACGTGTCTGACAGGGGAGCGAAAGGTTTCCAGCTCGAAACAATGACTCAGCGAGGATTTTCAAAGACCCTTAACCCGACCTTCGCCTCTTGCACAGCTTGCCGTGTAATGTGAAGTACGTCAGAACCCTTCGTGGTTCAGATTCCATGTTAAATTGTAGGTCCCCAGTCCTTGGTATCACTACCGGGTTAGATGAATGCTGCTAAGAAATACTGACAACAGGGCATTACGAACACACGCAATTATTATTATTTAGTGTATTTGTAGCTATTTTATTTTATTTTATTATTTTTATTACAACTTTTTACAGCCTAACATCTAGTATCTAAATTAGGCCATACTTACAATAAGAATATGATTAAATTGTTACATATATTTCCGCTACCTAGCGAAATCAAGTGAGTTGTTGTTTACAGATAGAGTACCGTTGTAAGTACAGGCGTTTTATTACAAAAATTTAAGTGCTTGAATGGGATTCATTGCAAGACAGGAGGAGGATGAGGAGGGTCATGGGAGTGTACAGGGCGTATACTGACGATGTGGCATGGAAAGATATTGCAGTAGGTATGAAAAGTAGTGCATGAAAGGGAAAAGGTGACCATGATCACAAGCTGACACCCGATTTCAGGCACAAGGGTGTGGGAAAATTTTCTTTTTTAGGTAAGGGTGTCAGGGATTGGAATGAGTTACCAAGGGGAATGATGAATAACTTACCGAAAACCTTAAAAGAATTTAACGTTAAAATTTGTAGAGGGCAAATGTAGGTGGGTGCAGGTTAGGGGAAATTGCCACCGGAGCGTGTGCTCCATTGCAATTAAATTAAATTAAATGTAGGTTAAATTTCGATTAAAGAAAAAAATAATATTAGTAACATAACCCCTTAATCAACCCACCACTACTATTTTACTACAAATTGTACTGCGCTACTGATAACTACAGTATAAAAGTCAGTTTTTAAGCACAGATCTTCAGTGGGATTCACATCCTAAGTAATTCTTTTTGTAGCTATAAGTATGACGTTTTGAGCGTACGATATTCATTGTTTCTTATGGCCTTGCGCCTCGTCAAGGTTATTAGACGGGGAATGGACTGCGGGCAAGGAACGGGAAGGAATTCGGCCATGGCCTTTTGAAGGAACAATCCCCGCATTCGCCTGGAGAGATTTGAGGAAACATGGGCGACCCAAATGTGAGTGGGCGAACGGGTATTCGAACCTCCATCCTCCGGAATCAGAGGCCAGAGCGTTACCGCGCACCTACCAAGCTCGGTTGACGAGATGAAACGGAACCGGTCAAGTAGCTTTTCCTGAATGACGACTCTTTATTGCACGTGAGGGCTGATATGTTGTGGACACGCTACGTAAGCTGTTTGGCAGACAATACATTCCTAGCAGTGACGTCGCTCAGCCCTGCGGCCAGAACGAGTTGAGGGCCGCAAACCACTGTGCGTTGCAGGTGTTTTGGAGCGGCCGCTGTAAATCAGACGGTCGACGCCGCCAAAGAAGCTTTTACGATCGGGCCGGTCAGTCTCCCGTGGTCCAGGAAGGAACAAGTGGGTTAGGAACGAGAAAAAAAAAACTGACGCCAGAGGTATCTCCTGAAAGGGAAGGTGAGCGCGGACCCCCGGGGACACGTTTTACGTGCGCTCCAGGAATGTTGGCTGTTTGTCCAGACTCCGGTACACCACTGGAACAAATCGCTGGAGGTATGAAGGGAAGACGGGCAAATGCCGTGTGAGCACGGTCACCCAAATACGACACATAAAAATGGGAGACAGTGTTCTAAATCCTTCTATCAGTGCGTAACATTAATTTCAGAGTCAGTATTAATGTGAAATTTTTAAAAGGACAAGGTATATAAATTTTTGAAAAGAAATTTGGTCTAACACTTTCTGATGGATGTAAATTATCAATAATATTGGTATCTGGCATCTCGAGCATTTCAGGTGAAATCCAAAATGGTTTACGAGCGTAAACATTCAACAGACGTCTATCATAAGCAGAATCAGTTATATCACCATAATTTGAAGTATTATTGGACCTTTCTGGGATATAGTTTTCGAAGAAGAGAATTTGGCAAATGCAGCAATTTCAAACAATCTTTTGAGTTCTGTATCATATTCCCTCCATCTTTCATAGCAGCGTTTTTAAAAAAAATAATACCTTACGCCTGGCACTCAAATTCTGAAAACTAAAGTCAAATATAGCAACTTTGTTTTTAGAATAGTCCAGCAATATGTCAGTCAATGAACTTTTGCCATCCGTCAATAATAATACTTTATTAAAACCATGACACAAACCTTCTTTCCACCAGCTTATCAATTTACAAGCCCAATTTGCGTGTGTGGGTTTCATAGGTTTTAATCTAATAAATGACTTTAGCTTAGACCAGAATGATGCAAGATAACTCGCCTATAAAATTGTAAGAATTACGATAGTTCAGAAAAAAAAGATCTTGACATTGAAAACGAATATTTCTCCAAGAAAAATTACGTAGAAGAACTATGTTCCAGATACGTTGCGATCATTTGCTTGCAATAAATCTAGAAAAAAGTTTTAGGTTTTGTTTTAGTCCATCTTCAACAGTATTCAACTTGTATAAAGAGGAAGTATTGCAGGAAATGAAAAAGAAATTTCAAAATACCGTATGGAGCCAGATCAAAGAATCAAGATGCTGTGTTTTACTGATAACGTTCTCTTGTTAGTATATCACGTTAGCTGGATATTCCCGCAGGAGATGGAGCGACAATTTGACTTGCTATACGAAATACTGTACAAATAGATGGGGCGTTTCATATGTGTAAATTCTAGTTCTTACAGAAATTCAAATTCGATCCATGGACTTAAATGAACTTTTTCACGAAACTAATGTTTTACGGACGCTCATAACGCAATATTTAGACTGCAGTAACTGCCAACGAATAAAAAAACCTTGTATTATTCTCCTTAGTAACCTCGTAACAACTGTTGTATTCCAGGCGTTGAGACATAGGACACCATCTCTTGAAACTTTTTTTTTATTATGGTTTTACGTTTCCTCGACTTCTAGGTCATTAGAGGCGAAAAAGGACTGGGGACAAGGAACGGGAAGGAATTCGGCCAAGCCCTTTTGAAGAAAGCATTGTAGCATTCGTCTGGAGTGATTTGGGGAAACAACGGAATACCCAAATCTGGATGCCCGGACAGGAATTCGAACCGGCGTCCTCCCGAATGCGAGGCCACACCGTTAACTGCACACCCACCTCGCTCGGTTTTTTCCCTCCCCTCACAACATTCGGGGCGTAACAGTACTTACATTTTCCCTGTCGACAGACGATCTCTGTGGTTACGGGCAGCAATCTGAAAGTGATATATGAAAACAGCTGAGGCACCAAATATCTCGTAGCCATAAAGTAAACTCCCCTTAGGCGATAAGGGGGAATGGGATATCGGTCCATTTGCGCAAACATTCTACACGCTTTACGGAGCGAATTTTCCGCTTTATTGCTGTTTTTTCAAGATGTCCTCCTCACTCTCCCACCGAAATGACGATTCTGTTATCCATAGAGCTCATCTCTATGAGACACGAACAAGCGAACTAACTTGTCTTATTTACAGTCACACAAAATCCACACTGAATCGTCGATTCGTTCATTCCATTTACTGCACGTCAGAAGAAAGAGAAATGTTGACTGGTTCTATAGGTAATATCCCTATCTCTGATCATCCCCCCAATGCCGAAGAATGTACTTATATATTTGTTAAACCATCATTTCACTAATCAGTTTGTATAAATCATCAATATTAGTGCAGATTTAACTGAATTTTGTTTTAGTTTTATTTTATCCGTAAGCGTTTCACTCAATGTTTCGGGAACATCTTCAGTGATGATATGTTTTTACTTACTTTCTCTTCATGAATAGGCCAAAGCCTATTGCGGTCTCAGCTTTCTAACCGTTTCTTCATGTGGCTACCAATATTCCTTCTTCCTGTAGGATTGTACTGTAGAGGAAGTTTCAAAAATTTGTCGTTACCCATCCTTAGACCGTCGTCCTTCCAATTTTTTTATTTATTTTTTATTTTATTTTTATTTATTTTTTATTTTATGTGAAATACTATCATTCAGAAAGGAAATTTTCAGTTATTGTCTTATTTATACTTTTTTTATCTTTCGTGGAATATCCCCTTACTGATCTTAGGATCTTCATTTCTGCCTCCTGGTAACTAAGTCCAACTATGGGAAGGAAAACCTTGAATCAAGACTCAATTGCTCCAGATTTGAGGTTGTCCAAAGGGCTGATAACACTTCGACATAAAACAGAGTAAAAAAGCTGGTTATATTTTTTTCTATTTCAAATTTGTTTCATCTCTTTTTTGTGCTAGTAAAGTGAAGGAATACGGCCAAGGTCTTTTGAAGGAACCATCCCGGTTGTTTCGTGTTATGGTCAGCGTTCGCTTTGCTCTGTTATTCTGATTTTAAAGGATGAATTATTTCCGTACTTATTCACATTATATTAAACACCACTACACTGCACTCCGCTATCCTAATTTCCACAGTATTGCCTAAGTGTTTATATCTGTACGTATATATTTGTTCCTATTTTGTAACTGCATTAAAGTCTTGCGCCACACTGTGCATTTCACTCCCCGTTCCTAATATTTCAATACATTAAATGGCGAAACAAAGTGACGACAGTTATCTTAATACATTTGTGCGCTACGTTATGCCCACCGCAATGTGTCAATTAAACTGAAAACACTATGGTAAGATACGTTTAAAGTAGTTCGTCGATGCGATTAGAAGCAACTGAGAAATATTTTAACACTTGCTGACGACATCAACAATTAGTGAACAATTTTCAACCAAATCTCAATGAGAAAACTTCTTGTGTATTTTCATGTCATCATGATTCCATGCAATTCTTCGTATCCTCCTATTTCGAGCCAACATCTCAACAGTTAATACCTACATACTTGATTGTCTACTTCTTTTATTCTAATCTTTGCCTCATTCTACCATTCCTTCCTTCGAATGTTCGCTGTATCAACAAATTAACGTCTTGAAATGTTATCCACCATCCTGTCTGGTCTCTTAGTTTCTTCCAGAAAATTCTTTCCTCGCCCATCATTTCCGAAACGTGCTTGTTCTATAGTTCACCTGTTCATTTTTAATACCTCTGTAGCACCATATTTCAGCTTCCTTTTACTGCTTTCTAGGATTCCATCAAAAGCACTGTGTCCCATCTTTTTTTTTTTTAACTGCTTTACGTCTCTCAACAGCGAGGTCTATAGAGACGGGAAAGGATGGGGGCAAGGAATGGGAAGGAATTCGCCCATGGCCTTTTTAAGGAAGCATCCCGGCATTTGCCTGGAGTGATTTGGGAAACCATGGAAAACACCCGGACGCGGATTCGAACCGCCGTCCTCCAGAATGCGAGGCCAGAACGCAAGCCGTTACACCACCACGCTGTGTCCCATGGATGGTTTCAGAAAGTTCTTTCTTGATCCTTTTTTTTAAGTTTACTCTCTTTCTGTATACGGCTTTATTTGCATGTGTTATTCTGTTTTTCATATCATTTTTCTTTGGCCATATAAACCTGTCGTTTAACTTTCCTAATAGCGTAATTAACGTTGTTTATCTAAAACATCTTGTATTATTTTCAAATATTCTCTAATTTTATTATTTTCATCGCCACTTATTTTAGACCACCTGTTCGTTCACGTGTTCCACTAATGTACAGGTAACTCTCTCTTATATCGACTACGTCATAGTTAACACACTGCTAGCGAGAAAAAATGAATAGAACTTAATTGCTCTGAACTAAATGATGCCGCTTATAAGAGAAACATTTCGATTGCAAGACATAGCTAAACCTGACCAGTAGTTTTTACATTAACCATCGCGTTCAACAAAAAATCAGTGCTAACTTATGTACAATTTTATCTTAAACTAGCTGTTACTTCTCGATCTGGCACGTGTGGACTTTAAATTTTATTTCTAGGATTGTATTAGTTACGTAAAGGATCTAGCCAAAAACAGAGGATAATACGATGGTGAACCAATCATCATACAGTTCTACCAAAGAACCTATTTCATGAAGAGAATCAATTAGTAAAATGTCTAAAAATAGCAACAAAATAAGTGTAAGGGGGGTAACTGTGAGCCACTACCTACCACAGAAGATTTTTATTTCTGATTTAAAATCATTTCACTTCCTGTTAACACCATATTGTACACAACGTTTTTGGTTTAGCTGTCCTCTGGTAAGATATATAGCGTTTGGAGGTTGGAAACCCTGAGTTAGTTACATATAACTACCCATGGGGAAAAACGCGTATTTTCTATGTGTAACTCTGCTATTTTTAATGTCTGTCCTTGGGCTTTATTTATAATCATCGCAGACGCTAAACACATCATACACGAATCGACTGTGAAAGAAACAAAGCCTGAACGCCCGATATAATGTTACATGGATTTAAACACGTTATCCGTCTGTCTTTCACCGTTCGGATAGTTTTCAAAATTTCTTGATAATATATGTTATTAACACCAAAAAATGGATCCTATGTCCTTCCCAGTGATACATGGTTCTTCCGTGTCAAATTTCACGAAGATCGATTTAGCCGTTTAGTCGTGAAAACGTATTAAACGGACAAACTGACAGAGCTACTTCCGCATTTATGATATTGGTGTAGATAGGCAAGGCTAATTCTAGATTACGATTCATAGGTCGTATTTTGAGGAATTGTAATGTTCAAACAAAGGAGATAGCGTATAAAACACTAGTGCGTCCGCATCTGGATTACTGTTGTGGGGTTTGGGATCCGTATCGCAAGGTTCTGATTGACTCAGTTGACAGGGTGCAGAGGAGAGCCGCTAGATTCGTGACTTTTTGTTACAGCCCTTATGAAAGTGTCACAGAATTGATACATAGATTGGGCTGGGATAGTTTGGAAGACAGACGACGTAGCTTGCGTTCGAATTTATTGGAGAATATGCGAAAAAATTTAAATTTCGAGTGCAATGAAATACTTCTTCCGCCAACCTATTTAGGTCGCAATGACCGGAGGGATAAGATTAGAGAAATAAGAAGCCGTACTGATACTTATATGTATTCCTTCTTTCCTCGCACTATTCGGGATTGGAATGGGCGGGTTTAGGATTGGTGCTTAGCACCCTCTGCCACCCACAATGTTTGTGATTTGCAGAGTATGAATGTAGATGTAGATGTAGATGTAGATTTCTCAGCTCTACGACATCAAATTTGAAAGATGTTCTGTTTTACCCTTGGAACAATTTGTTGTACTGTACATTAACCAAAAAATCGAAAACCTGTCAAAATCTGACCAGAAGATTTAGATGAATTCCGTTCATCCCGCCTGGCAGACACACAAATAGTATTTTAACAAAAAGTTGATTCCTGCTATGTTACCTATTATCAGGGTCCAAACTTTATAAAACATTATAAAATTTTCTTAAATGCTCATACTTTTTTCCCTGTCACAGCCTGAATAATAATATACAATGGTAATAGCAGGATGCGATTTTTTGCCAATGATGCAGTTATCTATAGGAAGTAAGGTGCTCTGACGATTGCTTAGGAACTCAGCGCGATCTCGATGTTATTTTGGAATGGTGCCGTAAATATCAACTTACACTAAACTGCATAAAGTGAAAAGCAATGCGCATAACTAACAAAAAGAATCCGTTTGCTCGCGAGTATACTATGAACAGATCAGTTGTTGGCATAGTTGATTCTGTGAAATACAGGGTCCGGCAATAAAACCTCCCACATTTCACGTAGCCGGCGTGCGGGTTGTAGTGAGGATACTGATGTGGAGTGTGTTTTGTTTTAAAGAGGTGTACCTGCCATTTTCAGTGTGCGCCATGTCGTGGCTTGGTGAGCATCGTGCGTTTGTTGTGGACGAATTTATTCGTAACAGTTGTTCTGAGATTTTCGTAGACGATTTGAACTTGGCCTACATGATCGTGTCCCGGATAGAAAAACTATTCAATTGTGGGTGTCAAACTTTAGAAAGACAAGTTCAGCACTAAAAAAAAAAAACCTACAGGGCGTCCTCGGACTGCAACAACGCGTGTGAGTGTGTCTATGCAACATTCACCAATCTTTGGGGACACTTAAAGCCTCTAGTGTACAAACATCGTCCCACCACACTGCAAGCACTTAAAGAGGTCATTACCCAAGAATTGGCAGCCATTCGAAGAAAAATGACACGAAAATGTATGGAGAACTTTCGGGATACACTTTGTCAATGTGTCAACAATGGAGGACGTCATTTAGCAGATATAATTTTTAAAACCAAATAATTAAAAATGGCAAAGTATGTACTTTTCATAAATAAAAGTAATTATTCTCTATCATATTTAGTTTTTATGTGACAACATATTAAAATGAGGGAGGTTTTATTGCCGGACCCTGTATTTGTGGATAAGAGTACACAACAACATGAAATGGGACCTGCACATAACTTCTGTTATAGTTAAAGCTTCATAGGTCGTATTTTGAGGAATTGCAACGCTCATACTAAGGCAATAGCTAACAAAACTTTGGATTACTATTGTGGATTTGGGATCCTTATCGCAAGGGATTAATTGACACGTGACAAAAAGTACAGAGGAGAGCCGCTCGATTTGTGACTGCTAGTTACAATCCTTACGAAAGCGTCACAGAATTGACACATAGATTGGGCTGGGATTGTTTGGCAGACAGACAAGGTCGGTTTTGTCTGAATTTGTTGGCGAATATGCGAAATTCTTCTTTGATTTAGAGTGCAATGAAATACTTCGTCCACAAACCTATTTATATCGTAATGACAGGAGAGATAAGATTACGGAAATAAGATGCTGTACTGATGCTTATAAATATTCTCTTTCCTCTGACTATTCGAGATTGGAATGCCAGGAGTTAGTTTTGGTACAAAGCACCCTATTTTCGAATTCAGGGTTGATATGTATTTCCGCGTGCGTGTTTGTGAATGCAGGACTAGTCAAAATGATGGCAGTGATTTCAGAAAATTACTACAGATGTATTATCTGACATATACTTACAAGATTACACTGATATATAAACAAACGGTGAAATTTTTTTGAAGTCTATGATCGAGTTCTTCCCATACCCGATGCAGCTTGTCTCTGCCAATGAGAGAAAATGCATGGCCTCCTCGTTCCCCTGACCTAACCCCCTGCGACTTCTTTGTTTGGGGTTTCGTAAAAGACACAGTGTTCGTGCCACCAGTACCAGTTGATCTGCCAGACCTGCGGGTTCACATCACCAATGCATTTGCTCTCATTGACAGTGACATGCTGCATCGGGTATGGGAAGAACTCGATTATATACTTGATGTGTGGCGAGTCACTATAGATATACATATTCAGCATCTATAGACATTCAAAAAAACTTTCACAATTTTTTTATATATCTGTGTAATCTTGTAAGTATATGTCAAATAATAAATCTGTAGTAATTTTCTGAAATCACTACAATCATTTTGACTAGCCTTTACTATAAACTTCAAATTGTGGATAGCCGATGCCACGTGGATCCACGGACGGACCTATGTGTGTGTGTCCTTGGTCCATGGAGTCGGGTGGAGCGTGGGCTGTGCGAACAAAGAAGAGGTCCTTTCTCCGACACAACCCTTTGTCTGACAGTTTTGTTGTTCGCATCAGCTGAGCAGCAGCCAAGTCAGTCACTGCTCGTCCTTCAAGGACTTAAGACGTCCTTCCCGTGTGTCACGTCGAGGCAAAGTGTTTGCGTGCGCACTGTCACTGCAGCGGGACCCAACTCTTTACGTTCCCTCAATGTTTTTTACTACCGTTCAAATAACGTAGACAGAATAACCTTGCTGGCATATCGTTTTAGGCCATTTTTTCCTTCATCTTTAAGGGAATTCACCGAAATCCAAGGTGCTAATTTTTTTGCGAGAAAGTGTTTACAGGTCAGTCAATATTGACGTCGTATATATATATATACCATATATACATATTAAAAATGTGATATTTCTTTTGTATCTAGACCTCAATTAGGCAGGCGAGTTATAACTCCAAAACTGCATCACACGGACTGGTGTATTTACGTTAATTACTTCAAGTAACTTTACGAGAACTACATTTAACAGATTCTGAGGCAGGATTCAAATGGTAAGTCCACAAATCATCGTGAATTTACGTAAATTTAGTTCAATCACAGCTTTTGGTAACATATAATCCTGCCTCTTTCGACTAAAAGCAACACTGCAACAAAGGAAGGTTGATAAATGTGTATACTTTTGTTCTCTGTTTCTATGTTCGTTATCCCTCTGAGTAAATGCTTCACAAATAGTAAGGCTATTAAAATTATAAAATCGTGACCTAACAATTGTGTCTATTTTCCCTCTCTGGTACTTTATGAAGACTATTTGAGTGAAATTAATATTACTATCTCAAGAATTGAAAAGACGTTCCACATAAAGATAATTTTCATACATTTAAACAAATCTGGCTAAATATGGAAACTATACACCGAATATCCTGTAAATCCACCAAATTTTGGATACAATAATCATCACATTCGACCATTAGAGCCTTGACTAATGCATGAGTCAGCAAATGATATGACTTAAATTATTTTAAAAAAATTAAAATTTAACAACTGGATGTCGTGGGCTATTTCGTCAATAGCAATATAATCAATTTGTATAAATAATCAATATCACGCCATTGAATTTGTTTCTTTCTTAATTATTTTTCCGAAAAGATTTAAAAACATTATTATTATTGATCCTAAACGTAGACAAAGTAATAAAATGTTTGTTATCAAATTCATAGTCAGCCAATTCCCAGGTTTTAATGTTGAGGAAGATAAGCTGAGTAGGTACTTGATTTGCTAGCATTATGACCATGTCTAGATATTGTCTACAACTCTGAAGTACTTATAATCTACATACAGGTGTTTAAAGCAGATACTATATCAATATTTACGGCCGAAATAGGAAAAGTTTTGATCAACGAATGCGTTATTCAAAAATTAGGGTTTTCGCGAAGTTTGTTGATTATATTCCTTAGAAGTGAGCATTGCTGTTACTGCATACATTTACGAACTAACAGCAAATTATTTTAATTACTGTTTTTCCACTGGCAATTATATAGCTATCCATTAGTTTATTGTTTTATGCTGAAGTGAAATATTTCCGTATTTTTCGGCGCGGTAAGTTCATTCGATCAAAACGAAATACACATTGAGTGCTCGTAAAAAACAAAGTCATACCGAACGAACAATTGTTCCAAGTAATTAAATTAGAGATCGTTATTACCTACTAACACTTATGGACAAATGTTTATGTAAGTCTGGGAATATATTGAATGTATCGTAAATAAAGTTGATGTTATAGTTACGGTATAAGTAAAGAATTACTACAGAATACTATCATAACCATCAGCTAATTTATCAGTCAGTACACATTAAAGGGCCGACATTCTGGATAGAGGGTAAAAGAGGCGAGAGTTGTAGTGGTCAAAAAACTCAGAAACTTCGCCTTAGCCAACAGGAAAACGTGAAATATAATCAATGCGGTTGGTACAGACATGCAGCAAAGAAGTTTCTTTACCCTAATACTAACTGTTATCCTTGACTTTATTCATTTTTTTTTATTTTTTTTTTTAAGTAGGATTATAAAACGATGTTAGGTTACTGAATTTTCAGTTAGCGCATAGTCAATAACATCGGCAATGCTGTGAGAAATACAACCACGACTCTCACAAAATGGTGGTTTAACCACTGACGATGAATACTAGTTACAATTTCTAGTAATACGCGTCGTTAGAACTCCCGACAAACGTTTTGATCGCGGGTACTAAATTGCGAGCACTTCTGTCTTGCTTTCCGGAGTCACACTTTTTTTTTCTCCCGGTACCATGCGCTGTACATTTTTCGAACGCCATAAAAATTTGATCAAACAGACAGACAAACTGACAGAGGCTACGTGTTTTTCTTTATTTCTCAGCTGCGCGATGCAGCATAAAGATTGAATTTAATTTCATGTAATTGCGATGGAGAGCTTGCACCGGTGGCATTTCCCTAGTCATGTATTTACCGCTTTCTTCTTCTTATTATTATTATTGGCGAATTCTCCCAATAAGTGGAAGACGTTAAGGAAATCACCCAATCAAGTTTTCTTTGAGTTCTTCTTGTTGTTCCAAAAGGCTTTCATTCTTTCCGAGAATGCTTGTTTGCGTTCTTCCGACCACTTTGGTCTGTAATGTTTTCGTTTGTTCAGTTATAACTTCCCCTTTGTCTACTTTGTGTTTGAAGGTGTCTCTTTCTAAGATGCCTGTTGCTCCTATGTTTGCACTTCTTACAGCCAAGGTGTTGGATTTTTAAGTGAAGTTACATAATCTACTATCTTTTTTGTCAATCGATTTTCTGGTAACCTCTTAAGGTGACCAAAAAATTTCATTCACCTTTTCTTGATGTAAACTTCGATATTTGAAAACTTTTCTGTTGTTTTGATTGATTGTAGTCTGTAACCATCTTTGCTCATAGAATTTTTCTTATTATTTTGCACTTTTTTTTATTTCTTTAAGGTCATGTTTTCTGTTAAGCGTTAACGTTTCACTTGCATAGAGGACTGTTGGTTTTATGACTGTGTTGAAGTGCCGATTTTGGTCTGTATTGAAAAGGATTTTTTGTTGTAGAGAGTTTGGACTAACCCTAACGCTTTTTTTTTTTTTTTTTTTTTTTTTTTTTTTTTTTTTTTTTTTTTCTCCGAGATATTTTAAGTATCGGACCCTGTTGTTTATACGGTATTTTGTTCACAAACTTGCTGTTTCTGTCTTTGAGCATATGGATTCAGTTTTCTCGAATGAGATTTGTAACCCTACTTTTCTGCACATTCTTTGACTTATTATTATTATACTATATACTTTTATAAAACTTGCATCATTTTAGTTGAATGGCACTGGATTGCACAATGTTTGAAGCCATATGAAAATCCATGTAGTCCATTTTGCGTAAATCGCACTCAGAAAAACTTTGCTTCTTGCAGTTGAAATTTTTACAACTTATTATATTATAAATCTAATGTCCACCTTAAACTTGACCGAGATGGGAGGAGGCCAATTTTGGCCTCCTACCTATCATTCGGGAGGACCGGGGTTAAACTCGGTTCGGCCATCCTGTCTGAGGTTTTCCGTGGTTTCCCTCAGCCACTTAGGCGAATGCTGGGATGGTTCCCTACAAGGCCACGGCCGACCTTCCATCCCCTTCCCTCCCCGTAGTAGTAGATTGGCTGAAAAGCAGAGCGGTTCCACGTCCAATCGGCAAGTTGGACCAGTAAGTTAGTCCTCGGTACAACCGCTTGGAGCGCTAGCGTCGGCGATAGATCGTCAAGCAGTTATAGTATCCACCGCCAGATATCGCTGTCTCTTGCTGCTACTGATCCCACGTGATTGCGATTACTGTGTCTGTCTTTGTCTGATACCTGGCGTTGCTTTGTTTGTTATATCAAATAATCAAACAGTATTTTTCAATTGCAATTTCAGTTACCATTCTTTCAATTTCGGTTCTACTTGTGCCCCGTGTGGAAGAAGTTGTTCGCCGTTATTGTACTTGTTGCAAGTAAGTAGAAGTTTTGTGAGGAAATTAATATTTCTGTTGTTAACCATTGTTGTTATCATTCTGTAAAAATATCAGTTATTTTCTTCTTCTTTTTTTAGAATGCCGTCTTGCAAGTAATCCACGATATGCAGTCGAGGGAATATCTTTTCACAGGTTTCCTGTGAAAAGAGAAGCAGTGTGTGAATTGTGGAAGAAGTTGTGGGGAATTGCTGGTGATGTGACTAATAATTCCTTTCTTTGTTCACTTCATTTCGAAAGGATGTGTTGCATGAATCCTGAAAGTAAACATTTGATGCCGTACGCCATTCCAACGCAAGGTAATAGAAATATTATGTTTTTATATTGCCTATGTTTAAAGTGAATCTTTCAGTTTACTCGAGAACACGATACCAATGCAACTGAAATGCAATAACGTTTGATATAACATTTGTGTGCCAACGTCAGGGAGGAAAACGGCGTAAATTTTTAATTTTAACAAAATTTGTTATTGTTTGGAGGCCTAAAATAATATTCGTCAGAGGATATGCATTATCAGCTTTCATTACTGAAGGTATACTGTTTTCGAGTATTGACGAAATATAATTTCCGTAGAGGTTGAATATTTCATTTTTTAAGCTGTGAATTAATGTTTCTCCTTGGTTTGTTAACTGCAATTGTCACTAATAGCATAACACAGTTGTTCTAGAAGTTAGGGATTTTAGCATTGGTGTCCACATATGTACCCACATTGTCATTGTAGGTTATTACATTTGCTGCAATTAAAACAATTACTTAAAAGCACAGTTGTAACACTAGTGATGACAGACATATTCACAAGGATTATAATGCTGTCATTTGTTCAAAACAGAAGTCATATATTGAAGGACAAATAAATTCTACAAGATCACAACACATTTTGAATGTCTAACAAGAGGTAACATTAAATTCTAGAGGTGAGTTAAATACTTATTTTCAAACAACTGTGCAGTAGGATTCTTTTGGAAATGTTGCTTTCTCATTGATGGCACTTGTGTTAGAGCAGTGACTGTACAGGCAACGATGTAACTGGAGAAATTGTAGATGTATTCCAAGTACATAACATGATCTATCAGTTAGCAGATAATTTTGAAGGAATGTAGGCCTAGCAGAAATCAAAGTTTTAAAATTTTAAAGATAAATAAGTAGAACTCGTCATAGTAGTATTTATTTATAATAGTAATTACAGTGAATAACAATAGGTAGGATTGCTATCGACACGAGAGAATTAATTTATCAAATTGGTAGTAGGTGGTATAGCTTTTATACAGTCTTTGATGTCTTTCGTTGTTTACATCGTTGCCTGTACAGTCACTGCTCTAACACAAGTGCCACCAATGTGAAAGCAACATTACCATTCTTTTCAATGGTTTTATCAGTATTTTCTTATGTATACATCTGTATTCTAATGATTTTGTTGTAAAACATTTCCACAAGAGATTTTGCTGGGATCTGTGGAATGTATTGTATGAATACAAATGTTAAGAAGTTATTATTATGTAGATGTATTTAACACCCTTCCTATAATATTGAGTAAGTAATTAACCTTCTTTTTTTTTTTTTCAAGGTGCTCCACATACAGAATTACTTCTCCAAGTGGGTGATCACTACCCCCCATTTGTTCCTGAACTTGGACCGATAGGTAAGAATTACCTATTTATAACTGTTATAAGTACTTGGAATTTATCTTCATTCCATGCTATCCTTCCTACTAAATATCACTTTATTAGACATTTTCTTGATAATTGCTTACAAGACATTCTCGATGTATTTTTTTTGTATGTGTGTGTGTAAGCAGTGTAATGAGCCAGAATCTGGGCCTTGCACTCGTGAGACAGTTTCAGCAAGTTATTTTAAAACTGAAGATTAGATAATCCATTAAAGTCTGATGGAATTTTAATGTAAAGCACTAGTATGTTGCCTTATATGAAAGAGATCGAAGAAATTTCTGCTGTAACTTCAATGTCACTTACAAGCGTTATATTTGCCATATGGAATTGAGTATCATTTCTTTTCATCTTAGGGGCCAGTTTGCTTGCTACATTAGTTTATACAGAAACTTTGCATATTTGTAATTTAATAGTGATGATACATGTGCCCAAATAGCAATTTTTGTTCACAACCACTTTCACATTATTTCATATGGTTTTTTTTTTTTTTTTTTTTTTTTTTTTTTTTTTTTTTTTTTTTTTTTTTTTTTTTTTTTTGTAAATAGAAACAGCGCCCTTTTGTTCAAATATTACTTGTAACTTTCATGCTTGATCATGGTTGATCAGGCTGTGGATGCTTTTGTGTCAAGATTTTTGATATGTCTGTGTATTTGTTAAGTTCACATTTCAGTTCATTATTTATTTCATTGTTATAAGAAAGATATTTCCAGTACAGTCTTGCTGCAATGAGTGTTTTTTTTTCCTTTACAGGTTCTCTGCGAAGGAATGACACTGGAGAGAGGAGTGAGGAGCTCCAGGTACCTGAGGGAGAGGGAGTGGGTCAGGTAGAGGGGGGGTACTGCAAATTGTATGTGAAGTATAATGAGGTCGGGCATATATCATCTCTGAATACTCTGTACAATTGTTCATGGATGTTGTAAATTGTACCTAATATGTGTATAATGTATCATATCTAAAATATGCTGTATAGTTATGTATATATGTAACTAAATATGCTGTATAATCCTGTTTTAATTGATTATTCCTATTATTTAATTTTAAACAGAGATAATAAAAATTCAAAACAAATTACTTATTTTTGTTATTGTTATTTCAGTTTCCTTCATTATTTTTCCAATTGTCCTGCTGTTTGGTAAAAGAGAAACTAAATAAATACTAAAATAATAAGCAAAAAATTAATTAATTAAATGAAAATTATTATAAAAAATTAATAGAAAGGATACATTACTATACATAAATTATACCAATACATGAAATGCCATAAGCGGGGTAAGGGAGGGGGAGGGGACGGGTTCATAGAATTTCATAATTGCCGCGTTACCAGCGGCCTGGCGGCGTCATAAGCATTTCAAAATTGCCGCGTTAGGTGACGACACAGCGTGTTTCCAGGTACAACCGCTTGGAGCGCTAGCGATACTTCGCCAGAGTTTTTGCCGGCCGTGGATAGTCTCTATATATTGTCTCTGCTGAAAAGAGTCTCCTATGACTCTCCAGCAGCCCGCCTCCCAGCCTTTTGCTGGGAGGAATGAAATGTAAAAAAAAAAAAAAAACATCTTAAACTTATTGGTAAACTAACATCTGTTGTCTTCTGTTACTTGGGCAAATCATGTTTCTAATGCTGTAACTCACCACAATCATACAGTTTGATACAAAAATAAGAATGTACAAATCGGTTATTCTCCCATTTTTACTGTACGGATGCCAGATATGGGGGCTGGAAAGCCAAACCAATCTACAACAAATCCAGCTACTCCAGAAGAGATGTCTAAGAATGATCCTAAACGCATCCAGATATACACCAATAGAAACTCTACATAACAAGACAAATATTCCCTTAATTAATACCGAAATATTTAAGTTAACAGAAAAATTCCACAAGAAATTGAACGACGCCAGAGACGAAAGAACTGAGTCGATTGGAACGGTAATGCCGAGACGTTGGCATAAGTATAAAGCTCCCCTCAGTATTCTATACCAGCCATCATAGAGCAGCACAGTACGTGAACTCCGCAGGGTTTTTTTTTTTACCATTAAGACCATCCTAGATGGTCATAGCCCTGGTTTTTCCCCTGAAACTGAAATAAAAAAAGGCCCAAAAAAATAAACACCCTATCCTAACACCTAGAAGTTATACTACCGAAGGTAGTGGGACTTCAATCACAGCCGCGAAGGCAGCGGAAAAAAAAAAAAAGAAACACACATACACACACAATCATGATTTCGGTATTCACAACATCCAATGAAGTGGCCCATTTAACGTAATGAAGAGCAGATCTGAATCGCAGATAGATCTTTTTCCTCATGATGATCTGAAAATAACTGTCACACGAACGCAAATTGCTATACTCTAGAATTTTTAGAATGCTTCGTATAAAGTATCAAACAACCGTTTATCAACGAAGATTCGAAAGTACAGATTATTATCGAAAGAGCTGTTTTTTTTTTTTTTTTTTTTTTTTTTTTTTTTTTTTTTTTTTTAAGGCAGTATTATATCATCTGAGGAGGGCAAGTTTTGAATAGGGAAAGAAAAGGGATTCCGTTGTGACCTTTTGCCTGGAGTGATTTCGGGAAACAATGAAAGATGGTGAATCGGGTATTCGAACCCGCGTCCTTTTGAATGCCTTGTCCACACGTTACCGCTCATACACCAGGCTCGGTAAAGAGATTTGATTTAATTTTATGGAGCGCACGCAATTTCCCTACACAACAATTTTCCTTCTTTCTTGAACCAGCCTGATTTTGCCCTCAACAAATTTTAATTTTTTCCTGCATTTTTGGTAAATTATTCATCATTCGTAATGATAATTTATTTCAGTCTCTGACTCCCATACCGAAAGAAGAAAATTTTCCCACTCCCTTGTGCCTGAAATCGAGACAGTTTGTGTCCATGGTCATCTTTCCCCTTCTATGCACCACTCTTAATTCTTAAACCTATATCTTTTAAAGCCTCTTCACCAATATATGCCTTGAACTTTCCCACCAGCCCTCTTCACCCTCCTCCTGTCTTCTCATGAATCTTATTTGAGCATGCGTACGTGATTTTATAACAGGTAGGTCAACGTAGAGGATGGAACATCTACTGATTTAGATTTGAGTCGGATGCCTAGTAGGGATGTGCAGTAAGATTATATTTATGAAACATCTTTGATGCAAATATGAATTCAGTTTAACATTAGTAGGTGCTGTTATAGTGATCGCTAGTCAAATAAAGAGTTCTGTAATTCAAAGGGAACTACACTAATTTCAATATATTGCGAAATTAGAAAATAAATTGAATTAAGTGCAAGATAAAGCATATAATTATCAAAAACGATTACATTTTCCCACGATTAAGAAGCAAGTTATTTAATCCTTGAAAAAGTTGAATTCCTCAAATATTTTGGCGTAGCAGTAAGAAGCAACATGGAGTGAGACAAAGAGTCTCTTGTAGGTAAAGCTAATTTTAAACTGCCAGCAGTAGAAACAGCAGAATTGTCAAGAACTACAAAGAATATACGAAGGAGACAGCGCATAAAACAACCGTACTCCTCCAAGGAAACATTCATTACTAGTATGGCGAAAATGTTTTTTTTTTTTTTTTTTAAAGTGTCATATACTTGTGCAGATATTAAGTCTTTACATCTTAAAATTTTAATTCAGATAATTTTCATATTCGTCAAATTAATTTTATGAACGTTTTGATTTTTCGAACTAATGTCCGTTTTATTCCAGAAAGTTTTGATACGAAAAATTAGTTTAAAATTGTAGTGATAAGCAGGCCCTTAAAGATTACAGGACAACTATACTCAATTTTTTTTGAGTTTATGGTTTGAGCAAAAATAACTTATTAAGTATTGTAATAAATGTGACACTTCAGCTAATGTTTTTCGGCAAAATATATATATATTCATTCGAGATGAAATTCCATGATTTGCATAGCAAACACCGAGCCTGGTGGGTGAGTTGTAAAGGGAGGACATGGATTCAGATCCCCTTACAGCCATCCCATTTTAGGTTTTTCCTGGTTTCCTGAAATCCCTTCAGGCGAGTACGAAGATAGTTCATACCTTAGTACCAATTCCGTCCCGGCTCCGTACATCGACAAGGCATAAAGCCCTAGTAAATAAATTGATAGTAAATATTTTTTTAACAAAAAATTCAGAATTATTCTAGCACCCGTAATATTTTTACTGAGTTGCTATTTTGGTTTGATTCATAGATCCATTACAAATACAATTTTTAAAAACTAATAAATGACTTGTGATAGAATTTTTTTAAGAATATTTTTGCTTTAGTGAGTTCATTTTAATACGTCGTGCGTGTGTGGTGGTTCCTCGTCGTTGTTAAGAGCTTTAGGGCGCGTCAATTTGGAGTCATTACTGTTCTACGAAACACTCAGAGCACAAGAATAATTCGTACTCGACTTTTTTGTGGTACGTCGAGAAAGACTCTATTCTCTCATAGCAACATGACATTTAGATTGTCTATCTCTCTCATTTCTTTTCTGTTCAGGTATCGCTACGTGGCCAGCAGTACTGACAACATCAACATAGAATTTGTGAAAGCAACTAAAATTATCTCCTATGCTGTGACACGGAATGTTATTTGTCATTCTTGTCCAAACTACATTTCATTGTAACCACAATCTCCGCTCGAAAATCCAAACATATTCCGTAATAGTCCACTCATCTAGGTCCACACGGTTGAAGCTGCAGGAAGGCACTAGTATATTATTTCTAAAAGTAGTTTCGTTTGTGACAAGCCATCTTTCTCCCTTTAGACGTAACCAAAATCAGTAGTTCTCCTTTTCGATGACATGATTAATAAAGAAAGGAATTTTTCGAAATTTAACCAGTAAATAACAAAATTATTTTTAAAAAATAGGGTCAGAGGTATGCGGTAGTTCAGAGTGAAGCTGCTAAGCTTCACTAGCGTAGACGAGAAGTGATCTCATTACCACTAGATAGTAACAAAACATATCGAAATTTTCTCACTGGCCATGATCACGTAACCATTAGGTATATCAGTTGACATATAAACAATTATTGCTACGAAATGAGATATTTCAGGGTCAAGCTGCTAGGCTTTGCTGGCGTAGACGAGAAGTGTTCTCATACCACTAGATAGCAGCACAATTTATCGAAATGGCCGTGATCGCGTTACCGCAAGGTATTTCAGTTTACATATAAACAATGATTCCTGCGAAATGAGGTATTTCCGGACCAAGCTGCCAGGGTTCGCTGTCACTAATAAGGAGTAATCTCATTTCCGCTAGATAGCAGTACAACCTATCACAGAGATATGAATAAACTGTGTGTGTTTTATAGAGTAAGGGTCTTTTGAGATATTTTTGTTTCTGTTAGGGAAACAATTCATCTTTTCTAATTGTTTCCTAAGATGCTGTAAGTGTTTGGTTACATAACTATTTCACCTGACAAATAATTAATTGATAAAAATCAGACGGTTCTTCTTTCGTCGAACTACAAACCCTCCAACCTCACTATTAATCGTATATCGTTGGCTAAATTTTCGCACGGGCTACCTTGGTATACATAATTGAAGAAGTTAATATTCTGCTGTTGGCAGGCCTGTCTCGCGCACAGTGGATTGTGTGTCGCGCGGAGTTTTGCGAGTTGTTGCGTCGCCGCAGCGTCCGTTATGGCGACCGTGTACCGACGGAGATGGGCTCTAAAAACAGCGTCGCCGAGCCATTAAGGACGCCAGCGTCTCGGAACCCGCCGACGCCAGGCGTTCATATTCCTCCGAGCAGGTGGCTGCGTCCGATATGATCCACGCTACTGCAACTCCTGTATACCACATACAGTCACTCGTCATGGAACCGTGGGGCGTATTTACTCCGTTCAATTAGAAGAGACAAAATAGGACGAGCGAATTCATGTGTGAACAAAAACTAATAATCACTCTGTGTGGTCGTAATGACCTAGTGGGAGATTTCTATTGGCTGCGCATTCCGCCCTTGACGTAGCCGTATTAACCTAACCCGGTAATCCTACCAGGTACAGAGGACCTACATTTTAACGTGGAATCCGAACCACGGAATCGTTCTGGTGAACTATACGCTACACAGCTAGCTGTGATAGAGGTGAAGGTGGGGTTAATTGCCTATGAAAATCACCGTCCAGACAGGGATTCGAACCGGGGACCTTTCTATTCCCATTCAGACATCTTAGCCACCAAAACAAAAGGTTGATTATGGTTATAGGGTAGGGAAAGAATTGCTTTTTGAAGACCTAAAATGTAAATACCTTAGCATTACGTTTGATAATAAACTCTATTGCATAGGACAAATTTGACAGGTGGTAGGAACAGGTTCCAAAATCCTTCATTTATTGGAGAAAGGGATGAGGGTATGTACTAGAGAAGTGATTGGAGTTTGATTATAAATATTTTGTCGGCCAATTGCTTGAAAATAATGGTGTATTATGGGATCCAAATTTTCGGTATCAAATACAAAAGTTTGAGAGGGTGCAAAGAAGAGCCGCTGGATTAGTTTGTGGAAACTATTTTAGACCCAGTCAGTAACTGATATGATAAAGGATCTGGATTGAGAGTCATTGGAGGACAGAAGGAGGGTGAAGAGAGTGCTAAAAATGTACAATACGAAGCATATGTTGGTGTTGGGGCTTGGAGGGATATTGGTCGAAGAAGGAGAGGTGCATAGGGAGGGGGAGGGGGGGGAAGGGAAAGATGACCATGATCACAGTTGGCAATCGATTTCATGCATACGAAATTGGGAAAATTTTCTTTTATGTCTAAGGGTGTCGGGGATTGGAATATATTACCAAGTGAAGTGATGAATAAATTACCAAAAAACTCTAAAGGAATTTAAAATTAAAATTGGTTAGTCGGAAAAGTAGATGGGGAGGAATTTAACACTCAAATTATATCAATAATCATAAAATAAACAAAAAAGTAGTAATTGGATGACTAAGAGAATTGTCACCGGAGCGTGTGCTCCATCGAAATTTAATTTTAAAAAATCCATTATTTTTGACGGTCTTACTACGTATTTACATTTGATATACATATTCCCGCTATATTCTATGTCCTTGTTATTGTTAACTCTAAAACATTAATTGCCACAACGCTGCGCTTAATCCGTCATTTTTAATGGGTTTAGAAACTAGTGTAGTAGAAAAATAGAAGATAGCAAGAAGAGAAAAGATAGAGAGTGTTCAAATTTTTTTTACATTTCCATTTCTTTTTATACAATGACAGCATATAGTTTATCCCAAACAAAGTGCGCATGGCAAAAAGTTTTGGCATATTTTGTGGAGAATTGTACCAATTTGAAGTAAAACACCCTTTATATCGATGCTTGCGTCATCATAAATAAAACATTACAGAAACATTTTTATCAGTAGCTCAATCCACACGTTTCTACAGAACATGCGTAATCGAAAACATTCACATTTACAATCTTTTTCTCCACTGTCATAAATATTTAAAAACAAATTTTTAAGAAACAATTCACTGAAAATTCAGTAGATGTGTTCCTTCCAAACGTTTCCACTTAGTGAAGGAGATTGAAGTGTTCTGGTAGTGTTAGATAAATGTCTCAATAAACCCCAACGCTCCTTAAATCGGTCCTCTAAGTAAAGTTCCATGTTGTCTCGACTATTACTACGTTAGATACGTCTAGACGCTGTGCAGGACGTCTAAGACGCCATGTTGTCGCAGGCAATTCCTCCGACAACTATCACCATAAACCCGTATAAAGCCACCTATCCCACAAAAACAAAATTAGGTGAAGTCTCATGCTTCTGTATTGCCAAAAAGTTATGAGATATTGTTCTGTGCCAAGTCTATACTTTGCAGTGTGTATTAACTTCATTTTCTGAAACTTTACTTCAGGGCCGCATTTACGCATTTAAATACAGGCTACATAGGCTGTAGCCTAGGGTAACCTGCACCACAAAGAGGGGGACCAACGCCACAAATAGTTGAGCTAAAAATATATAAATACATACATATCTTGGGCCTGATTTCAAGTCCCGGTCAGAGGGGCTTCTGCCGACAGGAGGACCCGCGCCAAATGTATAGCCTAGGAGTCCACAAAGCCTAAAAGCACCCCTGCATTACGCCTTCTATTTCAGTAAAAAGTATGACATACATAACGGCCAAGTCACTAGAATTTCTTTTTATTCAAAATATACGTTCTATAACTAGAACACCGTGAAAAACCATTATGTTTCTGAAAGTGAAGTGAATACACACTGCAAAGTATAGACTTGGCTCAGAACAATATCTCATAACTTTGTGGCAATACAGAAGCATGAGACTTGGCCTATTTTTACAAGAATTGTTATTGTGGGATCTCATTTCTTTTTGTAAGTTGATAGGTTATTCTGAATTTTCGTTCAAATGTAATGATTCCATTGTATTCCAGTGAATAAGAACATTTCAGAACTGAAGACATAGATATACATTACCAACAATGCCCCACTCCCAGTGAACAATGCGTGTGCGCCGTAGCCGAGCAATGCATATTGCCGCTGGTTCGACTACCACCATTGGTAAATAACGAGTAACTTCCAATCTAAGCATAGGAACAAAGTCAAATTTAAGATGTTAGTTAAAGTTGCTGATCTCTATGAATTAAAAAAATCTCGGGCATATAGCTTCATCCAAAGAAAAGCAATTAACCCGCAAATATGTGCCAAAATTTTTCTTGTTTCGGTTTGTAATTAAATAAATACGAGGAAAAACACCAATATTAGACTTTTCTTATTATTTAGGTATGAAACCATATATGTGTACTAAATTACTTGTTTCCAGGATTACTGGACGTAAAGTAGAATTTTGATGTCGGGTTGCCTGGTCGATTTTTTTTTATTTATTTATTTCACTAATTTCCAAAGTAAGAAAAGGAAGGAAGTAAAATTTAACTCATTGGTTATACTCATTAACCTCCGTCTACATGAAAATGTATAAAGGTATTTTGGCAGAAAGCGATTTCACGTTAGTGATAAGTAAGGAGTGTAGATATATGGAACTAAGAGGATTTCGGAATTTTCTGACAACATGGGGTTACGATTGTATATGTGTACCAGATTTCAGCTTTCTAGGGCTATGGAAAGTATTTTAGAGTTTTGATGATCATCAGTCAGTGACTGAATGAATGACAAAATCGCTGAAATTTGCATATGAATAACATCTGAACTAAGAACAGTAACGAAATAGAATTTAGTATGTTTGCTAATATATATAATTCACAGAAAATTGACAAACTGAGACACAAAAATGGCACGAATCGATTCGAGAAAAGGGTAAACATTGCCACCGCTGCCTCGACTTGGCGGGTGCGCTGCCTTTTATCCAGATAACTATTTATAATTAGTTTTATCGAACAGATTCTCTTTAATTACATGTGACAGTAATTTATACGCTATATTAAATTAAGTATTGCTTGATGGAAAAAATATTAACAGTAACTCGTAGAAGGCTGGTAATAGTGTAAGCCAATTACTTAGAAAACTTCTTGATAAACACGAATATATACTACGTGTGTAATTTTCCAAAAATAATCCACAGTAACGTTATTTTTTTTAAAAATTTAATTGCAATATATCGCATGCTCCGGTGATAAGTTCACTAGTCTCCCATTTACCCCTTTCATCTTATTAAAATTTATTATTACTATCTTATATCCTTCAAGAACAATTGCCGTTTCCTTAAAAAAAAATGGTTAACGTCTCCAACAGCGAGGTCTTTTAGAGACGGGAAACGATGGGGGGCAAGGAGTGGGAAGGAATTCGGCCATGGCCTTTTGAAGGAAGAATCCCGGATTTGCCTGGAGTGATTTGGGAAACCATGGAAAACCCAAATCTGGATGCCCAGACGGGGATTCGAACCGGCATTCTCCCAAATGCGAGGCCAAAACGCTAACCATTACACCACCACGCTCAGTACAATTCCCACTCCCATATATTTTCGCCATTTAAAAATTTCAAATCCTCCATCGTTTTTAGTAAATTATTAATTACTTCCCTTGGCAATTCATTCCAATCCATGACTCCTTTACTAACAAATAACATTTTCTCACTCTCTTATAAACGAAACCTAGTGCTAGCTTGTGGTCATCGTCATCCTTTACCTTCAATGCACAATATCTTTGGACTGATATCAAAAATAATAGCGCAACCAGATTTTGCTTATTTATTTATTTATTTTATTTCCTAATTTTACATAGCCTTAGTTTCTACAGTTTTTATTCTTAAAACAATTTACTCTTTTTTAATATATCTGGATATTTATTCTTAAGGATTTAATGGATTTAAAGTATACTAATAATTAATCTATCAACCAACTTACTAAGGGGGCATCCATAAATTGCGTGAGGTGAAATAGGGGGGGGGGAGAGGTCCGGCGAAATCTCGCCAAGAGGGGGAGGGGGTGTCTACGGAAATCTCACATGAGGTTTTGGAATAAAATTGATGGAACGTAAAAAAAAAAAAAAAAAAGTCTAATTGCGTGAAAGTCGATTTGAGGGGGGCATTTCGTCGAAAAGTGCGGGTTTAATCGCATTTTGGAAGGATGAGACCTAAAAAAAAAAAAGTTGTAAGGGCGATTTATAGGGGGGGTTCTGACGGACCAGATCTCACCAGAGGGGGAGGGGGGGGGGGTCCGGCCAGATCTCACGAAATCTCACCAGGGGGGGGGGGGGTCCGGAAATCCGGAAAAACACCTCACGTAATTTATGGATGCCCCCTAATTAATCTAGCATCATACTAATTCACATCAAAATCAGCAATTGTCTACGTATTTCAACACTTCTAGTCAGTAAACTGTCTATTTGTAACTGTTCTTTTCGTACCACTGCTGGCCTGCGTCGAAATCCAGGCCGCCAGCTGTCTCTACTGATACAGCGGGGCGACTGCTGACACGCTGACCACAAAGTGCCGTCAGCCAGCTTCACGTTCCAGGTAGTGGTCTCGTTCTTCTCCGGCTTGTCCTTGGAGCCACCAACTCCCACATCAGGAGTTCCCTCCTGGGATCAGAGCAGGCCGCCCCCTGGGCCTGGAGAGGTGCCTCTGGCTTCCAGAGGCACTATGATGAATTTAATCTTTGCCGTCTTCCTGGTGGAGACACCGCCTAAGTCATGGGCAGTGCTTGTGGTCACATTTGGGTTGTTCTTAACTCTTGAGTTTCTTCCTTTCCTGTCCTTCTTTCTGCTTCTGATGCCGATTGCTCGCGGCGGCCTCTACGCTCTGCTAATTTCAATTCAGCAACTCTCGCCTTCTCGCGCAGCGATGTTAGATTAGCAGCTTCATCCAGCAAGTGACAGAGCTCGGTATCACGCAGTATGTCGTATATTCTTCTGTTCTGAAGTTGTATTTGAAGGTATGCTCTTGATTCTTCAGTTTGTTTTCACTCTCAAACCACGTGCTCGGGAGTACTTACTTCGCCACAGTGGCACCTGTTTGTTTCTTTGAGGCCTCTCTGTTCTAAGAAACTGTTGTATGGACCATGGCCAGATTTTTCTTACGCTTTACTTTACTTAAAATTGTAAATGTGGTTGTGCTACGTGTGAAAGCTCTCATTTGATTACATTGCACATTGACAGTGTGTGTAAAAGCGCCCTAAGGGTTGAGAAGGGAACTGGAAGTTCTCAACATTGTACTACCATTCCGACATGGAATAATTTCTGGCAAACTTGGTACATAGAAATATTGATAGCCGGAAGAGGAATCGAACCGGGTCCCTCGCAAATTGCAGGCCTCAACGTTACCACTACTTCCCCAAGCACAATAAAATCTTGACGATTAATTAATTAATTTAAATTGGAGTACCAGTTATATCTGAGAAATCCCAAGTTCATATATCAGTATTGTATTATTTGTGCCGGGATCTGAGTGATATCTGTGAATTCTGCACGAGTTACTTTACACAATCAACTAACAGCGCGTCTTTTTTTGACCATGTGGCCAGTTATTCCAAAACTGTAAGAAATATTTTACACTAGATGTTAACCAATGTACACAGTTTTCATAAATAATACAAAACTTCCTAAAATTATTTGGTAGCATTCTTCCTATTTCTTCATTTTTTCTCGCAGCTAATATTGTTTCTGTTAGTTTTAAATTAGTCATTGTTATTCGACTCTGTGTGGTTATTAAATTATTCTATTTCTTGATTACGGAGATTGATAAACTTGGAATTTTGAATAAGTGAAACTGTTTATTATAAGTAAGATATACTAGATCAGGGGTGACCAACCCGCAGGCCGCATGTGGTTCGCCTTGAATATTTTTCCGGCCCGTGATATTCATCACACTTTTACAAAATATATTTACTTTATAATGGCCAAAGTAGTGGAAACCAATGTATTAAAAAAATACATTTGTGCATCCATATTTTCAAAATTTATTTAATTTATATTTGTATATTTTTATATATCATTTTTAGTCATATATTTCTTTAAAATGTGCGTTTAGTATCATTATTATTATATTATCTATGTTAACATGTAAGAATAATACTAAACACAATAATCATAACTCATTATGTTTCAATTTTTCACTCAAAAGAAAAGTCTATAGTGGGTCTAAATCTAATATGGGGATATATAATTTTATATGCGGCCCGCGGAGTTATGATGCAGTTCCAAAGTGGCTCGCAATATCATTTGGGTTTGCCACCCCTGTACTAAATGATCCATGTGAAAATTTCGCGAATAGGATGAATAGTAATGTTGTTTGTTTGTAATAAAATGAAAAAGTAATCGCCTCATTTGTAGCAATTTTTTATTTGTTTAGAGTAATAGGCACGTAACAAAAGTCAACACCAGTTAAGCAGTTTATTAATATCTCTGTGATATGTGCTATCTAGCGGCTTGGATCTGAACTGTGACAAACGTGCGACTTTCACAGCTGTTAGTTTTATCCTTCAAGAGTAAAATTCCGAAAAATTTCGTTCTTAATTTATAATTTTGTCTAAGTAGAGACCTTAATTTCTAAAATGATACATCATTTATCGATTTCGGTTAAGTTTCAAGGCGGATAAATGGCTCGTAAGATAAAAAAAAGTACGTTATGGAAATAATAATACATTTGCCCTTTAAGGGGTTAAATTTCGAAAAATTCCCTTCTTAAAATACGATGTAAACAAACCAGAGACCTTAATCTTTAAAATGTACCTTATTCATCTATGTTGGTTGGATATCAAGGTAGATAAATGGCTCGTGACACAAAAATGCGTTGTAGAAATATTGATACTTTTCCCCTTTAGGGGTCGAAATTCGAAAAATTACTTTCTTAAAATGTAATGTGACGAAAGCGGAAACCTTAATCTTTAAAATGATTCCTCATTTCTCGAATTCGGTTATGTATAGAAATAATGTATTTGATTATTTGTTATTAAACACTTGTTTTGATAGTCGCATGAGGATTAAGAAGACTTCATGTATAAACCTGCATATAACTTTAGGTAAAACTACAAATCATCGGGCTAGCATTAAAATTTTAGGCATAGGGTCTATCTGTTGCAATGGACTAACATTATCACTTTTAGGCGTTCCCTTGACGTGTTTTGGGTACCATCACGAGTCTAGAATAACTCCAGTCTGCCAGACAGGCTCAGTTAAGTAAACGTTTTCTTTGCCCAGAGTCTGAATATCTTGCATGTCTGGAGATCGATTTAAACTAAAAATGTACTGAATCTAAAAGTTACCAATGGTCGTCTGTGGTAGACCTCTGAAAAGTGATTTAAACCAAAAATACAAAGTCAAAAAGTGGCAAAAATGAGAATTATTATGGAAGGGTCATGACATTGCTAGACCACGTAAGGTAGATTTAAACTTAGAATACATTGCCAACAGTCAAAAGTAACAAAATTTGATTTTTTGGGACAAAAAATGAATTTGAAGGTCCACGGATAATGCTAGTTTGACCCAATCTGCCTGAAAGACGGACGTAAAGAATTTCTGTTGCGTTTGAAGGGACTTAGACGCTGGGAGATGGTGCAGATTACTTAGTAGAGCTGTAAAAATAACGAGAAATTGTTCACCCGTATGTACTCGTTACTAAACCAACCAGTACTCGTTACTATCGTGTAGTTACTCGTTAAGTTTGGTACAACCGAACGCTAGCATGAAGCATTGTATCGAGTCGCGACGCGTACGGGACGACTTCGTTACTATCGTATCATTTCGTTACTCGTTACTTTTGACACAACCGAGCGCTAGAATGCAGCATTGTATCGAGTCGCGCCGCGTACGGGACGACTTCGTTACTATCGTATCATTTCGTTACTCGTTACTTTTGACACAACCGAGCGCTAGCATGCAGCATTGTATCGAGTAGCGTCGCGTACGGGACGACTTCGTTACTATCGTATCATTTCGTTACTCGTTACTTTTGACACAACCGAGCGCTAGAATGCAGCATTGTATCGAGTAGCGTCGCGTACGGGACGACTTCGTTACTATCGTATCATTTCGTTACTCGTTACTTTTGACACAACCGAGCGCTAGCATGCAGCATTGTATCGAGTCGCGTCGCGTATGGGACGACTTCGTTACTATCGTATCATTTCGTTACTCGTTACTTTTGACACAACCGAGCGCTAGCATGCAGCATTGTATCGAGTCGCGTCGCGTATGGGACGACTTCGTTACTATCGTATCACTTCGTTACTCGTTACTTTTGACACAACCGAGCGCTAGCATGCAGCATTGTATCGAGTAGCGTCGCGTACGGGACGACTTCGTTACTATCGTATCATTTCGTTACTCGTTACTTTTGACACAACCGAGCGCTAGCATGCAGCATTGTATCGAGTAGCGTCGCGTACGGGACGACTTCGTTACTATCGTATCATTTCGTTACTCGTTACTTTTGACACAACCGAGCGCTAGCATGCAGCATTGTATCGAGTCGCGTCGCGTATGGGACGACTTCGTTACTATCGTATCACTTCGTTACTCGTTACTTTTGACACAACCGAGCGCTAGCATGCAGCATTGTATCGAGTAGCGTCGCGTACGGGACGACTTCGTTACTATCGTATCATTTCGTTACTCGTTACTTTTGACACAACCGAGCGCTAGCATGCAGCATTGTATCGAGTAGCGTCGCGTACGGGACGACTTCGTTACTATCGTATCATTTCGTTACTCGTTACTTTTGACACAACCGAGCGCTAGCATGCAGCATTGTATCGAGTCGCGTCGCGTATGGGACGACTTCGTTACTATCGTATCACTTCGTTACTCGTTACTTTTGACACAACCGAGCGCTAGCATGCAGCATTGTATCGAGTAGCGTCGCGTACGGGACGACTTCGTTACTATCGTATTACTTCGTTACTCGTTACTTTTGACACAACCGAGCGCTAGCATGCAGCATTGTATCGAGTAGCGTCGCGTACGGGACGACTTCGTTACTATCGTATCATTTGTCGTTTACTTTTGACACAACCGAGCGCTAGCATGCAGCATTGTATCGAGTCGCGTCGCGTATGGGACGACTTCGTTACTATCGTATCACTTCGTTACTCGTTACTTTTGACACAACCGAGCGCTAGCATGCAGCATTGTATCGAGTAGCGTCGCGTACGGGACGACTTCGTTACTATCGTATTACTTCGTTACTCGTTACTTTTGACACAACCGAGCGCTAGCATGCAGCATTGTATCGAGTAGCGTCGCGTACGGGACGACTTCGTTACTATCGTATCATTTCGTTACTCGTTACTTTTGACACAACCGAGCGCTAGCATGCAGCATTGTATCGAGTCGCGTCGCGTATGGGACGACTTCGTTACTATCGTATCACTTCGTTACTCGTTACTTTTGACACAACCGAGCGCTAGCATGCAGCATTGTATCGAGTAGCGTCGCGTACGGGACGACTTCGTTACTATCGTATCATTTCGTTACTCGTTACTTTTGACACAACCGAGCGCTAGCATGCAGCATTGTATCGAGTAGCGTCGCGTACGGGACGACTTCGTTACTATCGTATCATTTCGTTACTCGTTACTTTTGACACAACCGAGCGCTAGCATGCAGCATTGTATCGAGTCGCGTCGCGTATGGGACGACTTCGTTACTATCGTATCACTTCGTTACTCGTTACTTTTGACACAACCGAGCGCTAGCATGCAGCATTGTATCGAGTCGCGTCGCGTATGGGACGACTTCGTTACTATCGTATCACTTCGTTACTCGTTACTTTTGACACAACCGAGCGCTAGCATGCAGCATTGTATCGAGTAGCGTCGCGTACGGGACGACTTCGTTACTATCGTATCACTTCGTTACTCGTTACTTTTGACACAACCGAGCGCTAGCATGCAGCATTGTATCGAGTAGCGTCGCGTACGGGAAGACTTCGTTACTATCGTATCATTTCGTTACTCGTTACTTTTGACACAACCGAGTGCTAGCATGCAGCATTGTATCGAGTCGCGCCGCGTACGGGAAGACTTCGTTAGTATCGTATCATTTCGTTACTCGTTACTTTTAACATAACCGAGCGCTAGCATGCAGCATTGTATCGAGTCACGCCGCGTACGGGACGACTTCGTTACTATCGTATCATTTCGTTACTCGTTACTTTTAACACAACCGAGCGCTAGCATGCAGCATTGTATCGAGTCGCGCCGCGTACGGGAAGACTTCGTTACTATCGTATCATTTCGTTACTCGTTACTTTTAACACAACCGAACACTAGCTTGAAGCATCGCATCGAGCCGCGTCAGTATGATTTCGTTCTTACTTTGTAAAGCTTAAGTAAATTGTTCATTTAGAAACGCAAGTATGGGTAAGAATTGCACTTTACTATAAAATAGAAGGTAGAATATCGCATTTTAGAATATACGGATTTCACAAATGTTTGAAATCAATAAAATCTCGCTACGGTATGAACAAAAAAACAATAATTATCTCAAATTACCTATCAAAATTTTCTATTTACAAATTATGCTCCATAATTTTAATTTTAACAAAAGCAAAACTATAAAATAACTTTCTTTATGTTGTCAAAATTTCTCATACTTACCTTGTTAAAAATATCAACACTTATGAATAAATAATATTAATCATACTAAAATATGTACGCGCTACGTGTTTATTTTCCTTTGTACCGAAACGAATTCAAATAAAAATCCCAGAAATAAGCGACGCACGATGTCAGATGTTCATTCTAGATTCGTTTAGTCGCTGGGCGAAACGTTCCAGTTCCTACATGATGCGTCGTATTTGTTCGTTTATCGAATCAAACGACATCCGTACGACAAATGCGAGTAACGAAATGAATTTGTGAGTAAAAATTCGGTACTTCGAGTCAGGTGAGGTACTCGTTACTTAGTAACAAATACATACGGTTTGCTACAGCTCTGATACGTAGTCATATAGGCTATAAAACCGTCCGTTAACTTCGGGCTCTGACTGGTACTCGTTGAGGAACAACCTTCCAAAGTCTTCCCACAGTTACATAAGGGTAGGTTTTCGAGACAACAGCACCGATCTGATGCAAATAATATGTCTGTAGAATAAGGAATTAGTAAGAGTCACGTAGCATAAGTACGTTTTATGTGGTACTATCTCCAACAATTTTGCTAATTCGTAAAAGAAGGTATCGATTATGTTGTTGTCGTTGTTGTTGTTGTCGTCGTCGTTGTTGTCGTCATCGTCGTTGTTGTCGTCGTCGTCGTTGTTGTCGTCGTCGTCGTTGTTGTCGTCGTTGTTGTCGTCGTCGTCGTTGTTGTGGTCGTCGTTGTTGTCGTCGTCGTTGTTGTGGTCGTTGTCGTCGTTGTTGTGGTCGTCGTCGTTGTTGTGGTCGTCGTTGTTGTCATCGTCGTTGTCGTCGTCGTCGTTGTTGTTGTCGTCGTTGTTGTGGTCGTCGTTGATGTCGTCGTTGTTGTTGTTGTCGTCGTTGTTGTTGTCGTCATTGTTGTCGTCGTCGTTGTTGTCGTCGTCGTTGTTGTTGTCGTTGTTGTTGTTGTTGTCGGTGTCGGTGTTGTTGTTGTTGTTGTTGTTGTCGTTGTTGTTGTCGTTGTTGTTGTTGTCGTTGTTGTTGTTGTTGTTGTTTTTACGCCTCGTCAACGGCTAAGGACATTAGAGGCGGAATGGGACTGGGGACAAGGAACGGGAAAGAGTTTGGCCACAGTCCTCTGAAGGAAGCATCCAGGCATTCGCCTGGAATGATTTGGGAAAACCATGGAAAACCCAAATCTGGATGCCCGGACGGGGATTCGAACCGCGTCGTCCCGAATGCTAGGCCAGAACGTTAACCGTTCACCCACCAAGTTCGGTGTATCAATTGGTATTTGTTCATCAACTGCGTATTGTGAGATCGAACCTAAGCCGTTTCTGGTGGTGTTGCTGGACGTACTCCCGTGGGCTGGACGTACTCCAATGTGCTGGAGTGGGTTTTATACGCCCACCTCAATGAGAAGAAAAAAGCAGCCCGTAGCTGGGGCCCATAATGGAATGTTAAGGTGCAGTTTGGAGCAGAGACGAGGGCCGTTCGAGGAGCTGTTAATGCAGTAGAGTAGCCGGCAAGGTGTTCAGCCGCCAGTTACGGGTTCACCTCGAGGGCTCAGATCTGCAGAAAGCCACACTCAGTATCTGATAAAATAGTTGCGGACAACAACCATGGAGAATTTTTTCTCAGTTCTAACCTCCTTTTCAGTTGGAATTTTTACAAGCCCTTCAACTACCATTTCAACTCTCATGCTGTAGTAGCCCAGCCTGCTCTATGGTTGGTATTCGAAGTAAATAATAGGCCTTGGTCGGTTTTTTTTTTTTTTTACTTGTGGTTTTAAGCCTCGTCCTGGACATTAGAGGTGGCATGGGACTGGAGACAAAGAACGGGAAGGAATTCGGCCATGGCCTTTTTGAAGGAAGAATTTCGGCACTCTCCTGGAGTGATTTGGGAAATCCATGTAAAACCCAAATCTGGATGCCCGCACGTGGATTTGAATCGGCGTCCTCCCGAATGCGAGGCCAGAGCGTTAACCGCTCACCCACCACTCTCGGTGCGGTACTAGAGAACAACTGAACTCGTCACCTCAATTGATACAGAAAAAGATTAATAATGCAGCGTGCATTTTTGTCTCTTTTCATTTTTTATTTATTTTTTCCTTTTTGAAATGAAATTTCCTTTGCATGAAGGACTGAATGTTATGGACCATGTTCTTTGGGAGTCACAAAGATATTTCTACAAACTGAACTTATCTATTAACAACATAACAGAATTACACTCAGCATTGGCATCACATAATACTGACAAGTGACCGACATGCCACCACAGCATTCGTAGTACATGATTTTCGAAAACTTTCCAGAAACTGGTATATCTAAAGTGATAGCAAATTTTTCTTTATATTTGGTTGACATCATCAGTATTCAGACCTTAGTTTTTATGATTTGAATCAAGTCTGAAAAACTGTTGTAGTACGTAAAACAGTGCTTGCCCTATCATCCAAGTTGTTGCATTGTTTTTGAACGTGGAAATCTCTTGAAATCGAGTGGCACTATTTGCATTACTGAAATATTCTCGTGATGGACGACTTGTTAATAAAAGCAAACTTTGACCTTATACATCTCCAAACATACCAGGCGGTGTAAAAGTGTGTCTATATTGTCACAAAGTTCATGTGTGTTCATATGTGGATTCTTAGTAGTTTTTTGTTTGTTAGAATTAAATCATTCAGCACTTTATACCAAGGTGAGATGATGTCAGAAGGTAGAACTTTGTTGAAAATATTTCTCGAGATATTTCCACAATTTGTTTCTGTAAATTTATTGCGTTGGCCACTGTTTGTTAGTATCTTATAAATTTCTTGGATTAAGGCAGTGAAATAGCTCCTTTCATCTAAATTGGTAGATATGTCCATGTGACCAACATGTATTAGCACTTTCAGAGTGATATTTTACCATTGCCCTGGTAGTTGTTTAACAGTCCACGATCAATTTCTCGACAGAGTGCCTTGCATGTTTCTTTAACATTTACTACGTCGAGTCGATCTCTGCAATTTGGCAGTTCTAGGGTTTAAAGTTAATATTTCCTCGGAAAAAGAACCAAGAAATGGCAGTTGGAATCTTATCAGCAATTTATCGTAGTTCGGGAACAGGTATGTACAAAAGTTGACACCGGGGCGTATATTGCACCACTATCAGTCAATAACAACATGAATGAGCAGATATTTATATTATCAGAGGAAAGTTTCATTGCTGTGAGTATTAAAGATTGTGGATTCAATAAATTTTTTAAAATGTCTGCGGTATCTAATGTGTACAAAAATCATAATTTGCCACAACGATATTTCAACGGAAGGCCAATGTTCCGCGTATATTACTATCTATTTCCGAAGGACACACCTCAGTAGTATAAATTAGTATGTGAATTGACCAGACAATATATATCATACATAAAAATTATTATGCCTTGTGATAAACTGTTCTATAACCCTGATATGTCCATTATTGTGGTATGGATTGAATATGGTCGGTAAATGATCGCCTCATTATCGGAAACCTATTTCGAGTCTGTTATTTTGTAAACAGCGTTAGCTAAAACGGAAGAATTTTTGTGAATAATTTGTTTTGGAATGCCATGACAGAATCTGTGACATAACGAAAATATTTTTAAAAAAAATAACATTATATTTTACTCCTTGAATATGGATGAAAATTGGTAATATTTATTCTTAGAGTAAGACATTTTAGGTTGCTATGGAAATAAATATAGATCGGTTGCTTGAAATTATCATTGCCGAAATGAACTTTGCATCTTCGGAGATTACCCAGTTTCAACGTAGTTCCTAGCGGATAACAATAATATATGCAATAAACTAAAAGTGTTTGGAACAAAAGGACTGAATTATTTAATAGTTATAATTAGTTCACAAATCATCAGTTATAAATCGTACCGTATCACAACGGTTACGCGACAAATTCTGAAAAAGATTTTCATTATTTTTTTCACTTTTCGCACAGTATTGTGGACGGCCACCGAATAGTAATATAATAATGTGAAAATAAGTAAATGCAATTATATTTATTAATGAAAGATATTTTATTTTAAAGAGTAGTAATAAATATCAGTCTTTTTTTAAGTAGTCGTTACCATTAAATACTTCACTTTCATTTGTAAAATATTTAAAAAATAGATATTGGCTTTGGCATGTATGATTTGTTTTAAAACTTCTTTACATAACTTCTTTGAAAACAATATTAGCAGCTTATAATGTTATCGTTTACTTTTTGACCATATGTGTCTTTAAGACAAACATAAAGCATGCACAGGTGTCGATACGAAAAAATAGGTTCTGGGAATACAATGCTGCGCTTTAAAGCATCTGACCTCTTGCTTTATTAATGGCCATCGCGAAGGTTACTTTCATTGGAAATTGTTTTCTCATCATCTGGAAAGGCACGGTTGGATCAGAAAGTGTGAAATTAATGCGAGGTAAGACCATAGTTTTATCGGAATGAATTAATTTAGCACTCACGATGTACTCGTCTGAATGAATTACCACTTATCTTGCACCGTTAATGAATCCCTAATTATTATTATGATTTCTATTTAACATGATAATAGGATTTTTGTTTGAAAGCAATTTATGAGATTGTAAACAGGACGATCTTGGAATTGGCTCCAGCGATTTGGATGAAATTTCATATACACGTAACGCTTTGATTTTCAAGTTTGTAACACGATTTTACCAAAACAAGAGTTCGATTCTTGTATTTCATGTCTCACAAACGGCTCTTAATTCTTTTCGTAGAAATTTCAGGTACCAGTAAAGCTACCGATGTTACTTAAGCTTCTCTTTGGTCAAAGTAAGAAATTGTACTGTTTAAATGCCTAGGATGCCTTCAAGAAAAACATTTAACATTAATCTAACTTCACGCAAAATCGTACATGTTGAACAGAAATCGAAAGGTGATGAGCAAAGATCGGTCACCCAGATACTCATCCTTAATATAAAAAACTAAATTAAATTTACATTCAATAATTGTGATATCCACGAAAAAACTACAAGATTAACTATTCCACACATCATGGAAACATTATTTTCCAAGATACACCAGTGTTCATGACATTCATAATTCTTTATGTTTAAAGTGAATGCATCTTAAACAAAAAAGTAACAGAGTTTGTATCAAAATACAACAAAGATACGATATTTTACATATCATTGAAAGGCATACTTTGTATATATTCTCAAATGCTAAATATGGATGAATATCTTTCGAAATCAGACAACGGTATACATTTTGACGTTGATGCAACAGCTAATATTTTCCTCAGCGTCTAAATTAATAACAATATTTCCAGTCACATTAAATGTATAGTATGTAAATATTAAATAAATTGTTGCAAGATTTTGGGTCCTTCATTCTTAAAGCTTCGAGGTCACTTGAAAAATATGTAATGAGGCAAATCTTGCAATATTTACGTAAACAAAGGTATTAATAATCATCTTTTGAGTTTCGTTCCATAGGGGAAACAGATCCATATTACTATCGCTCTGCTGTTTGTCACATACTTTTAACATTTAAACTGAATAATTTTCAGACCTAAAATTTGAGCATACGTGCTTCGTTGAACCAGACCCGAATTCCATATTTAATTTTTTTTAAATTACATTCTTAGGTGGTTAGTTAGAATTTTAGGGGTTTGGATGAAGTTAGATTTCTACTGCTCTGTATACGGTATGAATGATTAAGATCAACTAGGAGAATAAAATGATTTTTCAATTAATTTGTGGAAATAATTAATATTACGTCAGTCCAACAGAATTTTTATTCGATTTTATTTTAAACTGTTTTCCGGACCATCTTCGCAGTTTATCTGTAGCGTAGACTATAAAACAAAGAAACATGAATACAATGACACCCAAACGTAAACAAAAAAACATTCGGTGAAAAAGTTAAATATACAGTGTGGTGCAGTACCAAGTTCAGTTTTAAACATGCAAGTAGTACAAAATCCTTTTGGTAGTGTTGTAACATGTTGTGTACCGTTATTTAAACGCAATTTGAATCAAAACTTGAAAAGCATACAAAAACATTTCAAATCTAGGCAACACTGCAAAACCACACTGATGCACACATGTGAGTAAAAAATTATATTCCTTATTCTTTGTATTGTTTTAACAACCAAATGAAATAGCAAAAAAATTTCTAAAAATTACATAGAAACCGCTGAAAATGCTCCAGGGAGCGGAACGAAAAGCGTACGGTGAAAAATAAAAAAATTTATATCGTTGGTGTCATGTTAATTATTTTACACGAATTGAAGCAGATAACATTTTTTCCCCCATATATATATATATATATATATATGTGTGTGTGTGTGTGTGTGTGTGTGTGTGTGTGTGTGTGTGTGTGTGTGGGTGTGTGTGTACAAATAGGCGTGATACAAATGCCATAAAAAATTCTTGAATATTCTCAAAATTTTTGGAGGTCTACTACAATTGTTTGAAGTGAAAAAAAATTTTGTATTTTTTATGCGTACAATTTGTAAGACAATTTTCCCCAAAAAAATATCCTTATTATTTTGAAACAAATTTTTTGCAGAATATTTTTGTGTGATTTGAGTTTAATACTTAATCGAAATAGGGAATCCTGATTGTGTGATACTAACCAGCATTTGACGTATTTTTCTTAAGTTGGATTTTAGATGATGCGGCTCAGTTTTCATTGTTGTTATCTTCACATTAATTATTTATCTATTTCTATCTTAACGTGTAATAAGTACTCAAGAAGAAAGCATCCAAAATGTTCTAATTTCCTGATTATGTTGTTCTGTTGGCAGATCAGACTTAGGATGATGAGGAATTACTGAATTGCATAAACAAAATACCAGACAATTTTTTTTAACTAAAGATAAACCAAAGCTACACGAAACTAATAGTCCAAGATCCGGCCGGCTGCATGATTTCCACGTCCATCTGTTATTTGATTGAAATGTAATTTTTATGCATAATTATTAGTAGCAAATACGATTATGCAGGTAGCCGCAAGTATTTTTAATTAAATCTTAACAACAAAAAAAATTTCGTTTACTGGTGTTATTTTTTTAATAAATTATAATTAATTTCAAAGAGAGACTTGTAAAGAAGAGAAAAAGTTTAGGATGTTTATGTAAAAGTCTAACAGTCGATGTGGTGCACTAAATTAAGCAACTGACAACTCCTACTTGCGGCCACTTTTGCATAGGCAACCCATACTTTTTATGTCCTTTACGTGTCTCTTTGAAATTAATTTTAATTTAATTAAAAAACAAACGTTTTTGAATTTTTGTTGTTGTTGTTAAAAATTTAATTAAAAGTACTTGCGGCCATATTTGGATAGGCAACCGGGCAGAACAGTATTCTGCTACTCATACATAAAAATTGCATTACAATCAAATAACAGATGCGCCTAGAAATCATGCAGCTGAATCTTAGGCTACAACGAAATGTATCTAAAATGATGGTAATAATTGTATATCAGATATAAAAATGGGATCAGAAGTACGAGAATAACAGAAGTAAGTGAATTCTGTTACTTGTGAAGTAAAATTAAAAACCGTTGGCTGAAGCAGAAATGATATTAATAGCAGAATAGCACAACTGAAAAGAGTCTTCCTGAAAAAGAGAAATCGTTTAGTTTCAAATATTAATCTAGAACCTTTCAAAACTCTATGTGTGCAGTACAGCACTTTACGGTATCGAAGCATGGACTTTAGAAATACCAGAAACAAGGAAAATTTAATCATTTGAAACTCGATGCTGTAGAAGGATGCTGAAAATTAAGCAAAAACGAAATGAACGTGTCGTGGAAATGATGGATGACAAAGGTAGCCTGTGGAAGAGTGTTACATATAGAAGAGATAGGATGGTGGGATAGGTGGCTGCAGGATAGGGGGAAGATGGGGGTGTAGGGAAATTGCCACCGGAGCCTGTGCTCCATTGCAGTTAAATTAAATATTCTAAGGCACTTGGGATTGGTTAATTGTTAGTGGAAGAAACAGTAGAAGGAAAGAAGTGTAGAGGTAAACAAAGTTAGGATATTTGAAAACATAAATGCAGTAGTATCGTTCTTCCATACTTTCTCTTTGTAGCTTTTTAGCTTGTTCGGACCTCGGACACTCCGGCATAGCATTCTGGAGGACGTAGGTTAAAAACCCCGTCCGAGCATCCAGATTTCGGTTTACATAGTTCCCCGAACCGAGCGTGGTGGGTGAACGGTTAACGTTCTGGCCTCGCATTCCGGAGGACGCCGGTTCGAATCCCCGTCCGGGCATCCAGATTTGGGTTTAGCATGGTTTCCCCAAATCACTCCAGTATGCCGGGATGCTTCCTTCAAAAGGCCATGACCGGATTCCTTCCCGTTCCTTGTCCCCAATCCCGTCCCGCCTCTAATGAGCTCAACGCCGACAAGACCTAAAGCCACAAGTTCTTAAGAAAAAAAAGAAAAAAAACCTTCTCTGAAATCACTACAGGTGAATCTCGGGATGGTTCATTCATCGCTCTAACGACCTTGATGTCGACGAGAAATAAAAGCCTAAAGCGGACCTTAGACGACAGATAATCGCTACATTAAACCTTATAAATTCAACCTGTAGATCGGTAAAACCGTTAAAACAGCTAGAAACAGACCAATACCATGTATTTTTACAACTTGTTGCTTGATCCACTGTGAGAGAGACTAACTACCCTTTACTGAGTTGTCACTCTGTTTAATCGTTTTACCAGACCACTCTCCAGGGTTTTACAGTCACTTGCACACACGCGGTTAATTGTTTTGTACCTACAACAGGTAGCGCTCGAAACAGACATAAGGAGGGACGTAAAAGAGCTTACAGTCTCGTTAGAGGTCTTCAGAACTCCCGCCGTTGTATTTCACTTGTAGAGCCATAAACGTGTTTTTGTTTTGTGGACACATTGTCCGTGTCGTTGTAAAACTCAGTAGAAGTGCAGAACAGGCCTAGCGGACATCTAAAACTCATTACAAGCTGGCAACTTAATCTCTTAGATCATCTCCGGTGTTGTACAAGAATGTTTTTTTTTTATTTCGACTTTATAACTTGGGCTTTATTGTTTTCTGTCGCGCTTATTAGAGTCGTAAAAGCATGAAGACAGAGGTACAATGAACTCGAAGGAATTCGGCCATGGCTATTTGAAGAAATCGTCCCAGCAATTGCCTGGAGTGATTTCGGGAAACCATCGGTAGCCGACATTTGAATGGCCGGACGGGGATTGGAACTCGTGTCCTTCCGTTTCCAATCACCCACCACGCGCGATAAATACCAACGTTGACGTTTGACCGTGTAGTTAGGTGCTTAATTCAGTCGACTGCTTAGCTTCTAGCACCAGTAATGTACCAAACCAGAAAATAGAAAAGTAAGAACGTAACAACATCCCTCCTTGAAATTTCTTCTAATAACTGGTTACAGTGATCATTAATTATTGACTCGTGGCGATATTTTTATCTCACTTAATCTGCTGGCAGTCACTGACAAAATATATAAAAGAATTTCTTGAATTACACGTTACTCTCCCGTGCTGATGGTTGTGGGTTAAATTCACCGAAAAAAAATTGTTTCTCAGAATTTCTTTTTTTTTAATGAATTATAAGTGTCATTTAGATGGAGTTCATTTTTCGTTTTGTTGCATTGTCTTTCAATTGGTAGAAGTGAATTAAACAAACCAAAATATCTGAAAAGATTATAGTAGTTAGTAAATTTGTGATATTTTCTCTAAAAAAAAAAATCCTTGACATATTTATAACATGATTTCGTACATTATCTATAGAATGGTATATATGATTTTTATGCGAAAAAAATCTGCCTTCTATTCAAATTTTTTAAAATCACTTAGTTACTTCAAATCACTACAATAATATTCCTGTAGTCATTGCATTATGAAAGAATTTTTCGCACTAGTTGTTTTGGAAATAACGGTGGGTGGATAAATTTGAGATTTGTGGATAAAAAAAATATCCAAACTTATTGAGAATAGGTGTATTTGGATCCCATGAGGATAAATTTACTAAAAAAAAGTCATGTAGCTACCCACTAAATTCTATTTAATTATTCTCACCACCAATTTTGTTTCATATTGTGTGTTACAGTTGTGAGCAGGGTAATTGGAATTAAAACAGTGCGCATAACTTGTTAGTTAAATGGTTCAAAAGGCGGGCAAATCAATAATTACGTAAGGGTTCGGTCTTTAATTGTGAAGGTACAGAACATAAAAAATTAAAGTAAGTTTTACCTGTTACCGCTATAATATAATAACATTGTAAAGAGACAAATATTGGCGAAGTAGAAAAATTACGAGTAGTACTGATTTCTTTCAATTTAGGAAGAGATTCTGTTTATGTTACATTTATATTCTAAATGGAGACAGTTTTCACGAAATAAATATTACACGTCCAAAACGTAACTGTCGAAAACTGTTTTAACATTTAATGTAGCATATTACCTAGAATTAGATGTAATTATAAAAGAGAACTATACGGTAAAATTAATAAATACATATGTACAATACAAATAAATAAATATTCATAAATACATTAATTTATTTGACTACGCTTATTATATTAATGGCATTTATTGGAGTTTCTTTGGCAGCAAAGAATAAACAGAGTACAGAAATCCCGAGACCAAGGAGAAGACAATGTACTTGATTTTTAATAGGGAAAGAGGGGCATGAGTAAGGTGGCTTGGTGACGCGGGTACAACTAAAAGGAAACTGCTGCAGTTATGGAAATAGTCGGGCTTTATTTGTGTGAAATTTACGTGAATGTAAAAGCTGCGCTTAGTAATTTGTAACACCTGTCAAGCTGCGAAAAAAGCATGTTTTAGACTTTGAAGGTGTTCATATAACTGAAGAAATAAAGCATTAGGTAGAGTAATATGCATTATAATTCAGATAAAGAAAGAAAAATGGTAGAGAGATTGACGATAATATAATTATAGTTGGAAAGTTAAACTCCATTCTAGAAGACGGAAAAGAATATTTTCCCTCCTGACGTTACCAAAGAGGATGTAAAAAGCTAAAAGTATCAAAAATTTTAGTTTCTTAAGACACAGTCAGAGATAGTACCTATACGGTTAATGGTTAGATAGAAAATAGCGGAACGTTTTAGGCGGATTCTACGATAACCGTGGCGCCGCAATTTGATGGTGCATTCTTATGTAACTCGACGAGACAAATTGAAAGTAAAGAATAATTTTAGATATATATATAAATCTCACTTAGTTCTCGAGATATTGTATCTCAAAATTGACGTGGTTAGGTTGAAATCCTGTACCAGAAAAAAAATTTTTGCCATAGCAAAATTTAATGATGAATTCGTGTATAATTCGACAAATCTAAAATAAAGATTAATTTTTTTTTTTATTTCTCTCTTAGTTCTCGAGATATTGTATCTCAAATGTGACGAGGTTAGGGTGAGATCCGGCCTGGACCAGAATTTTTTTTCACTCAAACCACTATATCTACTCTGTGGAAATGCACTATAGGTGGATTATTTTCTTCCTATTGGTTGTTGTTAGGTTGAAATACGGCCTGGATCAGAAGAAACGTCAGCAAAAGCGCAATGAACTATACCTATAACTGATTTTTAATATGTTGTATCTCCAAAACGAAGCGAGACATCAAAAAATTTTTGTCTTTATTTTCGATTTGTTTCGTCGAGTTCTACAAGAATTCATCATCAGATTGTAGCGCCACGGTAATGATAGAACTGCCCGTTTTAGCTTCAGGCGAGGTTATGTCATGAATATGCATTGTCTGTAGTACAGAACAGTTGCCTACGGTATTATATCTGAACTTTATTTTTTTCTGATGTTTTTGTATGGCTACATGAAAGAAGGGAAACTTCGATATCCGTTTCTGGCTTATTCAGGACTTCTTTTGCAAAGTAAAGGGCATCTAATTTGGCGTCCATATGCGACGATAAACCGCGCTAAAATTAATTACTAATAACTTTACAATTTGCACTACGTTCTAGAGCTAATCATAGAACTACCGGCAGAAAACAAAATTTCTCTATCTGATTTTCTTGTTTATCCAGCATCCTCGCTGATGGTCAACAACAGGGCATCGCTTTCTCCATAATTTCTAGGTTCACCTTACTTCGTTTTAAAAGTTTTTTTTTCTGTTACACAATCTAAAACATTCTTCTAAAAGGTCCTGATTTTGAAGAATTTTATGCCAATAAGGAAATTCGCTAACCTAGCTGCACAGCACACGAATTGAGGCAGCCCATCAATATTTCATTTGAGACACTGCAAAGCCAGATACTAAGTAGGGACTGTGAATATCATAGCTTTAAACCGACAGGATCTAAAGCGAAAAACTTCAAACATGATAAAGAATTATTACATCAGCAAAATTTAATATATATATTTTTTTTTTTTTGTCGTCAGTCTTTCGACTGCTTTGATGCAATCCTCCATCCCTTATCTCTTCATTTCTACATACCCCCTACTACCCACGTCCTCAATTATTTACTTCATATATTCTAAACTCTGTCTTCCTCCACAGTTCTTACCTTCGACTGTTCCCTCCACTAACAAATTAACCAATCCAGCATGTCTCAAAATATGACCTACAAGCCTGTCTCTTCTTTCTGTAAGCTTCTTCCACATACTAATTAAATTAATATGATTATTAAAAAAAAAAAGTTTTAAAGAAATATACTCGTAGAACAGATTGCAATAAGTGTTTACATTTTTCCATTAATATGTTTCGCTATTTTACCAATTGAAGTTGTGTTGTAAGAACAGTAAAACAAATATCATTAATGTTTAAAATTGATTGTTAACGCTAGCGCAATAGCATTTGGTTCCTCAAAAGCCATATTAAAAGTAATCCTTACTTTACTACACAAACGGCTGACGTTTATTTATTTACAAATTTAAAACTCCAAAACGTAATTGAAAAAATGTAAAAAAAAAAAAATATTTAGTATAAAGTATTATAGAGTTAAAATTAATATCTATTTTTTCCAATTGTTACAACTCCATAATAAGACAATCCAGCGTACTCATATTTATTTTTTTATCTGTTGCAACATTAAATTAGATTAATTAGAATTTGAATGTAAGATTTACGAAATTTTTCACACAATACTTACTGGTTTAAATCTTGAATTTTATGGGTCATTAAATTCGCTTACTTTTCGAAAATTTTACACATCTTCGAAATTCGGTAGTGCTTTACAAAATCGGCAGAACAAATCGATGATGTTTCAAAATACATCCTGAAAATTTGTTCAAGCATAAGTAAAATTAGCAGTAGAAGGATATCATGTTTGGTTACGTCTTGTTTAGTGATGGAGGTTAATGCTGCATGCTGCCTTAAAGACCCACTTTTAGCTTACTAAAGATGTTTTTATCTTTATTTATCTACAAGAAGACAATTGTTTAACATATCTTAGTTACAGATATCCATGTAATTAACCTGTGTTGTTGACCGAACTACTACACTCGTTCGGATCAACAACAAAAAAAATCAAGAAGTTTACTGTATCGTCGGTCATAACTGGTGTATTTCAATCTACGCAAAATATTTTATTCAGACCAATACATGCGCGAATAATGTTCAATCCTTATCCCCGGCACTGTGATGAGTCATAAAAGAGAAAGTGGAAAGTGACGATGTTATCTTTTTAATTTTAAAGTGTATTGCACAATACTAACAACTAATATGGAGCTTATGCTTCGGTACATATCTGTTTACACACATAATTTCCACTTTGCGAATTTTTATTTCGAATTATTTGAATTTTTGAGGAAAATTGTTCATCTCTATTCCCCTCAAGTTCAACCCATGACTCCTTTTCCTTATCACTTCCCTATCTTATTATTTCCTAAACTTCCAGAAAAACGCTAATTTCCAGTCAACTGTTCCCTACCGTGAATTCGTCCAGTATCCATCTAGGACTCATTGTCAATGTGTGCCTTGTGCACTATATCAGCACTTTCTTCTGATAACTCCAAACCCAACTCATTTTGTCATTATCAGTTCTTGTTGCATGTTAGTGCAGTTTCGACTGACAAATCGGGACGCTGTCCTTTATTATTATTATTATTATTAAATGGCCTTCGGTCTTTTCGAACATTTAGCCAGCTCCAATTTGTTTACGTTGCAATTGCTGTATCAGAAATTCACTATGATATTGTGAACACTACAGTGAGGACATCACAAGACGAGCACAACACTTAATTAAAACCACCCATGCCCGAGGCCGGACTCGAACCGGTGGCCCTTGCAATGCGAGGCCAGCGCGCTAGCCACTACACTGCCAGGACCGGCAACGCTTTGTTTAACACACTTTCCAGTCCCAGTATTTTAAATACATTATGTTGGTTCCCCACTAAACTGAAGCAAGTGCCTGACCACTATTGTGCAACCCAATTCCCTAGCTTTCCTAGTATACATCCTACTCCCATAGCTACAAGACTTTTGAACCTCTCCTAACACTTCTACATTGTATTATACGGGATTTATTTTACTATCGTATTAAATACCTAGGTACTTACATTTTGTACCTTTCGAAAACAATTCCCTTGCACCGTTTAAGAACATAAAACATTTTCTTCCCAACATTTGTGTACAATCGATCATTCTAGTTAGTATATTCCCTTAATGTTTGGTACAGAAATCATACCAAGCTACAGTTTTGATAGAAATCATTACTAACGATGGCCGAAGTAGGAATGAAGTAAAAAGCAGAGTATCAATAGCAAAAAGAGCCTTAATTTAAAAAAAGGAATCTTTTACTTTCAAATACTGATCTAGGACAAAAAGAACGTCTTAAAACTGTTTATGTGGAGCATAGCACTTTATGGTAGGGAAACATGGACTGTAGGAACACCAGAAATAAATAAAATTGAAGCATTTGATATGTGGTGCTATAGAAGAATGCTGAAAATCAGGTGGGCAGATAAAGTATTATCTGAGCGAGTTTTGGAAATGATGGGTGAGAAAAGAAGTTTGTGAAAGAAGCTTACGGAAAGAAGAGACAGGCTGGTAGGTCATATTTTGAGACATGCAGGATTGGTTAATTTGTTAGTGGAGGGAACAGTCGAAGGTAAGAACTGTAGAGGACGACAGAGATTAGAATATATGAAACAAATACTTGAGGGCGTAAGATGTAAAGGGTATGTTGAAATGAAGAGGTAATCGCAAAATAGAGAGGGATGGAGGATTGAAACAAACAAGTCGAAAGATTGATGACAGCAAAACAAATATTGGACTTATTGCGCCATTTATTCATAGGCTATGTATTGCAGTTTTAAGTGAATAGGGAGTGCAATTACGTAAAACATGTTAACATAATTATTTGTATATTTTGTTTGCTTAAAAATTATTGCTTCATTTTTAAGTTCTTATGCTGTTATCCATGTAAACACCTAGGTATTTCGCACAACTTGTTATTTTGTGTGAAGCTGTACAGTCTAAGCGGAATTGTTGAATTTATTGTAGAACATTTAATTCTTAAATACCTGATATTATTATTTTTTTAAGCACTTTCAAATAAATGATTTCACTGGTTCCAAAAAAACCATAGCTAAGTATCTTCTTCTAACCAGTTCTTTACAATTAACATACTAAAAATTATCATCTATTTGTTCTACCCTTGCCAGGTCCAAGCGCACTTTTTTCTACATCAACATCAACGTCCATACTCTACAATTCACAAATTTTGTGATTGGAAGACGGTGCTTTGCACCGAAACTATGAGCATTCCAATTCCGAATAGCACGAGTGAACAAATAATTCATATGAGGACCAGTACGGCATCGTATTTACCTAATCTTATCTCTCCTGTTATCGGGACCTAAATAGGTTGGTGGACAAAACATACCATTGCACTAATAATTTAAACAAGACATACACATACTCGCCAATAAATTCAAACTAAACCAAACAGTCCCAGCCAAGTCTATGTATCAATTCTTTGAAGATTTTCTAAGGGCTGTAGCAAGCAATCACAAATCGAATGACTCTTATGTGAACTTTCTATAAAGTGACAATCACGATATAGTATCCAAAACGGCACAAATGTGGTCGCACGAGAGTTTTATAAGCTATTTCCTTTGCATGAGCATCAAAATTCCTCAAAATACGAACTATGAATCGTAACACTGAATTAGCTTTACATACGACGGAAGTTATGTGTAGGTCCCATTTCATGTTGCTTTATACTATTACGCCCAGATACTTCAGGGAATACACCATGTCAAAGATTGATTTGTTCGTTTCTAGTCGTGAACAATCGGAATCTTTTTGTTAGTTATGCTGATTGTCTCGCACTTTTTGTAATTTAGTGTAAGTTTCCATTAGTTGCATCATTTCCAAATAATATGCAAATCACTCTAAATTCCTAAGCAATCGTCAGACCACCTTATATCCACATAGAAAACTTTATCATCAGCAAACAACTCCTTATAACGTTGTCTCTGAGATCTTTTGTAAAGAAACAAAATTTACAACATTTTTAATGGAACCCAATAATATTTCCTGTTGAGTGGTTCATTGATCCCTTTGATTATTCCATGTTTCTACATTTGGATGATGTGGCTTTAATCATGTCAGACATAGGATCCTGCAATTTAATTAATTTTCCACTTTTAATCTGATACCAGCCTCGTACCGAGCGTGGTGCGTAAGCGGTAAAGCTCTGGTATCTCATTCGGGAGGACGCGGGTTGGAACACCCGCCCGGGCATCCAGATTTGGGTTTTGCATTGTGTCCCTAAATGACTCCAGGTGAATGCCGGGATGCTTACTTCAAAAAGAGTATGACCAAATTCCTTCCCGTTACTTACTCCAATGCTTTCGACTTTGATGTCGACGAGGCGAAAAACCATAAGCGAAAAGTTTAATTTATTCCAAGAAGGTACTGTTTATTGATACAAAACTGAACTGGAGAGAGTAGCATTATTACTGGAGAGTAATGCATCAAATCAGTCAAGAGACTGATGACAAAACAAAATTAGCGACAGCAAAACATTTGTCAAAGCCACATCACCTAACCATTCGATGCGAGCAAAGCTTGTAATGACGTCAGACATCAAAGAAAAGCGCCGAGAGAAATAGAATACAGCTCCTCATTGCGACAATCCTTCACGGAACCTGTCGCCGAAAATTCCGCCGCGTTCCACAATGGCCCCTTATCAGGTCTGACATCTCAAGACGCAGCACTATATCTCTGCCCAAAGAGTTTACTGCCGGTCGTATATTACGCAGCAAGGAGGCCGACGGATCCTTTGCCCTTTTCTCTCTGCCCCCCCCCCCCCCAACCACCACCCTCGCCCATAGCAGAAGGTATATACGACCTTCCTGCGAAAGCAACACTGTGTCTCCCTGTGCGTAAAACCTTCTCCCACCCCTTACTGGTCCTAAATCATCCGCCAAATTGCTGCACCGAGCAGCAGTGAGCTCTACCACCCCCCACCAACGCACCGCTCTCGTTGTCATAGCAACGGGCTAGCCCGGGAGCTGTGCGGAGCGGGCAGGAGCCATAACGGAGAAGGACGGCCGTTACCATGGCGACGAGTGACGTCAATAGGGACGGCCAATAGCGTCGCGCCGAGCGGCCGGGCCTCTCGCCTCCCCGGGTCGCGGCCATTACAAAATAGGCGGGGCGTTGCCGCGGTAACGACTGACGTCACGCGCAACAGCCAATAACCGCTTCGTAGCTTCAAGAAGAAGCTGATATCCTTCCATACAGTCGTCTTGGCTAATAGTTTAAGCCAGGTGGCAGACTTTTCTTACTCTGGAACTCAGTTCCTGTGCGTACAATATAAACGACAAATATTCGGCACATTGTCCGAATATCAACACAGCATTTAACTGCCACATACATATATATCATCGCAAACAACGTTTACCAAACAGAAAATATTTCGGATTCTTCCCCAGTTTTGTTGCCTTGTTGACGTATTCAAGTCCCGGAATGCTCCAAATAAATCGCAGTTTTGGGTGGATATTGCCGCTGTAAATAACTGAGGGAGTTTCAAAGAACTGGGAATTATTTTTCAGGCGGATATCTCCTCCGAAAGACTTGTGGATTCGCCGTAATTTTTGTTGCTGTCAGAGAAAATATTGCTGCACACAGCAAAAGTTCTCAAACGTCACTAAACGTTACTGACTGAATATATGACTCCATCGGTTGTAATGTTTTCTTCGTGAATAAAACATGACAAAATTATAACTTAACTACGTTTTAGTGAACTAGAACGTATTTGTCTACACTTTCAAAATATTTAAAATTCTCAAAAAAATATTCTATTAAAAAAAGTATAGTTCCTCTTTTGAATTATACAGCGTAGTGGAAATTTAGATTCAACTTTCTCTATAATTTGTGGTGTAAATAATTCTAAAGAAACTTTCTTACGTCAAAGAAAATTTACTCTTTCTTGCATCATTTTCTTCAATCCTCTAGTTTGGCTGATGAAAATCTACGTTCAGTTCTATTTTTTTAACGCCATTCTTCTCGGAGTCTTCCTCTTATTCTTTTTCAATGTAGTTTCCACATACAAATGTTCGTTGACCTGTAAATTCTAATCTTCGTATATCTCTTGCGTTATTTTACACATTTTTGCTTCGATATGGTAACATGCTTCCAATAATTCTGTAATATATTATTCTTTTAATGTCCTTGGTACGTTTTTATCACCATGTAACGGGATTCAAATTATTTAAAACTTGTTTTGATTCGGGTCTGTTGCAGATATTTGCTTTTCTCAATCCCAATTGTTGACAATTTTATATACAGACTTTTGTGTTGCAACACATGTATTATTTTTTTCCTCTCATTACGTCTGTATTTTTTCTGTGCTATTTAAGCGCTACAAGTTCTTTGTGCTGAAGTTTTTCTCAGTCCAATATTTTCGTATCTTTACAGAATTTTCTAATTACTACCCCGATTCAGCAAATTGCAATGTTATGTAATTAATCCTCTTCTGTATATTTTTCTGTACATATAACACTGCAACTAAGATAAACGCTATTTTTTCTACCTCCAAAGATACTATACCGAACTACAGATAAAAACTCTACTCTTTTTATTCTGTTAATATTGTTTATCGGTACGTAACTTTGCTTGTTTGTTTCTTCAATCTTCTGAAATATATTGTATACTAGCCAAGGGACCCGTCTTCGCTCAGGCAGTTGATATGAGATTGTGTGGTAGTGGGAATAAGAGGATAAACTTTAAAGTGTAAGAGGTAATTTTTTTATTGAAAAAATATTCAACTTTTGCAATACTTGTTTATAAACAACATTTTTCATTATGTTATCCGGGGTATATATGTACAAATTTTTAGAATTTCCTACTCGATAGCAAGCTACGTATAGTTTGGCGGTGGAGAAGCAGGAGTCTTTGGGCTTGATGCCAAAATGTTTTAAATTTTGTCCTTGCGCTTTGTTAATTGTAAAACTATTGGCTAATTTGATTGGAAATTACGGTCTTTAAAATTGGAATAACAGTTCAGTAGACATCAGGGGTATTCTGAGGATTAATACTATGTGTTTCGATTCTTGAGTTTCCCCGGTCATGTAATGTAGAAATTTCTATGGAGGTGGTTCCAGCGGTGGTAATCGAATTTTTCCATTCATGCCACAGAATCCTGGTGTTTCTCCAGTGAGTTTTTTTCGCGTTGCAAAATTGGTAGATGTAATCAGTTTTGCCGTGGTTGTTTTTGTCATATTATTTTGAGGGGTCGTAGTGGAATGCTTCCTTTGTCGGATTATACTGTTTACTTGTCCTCGTCAGCGCTTCTCGTAGGATGATATTTTCATGGCCAGTTTGCGTTTGCAGTCTCTATTATAAGATTGTGTCGCAATTCTTGATTCTTTACTTCGTTCATTTCGTTGTTCTTCGGTTTCTCTGCTTCTCACGGTGCTCAATTAGGCCTACGTTCACTGAGACCATAAACGTGCATCGCGCTCTTCGACTGTTTCGTTTTTTTTTTTTTTTTTTTTTTTTTTTTGCTGCCCGTATCCAGCCCTTCTATCTTCAAAACCATGCCCTTCAGGTAAAAACGGAAACCTTCTTCATGGATAAGGGATAGAGGGCTACCACACCATATAACCCCCTTGGTTGTATCGGGACTCGTTTTTTAGTTTTAGCGGCACGCACATTGGGCACTTACTTTTATAATATATATTGATTAAAATACACATAATCGCAAATGAGGCAGTAACATAATCAAACCCCAATATAAAAGATTAACACAACACTAAATTGTGATATTTAATTTTCGGTAAAAATTACAACGATATTAATTACATGTAACACATCTATTTTTCACGGAGGATAAAATCAGCCTCTGTTTGTAATATATTTAATGTTATATAACAGCATGAATATCACTGATGATTTATATTAATATATACATTTGTGACCAGGTACTTCTCTATGGTATATCGAGAGAAATATACATCAACTGACTGCAATAAATACAGGGATGAATATAATCAAAGGAAGACCAGATGGATGATAAAGAAGTTTACATGTCGTGATACTAACTATGATGGACACTGTAACATATCACAGATGATGTTTGTGAGAACGGCTGTGTTACGTTTATGTTGTAAAGCGTGTGATATGGAAGTTTATTGAGTCTGTATTGAAGTTTTGTGTAGCAGGGGAATAAATATTCTATTTATTATCAAATGCAGACTAAATCAGTACATGGAGATATAAGAGGCAAATACTTGGCCTAGGAATGATAAGCAATCTATTTAACGTTGCGCCAAGCCGAATTTGAAGTAAACCTGGTAACCCACTACATGTTTGGAGGCACATATGATGCTCTTCGGGTGAAGGAAATGGTTCTTTTAAGGTTAATACATCAATTAGATTTTGTTTGAGTTGTAGGTATCTCATATACATTACACATTTGGATAGAATCCTAACCAATGTTTTGCTTAATATCGATAGTAAAACTTTATCGCATATATGTAGAACATTTCCTGTCTGTATTAAAATGACTAATTTTAACGTAACTTTTTGAAAATCTGATAATTTTTTTAAGTTTCATAAATTCCGTTAAGTTAAAATACACAGAAAACTAAACCTTCCTGATAGGTGGAGGAATACCGGATGTAAGGAAGCGGCTAATAGAACCAAAACATCTTAAGTGGTTTTCCGTCTCGCGGATAATAATTGTTTTCCCAAGAAGAGAAAGGTAAGATCACCACATTATTTCACACAACTAGGTTTGCGCGGGTGAAGGATAAAGGGTATGGGTGAAGCGTATTCAGACACAACCGTTTCCCGAATAGACTGATTCCGTGAACGGACAGAAATTATCTGAATACTTGCACTAGTGGTAAGTTTTTTAACAAGACTCCAAGGAACAATACGCAAGCTCAGTTCCGCCTCAAGATAGACAACACTGTCACCCTCAACTCGTTTTTACGCTCTGAGACTTGCAGCATTGAAGATTTATTAACTGCACGGGCACAATCTTGTACGTAGCGTTTTAGAAAGAAGCATTATATAGTCTCATATGTGGAAAAAGTGAAGCAACAATAAATTTAGAGGAACTGACTACAGATTTCCGCATTAGAAGAGATGTTAAGCTAGGTGATCCCATCTCTACGAAGATATTTTCAGATATCGTTATCAAGGATTCACTTTCGATAAATTGCTCTCTTCTTCAAGAAAGAATTCCTCAAATTATGAATCCGGAATCGATATAACATCAGCTTTCTTCAACTCTAAAGCTGAAAATAAAACACACAATTAAATAACATTTTCAATTCCCTATGGGCCAACACTGACTGGAAAAGACTATCTTCTTAATTTATTGAGATTCATTATCAATCACTTCTATAACATTTGAAGAACGGACGTAACAATAAACAAATATCCTTGTCTTATCTTCACAAAATCTAATCCTTCTTTTACCGTTTTTTTTTAAATTATTTCAATCGAAACCTCTTGCCACATCAAGTCTTAACAAATCCGTTTTTCAACAGAGATCATATTTTAACGCCTTGCTCTAAATCAAAGACCACTACTCAAAAAACTTTTTTTCACTCACCTAGGATTTTCCTTTTAATTTTTTTACAACATATTTTCATAACAATTAAAATAAGTAACCTTTTTATTTTTATTAGATATTAAAACAAGTAAAAATATTAATTACATACACTTTAGGGCCAATCCCCTACACCTTGGAAAAGTCAGAGTCTGAATCGGCAGAAAAGTGAATTAAAATCAATGGCAGAAGAGTTAACAACTGAGATCCGCCTATTGCACTGCACACCTGGCCTAGGACCTTGATATACGCTTCTCCTAGTGTGTATCAACTGGCCGAAGCATAAATCTTTCAAAAAGAAAGGCTGAGGTTGTGTCTGACAAATGGATGACATCGCGGAAAGTAGAAATAAATATCTTCAGAAAATATCTGTGAGTGTCGTTATCTTTGCTAGCTTATAAATGAGAGGAAATGTAAGGCCACAAATTTTGCGCCGCATCAGGCGGGGATAGCAAGCATTCTTTTTTTCTCAAATCAAACATGCGCACAAATCTAAAGAAAACATTCACGAACAGTGCATTCTTTCCGTAATGACATACGGCTGTGAGACTGGGACGCTCAATAAGTTTACATGGACACCGATACAGTCCAAAAATAAACTCTAAAATGCAACTTTCCTTAGATACAATTTATTCTTTACAATTATCGATTCTCAAACTGCTGAACAGTATCGGAAAGTGCAAGAACTTTCTTCCATTCATTGCCAATATTGGAGTAGATAGCTGATTGCTTGTGTCACAGCATGCTGCAATAATTGCCTCCGCTAACTCTGAAAATCAAGTGGACAGATAAAGTACGAAATGAACGTGTCTTGGAAATGATGGGTGAGGAAAGATGTTTGTTGAAGAGTCTTACAGAAACAAGAGAAAGGATAGTGGGTCATATTTTAAGACATTCGGGATTGTTTGATTTTTTGGTGGAGAAAACAGTCGAAGTTAAGAACTGTAGAGGAAGACTAGAATATTTGAAGCAGACAATTGAGGTCGTATGTTATAAGAGGTATGTTGAGATGAAGAGGTTAGCACAAGATAAGAATGGATGGAGCATTGCATCAAACCAGTCGAGAGACTGACGACAGTAAGAAAAAACTGCCATTTATTTCCTAACTCTCACTTAACAGTCAACGTGTATTCAACAACGACAGATACATCTTCGTGTGGAATTATGCGACGCTTTTTCTGCACGTAATACTTGTGACGAAGCACTAAATTATTCTGGAGGCACATTTGTTCCAATCTCAACTTTTTGTCATCATAAATATTTTTGTTTCCTATTGTGACTAGCTATCTACAACACAGAGCGTAATAGCATAAGATATGGCTACATGATTTCTACGAGCAACCGTTATTTGATTGAAATTAAATTTTTGTGTGTAATTATTAGTAGCAGAATACGATTCTGCCTGGGTTTCCTATTAAAATATGACCGCAAGTGTTAATAATTAAATTTTCAAAAAAAAAATCTTTTACTTGTTTTTAAAATACATTATAATTCATTTCTAAAAGAGACATGTAAAGGACATTGAAAAGTTTGGGTTGCTGTGTAAAATTGGACGCAAGTAGGGATTGCCAGCCGTTAAAGATTCGTAAGAACTAGAGAGAGTGAGTGCATCACACCGTCTTTAAAAACAAATGAACGAAATTTTTGAACATTTTTTGGATAATTTAATTTAAAATACTTGTGTCCATATTTTTTATCTCTTCTGCTACTAAAAATTACACATAAAAATTGTATTTCAATAAAATAATGGATGGACGTAGAAATCATAACGCTTTTTGGACAATACTTTTAATATACCCAGAATTCCCTCATTATTTATAGTTCTGTGCTTCTTTGGACTATCGGTTTGCGCTTCTGTTTAGCCTCGTATGATATTGTTTTCTTCAATTTTATTATGAATACCTTCAAGTATGAAAAAGTATATTTTCGTGCTCCAAATATATAGGGCAAACATAAATCGGTTTTAATTCAAGATCATTGTGAAAACATATAACACAGTTATTATATATGCACAAGGTACCAATATTCATAACAAATGCGATAGTATTAGTAATTTTTTTTACCTATATTTCTATTCCTACTAAGAATATTTACATGAATTTCCTTATAGCAGAAATATATCATTTAATTATAAAGAGTATGGCTCGTACCTATAGATGTCATAATTTCAGTTCTCCCGGTTTTTTTATCTTTGTTATGACATCAGTTTGCCGTTATCGTTTTTCTTATGATAGTACATCTCTTCCTCTTCGAACATCTTTGCCTGTATACACGTATTTTCCTACTTTGGTAGCTGCTCCGAACAAGTTGGTAGCCAGTTTATCATAATTAACTATAGCATGTGTGGGCAAGAAAGATAGGTAATTTGAAGGACAAACATTGATTATCAATTTTAAAATAAGTACTATTATTGAACTGCTTTTACAATTCTTGGAAGCGTGTGTGTGCCAACAACTACAATCACTATTTGTTAAAATTAATAAGCTAGTCCCTTAAATAAAATCTTTGCGTTTCCCTCCACCCTATCTTCAACGCTTTTGTGACTTGGAAAATATCTATTGGTAGTTCTATTTTCTCGAGGTCTTGCCTTATTTCTTTCGATAAGACTAGCTTTGTAGTGAAATAGCAAATTTAATTTAAATGAACTCCGCAATTCGTTATCTTTCATTTCCAGCCAATCTTCATTGTCAATGACACCAGGGAACAAAAGTTAACAATATTTTCCTCCTATCCATTATTATTGCCTACAATTTGGCTCTGTATAGTGCACCTCTTCATATATATTCTTTGGTAAACTTTGCACTAACTTCAAGCAAATATTCTTCTACCCTTTTTACTCAACGAAGTCTTCAGATGGCTAATTCTAGTGATTACATCTGTAGACCCTTAGCCATGATTGTTAATCTTATTTCTGCTTTCCTTTTAGTATTACGTTATTACCAATTTTTATTTTATCTTATTGTCTTTGCTCTGCTACATAGCAAGAATTTCCCGTCTCCCCCTTCCCCCAAATTGGTCAACTGTGTGAAACGTAGAATCTGAATTTTTTTCTCCTGTTTATCCCAATCTTCTCAAATCTACTTCATTTGTTTACTTCCTTTCTTTCCCTGCTCTCCAAATGTTAAGGATTTGAGTTTTCTGTTCTGCTGTCCCTACTGGATTTTTTTTTCCTAATGGTTTTACGCCTCGTCGATGTCGATGTCATTAGAGGCGGGATGGGACTGGGGACTAGGAACGGGAAGGAATTTAGCCATGGCCTTTTGAAGGAAGCATCCCGGCATTCACCTGGAGTGATCTGGGAAAATCATGGAATACCCAAATCTGGATGCCCAAACGAGGATTCGAAACGCCGTCCTCCCGAATGCGAGGCCAGACCGTTAACCGCACACCCACCATTTGAATCTGTCTATTCGGCTGCTAAACGCTCCTCTATTTTGGATCAGCTCTGTGATGCCAATCTCTTGTGCATCCTTTATTTAACCTCTTCGTGGTGGCTCTTAAACCTCAAATACATTCGAAAACCTTTTTGGTAAATTACGCTTTGTTCAGTGTTACTATTATTTCAGCCTAATATTATGATCTTATCATTTTATTTGAAGAGTTTTCGTTGTTTCCTTTTCTTCCACGTCCAACTATAGTTTTCTACACTTCTAGAATTTCACGCTGATTTTTTCTACCTCTCTAGTTTTAGCACATGACGGATATTACTGCAGATATCTTTCAAGGAAGATTTTGTGTATGATAAAATTATTTCTCGCAGGTGGTTATAGTATTTGTAATTATATAAACTTTGCTGTTTTCTCTTTAATTTTGATTCTATAGCAAAAACTTATTCAAATTAAAAGAATTGATACCAGATAGTAGTTTGTAAATAGTAGGATGCTGTGTAGCTGCTTGAGACACTATGTATATATCTCTTAATCGTATGTTAACAACGTACAAAGACGCAGAGAAAATAAACTGAAAAGTATGACCATACTTCTTTATGATGGAAAGCACGTGATATCCTCTGCTGACGAAGGTCAAACACGCAGAAAATGTGTCCTATTCACGTTCGTATCATGTTATATTTGCCAAATGTTTATTTCAGAAACGTACATTATAAACGTCTAAAAGGGTAACAATATTTCGGTGTTAATTTATATAAATTATCCAAAAGTTGTCGTTCGAAACATTTGTAACAACAGCTTCTCAGCAACCAACATTCAGTCGATTACAAGGTTATTACATTCAAACGAATGTCGTTTCACGTCACCTTCTACTTCTACATGTCTGACAATTGTTCGTTTAGAAGAAAATGTTAAACTTTTTGTGAACTGTCTTACCGAAAACTTCAACAGCAGTTTGAGACTTTTTGATCATGATGTAGTTACCTGTAGTGAAATAAATAATTATGACGGTAGTTTGATTCTACATGGAACTGTAAATGGTAACTCAGATTTAAAAAAAAAAACCTGAAGATGACGCGCATAACGAATTATAAGGAGCCTCTCAGCTATGACTATACAGTAAGTTGTTCAATCCTTGGAATAGGTGATTCCTTGTAGTATTTGGGTCTAATATTACACAACAAATATGAAAAATGTAGGATTAGCACCTTACGTCGGTGGTAGGACAAAACTAGTTCTCGATTGCTATCCATTGGCGAAGAAATGTAACGTATATTCAAAGGTAACAGAATATAAGACTCTTGTGTGTTTTAATTTAGAATTAGTTTGTCCATGCGTAAATTGCGCACTTCAGTAAAGGGCTGTACGTAAAAGCAATATTGAATGATTTTCGATCCTACTTTACTTTTGCGAATGAGGCTTTGGGATTTAATAGCGAGATTAGTGGTTTTATATAGGATGAAATAGCAACCGATTCATTTGTAGTAATTGTTATTAGTGAAGAGTGGAAAGTTTGTTACCAATATGAAAAGTTAAGTAAAACACAATATCATAGCAAATGTGATAAGTAAATTAATTGGAATTTTAAGACGACAAATTTCACCATATACCGCAACTCGAAGAAAGTAAATTCATCATCTTTGGGTGGGAACAGCAATGCATATTATTCAGCAAATTGCCAAAGTTACTGGTCTCCCCACCACATACCGATGTAGCAACTGGAAAAGTAATGTCTCTCCTTATTAGGGCATAGAGGATGTTATGGCATAGAGGAATATTATCTTAGATTTAAAAATGAATGTTTGTTTATTTCTTTGTTCGACTTCTATGCGTTCTTATATCATTCGTCCGATTGCGATGAAACTTTGGTGAGTTACTGTGTGCGCGCGTGAAAAAGGTTTCTGACAAAAAAAATCACTCCCTTTCCCCCTTCACAACCCTTAATTGTATACGAACCCACATTTTTTATCTGATCTTGATGGAAATTTGCTCACGTATACTTTAAATATAAACAGAAAAATACTGTCAACATTTGGTTTTCAGAAACCCAACCCCTCTCCCCCTTTCACCCCCACAATTTTGCCAATATTTTTTATACACACCCCTAATTTTTATCCAATATTGACGCAACTTTTCACACGTATACTTGAAAACAATTAGAAAAATATTGTATAAATTTGATTTGTGAAAACTTAACCCCTTTCCACCCCCTTAAATTTTAATGTTCTTCACACATACACACAGTTTTTATCCAATATCGACTGAGCTTTGTACACGTATTCTTTAAAACTAACAGAAAAATAGTTTATACATTTGGTTTTCGGAAACTCCACCCCTCTCCCCCTTTCCACTCCCTTATTTTTATAAACGTTCTTTATACATACCCACAGATTTCATCCGATTTCAGTGTCGCCTTGCACACGTATACATTAAAACAAACAGAAAAATACTATCTAAATTTTACTTTCAGAAACCCAATCCCTCACTCTTACTACCCCATTAATTTTCTTCAGTGTTCTTTATACAAAGCTACTGAGTACTTTTGCAGAAGACGGAAAACCGAAAATATTGTATAACCCAAAGCGCCAGAATAAACTTTTTCTACTTTAATTTAGTGGATAAAAATCACAGTCTTCCAGTTATTTGATTCAGGCTAACGTGTCTATTTTCTATATGCGTACCCACTTAAGAAATGAAAATAGGCATTCCAACGCATGCCGGGTAACGCTAGTTGTAGAATAAAGCGGTATTCGTAAATTTTGTACTGTTGATTAAGCAATAGCACAGAAATCTTTACAAGATTTAATTCTTTTCATTCTATGCCAGTTATGAGCACCGTACTGGGACATTAAGTTAAAGATAAGAAACTACAGATATTAAAATGTAGTGTTGTACCCAAGAAAATAGGAGAAATCAGAAATGATGAAACTCGAAAGAGGTGTTAGATACGGCTCCTCTGTATACCAACGTTATTTAGTATATACGATGAAATAACTTTGGTCGTAGTTGATTGTAGACTGCGATTCGTAGCTCGAATTTTGAAAAATTTTAATGCACAAAACAGAGACAGCGTAAGAAAACACTCGTACTCCCGCGTTTGGACTTTTTTTGCGCCATTTGTGGTCCGTATCGTTAAGGATTGATGGACAGTATAGACTGCTTGCCACAGTCTTTACGAAAGCCACAGAATTGATTAGTAGATTGGGCTGAGATTCTCTGGCAGACAATACGTTGAGGTAGTTCGTACACCAACCTACTTAGGTCGCAGTGACAGGGAAGGTGAAGGAGCGGTGTTTATATGAAGACTTTCTTCCCTCGTGCCTTTCGGGATTGGAATGGACAGAGTAGAGATTAGCTCTGGTGCAAAGAACCCTCTTCCACCCACAATGTTGAAAATTTCGGAGTATATATGTAGATTGTCAGATGCAGCAATATACCACAGCAACGTTGATGTAAAAAAGTGTCATTTAAATATAGTACTACCTGCGTGATCGATCTTTGCTCGGCATCTTTCGATTTCTGCTCAGTATGCAAGAGTTCATCAAAATACTTAGAGAATTTTGTGAGAGATCAATTTTGCCTATATACAAAAGTTGCTAATTTAATAGTATTAGATTGGATAGATCAGATATATAGACAATATATATTATAAATTCCTAACTTAGTCCACAACCCGAAAGTTGGTTGGATCCTCCAGAGGTAGGACGGCCAGTTCCGTTCCTCTGGGGCCTACAGTTTAAGGAGGAATCCGAACCACAGAAAGTCTTGGCGTAGCTCATATGACCAAATACAACTCTTTAAAATTCTTGCTCCCATCAGGATTTGAATCCGAGACTGGAGCCAGAATATTTCGAGTGCAAGCGCCTTAATCACTTTTTTTCCACTGATCACAATCCAGCAGCCATACCGCTCCGTATTTGTTATACATTCAATACATTTCATACCTACTTACATAAGAACTGCACTCAGTTAATTAAAATTCATGACTGCACATAGTTCAACATTTTATTTTAAATAATCAGCTGTATTATGGTTTTTATTCATTTTCATTTTATGGTTATGATTTGATTTTATTTTATTTAATTTCAATGGAGCACACAGTACGGTGGCAATTTCCCTACACACCCAACTTCCCTCTATCCTGCACCCACCTACATTTGCCCTCTACAAATTTTAACTTTAAATTCTTTTACGTTTTCGGTAAGTTATTCATCATTTCTCTTGGTAACTCATTCCAATCCCTGACACCCTTACCTAAAAAAGAAAATCTTCCCACACCCTTGTGCCTGAAATCGAGTGCCAGCTTGTGGTCATGGTCATCTTTTCGCTTGAATGAACTACTTTTCATACCTACTGCAATATCTTTTCATGCCTCATCGCTAGTATACGCCCTGTACACTCCCATGACCCTCCTCATTCTCCTCCTGTCTTGCAATGAATCCTATTCCAGATACCAGACACCCATCCTGCCTCAACCACCGATAAAATTCCTCTTTTTGACCAATCACTCAGTATTATTTTTAGTATTAGCCAATTTTGTCATTTAAATAATTACTTTTTTTCTTTCAAAACTTATCTATCTATATTTATTTCCATAATTTTTGTTTTCATTTCTACATTCCGTACCCTTTTCGTATATTAATATTGCTATCATCTTCTGCGATATACATATTTATATATAACATCTCAGTCCCACCGCCATATCGCTAATCCACTCAGTCGTGTAAGAAACTTTGGCGTGTGCACACCTCCCGAACCACGTGACTCATTCTCTTTAGCATGAAGAGAAGATTTAACACCGAAATATTGTGTATATTTTTGTGTTCGTGATATATGTTCTTCTCCCGTCACTGCCTTCAACTGTGGTGAATGATGATTCATTTTCCCTTTCAATGTAATTTGTATTACCTAAAGCCGTTTCCTTTTTCCTTTGTTTAAAACAATATTAGAAAACGTATACTTTTTAGTAAAACTGTGGGGTTTTTTTTTCAGTGATTTATTTCCTAGTGCCTCAGACTTCTAAGAGATGGCGTTAGAGCCGTTTCAGAGATACCAAATACAAGAAATGCTAGTTATATTTTAAAAATCGCGGGTTTTTTTTTTTTTAAATAAGACATCTATTTAGGCAAACCGTTATCTACATGTGAAATTTCATACAAATCGTTAGAGCATTTTCCAAGTTAGCAAATATTTACAAGAATTGTTGCACGATTCCCTGCTCTAAATGAATAGAAATTAACTAACATCAGTAGGCTTACTGATACCTGAAACTTCAACGAGATGGCGTTAGAGTTAATACAACAATTTGTTTTTTTTTTTGTTTTTTTTTTTAAAGAGCAGTCGTCTATTTATATAAACTTGAAAAGCAATTTCATCCAAATCGTTAGAGCTTTTTACGAGATAGTTATTACGCGATATATATATATATACAAGAATTGCTAGTTTAAAGATATAAAATTTAACAATATTCACAAGACCCCTAACCAGTGAACACAGCACGAGCAGTAATTTTTTATCGGCGCGATTGTCAAACGGCAAAGTAGGAGAGCAGTCGAGACAAAAGCTAGGGAGAGAAGCCATCTCTCAAGTCGAACAGCCCCATTCCAGATAAAACACCTCTCGACTCGGAAATCGTTTCTGACGCAGCGAATCAGCCGTCATCTGCAGGCCCCTAAAGCCGCAGTTTAAGTGGCCAATCCGGCGCGGGGGTTCGTCACAGTATGCGATATGGGCCCATCACGTCAGCTATACGACGGGGTCCTCTGTGGCCGCGACGGGGCGGAATTTGCTTATTTCCACTCCTCAGGACACGCACAATTACCCCGTCCCATAACAATCCACACACTCACAGCAGTGAAAACAAAGGACTTTGTATTACTCTGTTTTCCCTTCAGCATGTGGTTAAACTAGTAACAGATAGTTCCGGAACAATGGTCTTGCTTACGACAGCTATATTATGAACGTGAGCTTCTAATGAAACAGTAGCTGTTGACGTATCTGATTCTTTTAACTTTACGCCTCATCGACGTCAGGGTCGCTAGAGGCGAGAAAAAAGTAGGGACAAGGAACGTGTAAAGTTTCGTTCCCTCGGCGCGTGATTGTGGATACCTGTCATCTTTGCCGAATATGCTAGCAGGTACGGCGCGTCTCGACCCACCGCCAGGCGGTAAAAGATGAAAGGCGCGTCTTAAGGCACATACATCTCGCTGGACACGAAGTATGGTCGTAAATATAAATAAAGAATTGAGTCATTCCTGGCGTAAATCTTCTGCCATATACAACGTTTCGACAGATACATTCGCTGTCATCGTCAGCTAAAGTAGTAGGACGAAGTGGTTACTGTGATAACAAGTCGGCAGGTCCGTATATAACCAATTCGAGCTATTACTTTATCTGATGAAAATAGCTATGGCAATGCCGTGCAAAGGCGGAACTTATCCGGCAAAACACCCGAGAAAAATTTTTGGAATATAAATGTGTTTTATTATCTGCCTATAAAATGCTAATTTTGGTCACAATGTAGCGATGTCTCCCACACTTTGACGTCACGCTTCACACCTCCACTGCCCAACCAACAACGACCGGAGATGCTCGAGGTCATGTGCGTTATTTAATAACAGCTCCTTTTAGCTGAGCATTAATAAGATAAGCTGCCAGCACAATACAGGAAAAGTATGTGTTTCGTAAAAATTGACATATTAATTATTGGTCGCATTTTCCTAATCAAAATTCGTTATATGTAGATTTTTCTTACAGTCTCTGTACAGCGATGCCATTGTTACAGTGAGATAAGAAATATCTATATTAATTCATTGTCAAAACTATGAGCGTTATTTGATGGAGATTGTACTTAGTTAGCGAAGAAACTAATTGCTAAAAGACTGCATCCAACACGTCATTTTTGAGGAGCTTACAAGATGTTTATATTCGATGTGGATGTTTTAAGTCAGTGTTATAACATATTCTAAGAAATGATTTGCCGAAACACTGAAATAAAAATATATACTGCATTTAAATTAAAATATTAATTATTAGTTGCTTTTATCGCTGGTGTCCCTATACGAGACACACGAAAATATTTGCGATAGGTTAAAATTAGATCGAAATACAGTGAATTGATTCGTACAGGTGTAATAGAAGCTATGAATTTTGAACAGCAATATTAGAAAAAGTTGTGGTTATGTGGAAAAAGGCATAACCAGGACAACTGACACAATTTTTTACAGAATAATTTCCAATTCATTTAGTTTCATAAATAATTTAATCTGCTTTCATAAGTTCCGAGTTAGTGAAGTTATTATCATACGGATGGAAGTAGTTCCGTATTTATCATGCTGAATGTGACCTGGACTAGTAATAAAACCAGTATCACGCGCTATAACATGAGGTTTTAGAATTCCTCATTTATTTTTAATTTCATTTGTTCCCTAATTCTGACATCATGAATTCAGTAAACGTTCCAACTGTATCACTCTGTAAACTGCAATCGAAATATATACAACATTAAAAATTATGAGCATTTTATAACAACAATTCTGCTTATTGAGGCAATCGCGAAGAAACGAATTGCCAGAACATTCCTTTCACCCGTCATTTTCACGAGCTTATGATAATTGTTATAAATGTAAATACTGTCGGAGTACTGTATCGGAGGGGCCTTGACAGACGAGGAGTTTTTTTTTTCTTTAATCGAAATTTAACTTACATGTAATTTAATTTAATTTAATTGCAATGGAGCACAGGCTCCGGTGGCAATTTCCCTACACACCCATCTTCCCCCTATCCTGCACCTACCTACATTTGCCCTCTACAAATTTTATCTTTAAATTCTTTCAAAGTGTTCGGTAAATTATTCATCAGTACCTGGGTGACCGATCTTCGCTCGGTATCTTTCGATTTCTGTTCAGTATCCAAGATTTCGAGTAAAGTTTGATTAAAGTATAAGGCTTGAAGGCTTCCTAGGCGTTTTGAGGTGCACAGTTAACCAAAGAGAAGTTTAACTAACATCAGTAGGCTTACTGGTACCTGAACCTTCTACGTAATGAGGTTAGAGCCGTTTTCGAGAAACCAAATACAAAAGTTGCTCCTTTTTTTTTTTTTTTTAAAAAAAAAATCGTGTTAAAAACTTGAAAATCAAAACGTTATCTACATCTGAAATTTCATCCAAATCGCTAGACCCATTTGCTAGACGGCCTCACAAATAGCTTAAAAAAATTTCTATTAATATGTTAAACAGAAATTTTAATGCCAGTTTGGTATTAATTAATGGTGCGAGATTTGTGGTAATTCAAAGGATTCTACGATAACCCTTGATGATGGGTTCTTATGTAACTCGACGAGAAAAATTGAAGGTAAAAAATATATATTTTTTTAAATATTTCGCTTAGTTCTCGAGATATCGTATCTCAAAATTGACGTGGTTGGTTGAAATGCGACCTGAACCAGAAGACAAATTTCGCCATAGCCAAGTTTGATGAATTCGTATGAAACTCATCGAGACAAATCGAAAATAAGGAATTTTTCTGATATCTCACTTAGTTCTGGGGATATTATACCTCAAAAGTGAAGAGGTTAGGATTAAATCCGTCCTGGACCAGAAAAAAAATATCCACCAAAAGCACTATGTCTATATGGTGGAAATGTACTTTCAATGTTTTATTTTGTACCTAGTGGTTTTTGTTAGGTTGAAATACGGCCTGGACATGCTATATCTCGAAAACCAAGAAAATTTATTATTTATTTTCATCGAGTACTATGAGAATTCATCATCAGGTTGTGACGTCAATAGAACATCATCTGTGCTATATTTATTCACTCCGATAAAACTATGCTCATACATCGCAGTAATCTCACATCTTCTGATCAGCATTTCAAAATGATAATAAAACAATTCCCATAAGAAGTAACCTTCGTTATAAACAATAAAGCACTCGCACGCGGCTTTTCAGGAATTTGTAGATGTATTAATATTTAATTATGCACTTTATTATCAAACTCTACCCGAAATCTTGTATATTGAACAGAAATCGAAAGATGTTTTATAATTAAGGTGGTAGTATTTAATGGCTAACTAACAACCACTATTTATAGTCAAAAAGTAAACGATGATTACTTTATAACTGGTACCGGTAATATTAATTTCAAAGAAGTTTCTGTAAAGTTATCACCTCTGATAAAACCATTGATAAATTTTTAATTATCTTTCTTTTTAAATGTTTTACAATTGAACTTGCAGTGCTAATATTTCCACGGGTCAGCCAGTATACAAGAACTGTTCGTTTACTTATTCTTTGGAATCAAAAAACTCTATTTGTAGGCTTTCTGGTACCTGAATTGTCTACGAGATGGCGCTAGTGCCGTTTTCGATATACGGAGTGACAAAATTGTTCATATTTTGTAAACTCGCTTTTTAGTAGGGAAGAAAACTATTCAGGTAATCTTAAAAGTCAAAACATTATCTAAATACCAAATTTCATCCAAATCGTCACAGCCGTTTCCGAAATCCGAAATATATATATATATACAAGAATTGCTCGTTTAAAGATATAATAATTTCTCTTGGTAACTCATTCCAATCCCTGACACCCTTACCTAAAAAAGAGAATCTTCCTACACCCTTGTGCCTGAAATCGAGTGCCAGCTTGTGGTCATGGTCATCTTTTCCCTTCCATGCACTACTTTTCATACCTATTGCAATATCTTTCCATGCCTCATCGCCAGTATATGCCCTGTACACTCCCATGACCCTCCTCATTCTCCTCCTGTCTTGCAATGAATCCCATTCCAGCTCCTTTATCATATCCGTCACTGATTGCATTCTGCGATAATTTCCAGAAACAAATCTAGCAGCCCTTTTTTGCACCCTCTCCAACTCCTATATTTGATACGTAAAATGAGGGTCCCATACTACGCTACCATATTCGAGCAATGGTCTGACCAAAGTTTTGTAACCCAATTCCTTGACTTCTCTCGTACATCCCCTCATCACTCTCTCCAACAAGTGCAGAACTTTGAAACCTTTTCCTACCACCTGTCCTATGTGTCCTGCCCAGTTAAGTTTGTTATCAAAAGTAATTCCAAGATATTTACATTTCAAGTCTTCAGCAAGCAATTCTTTCCCCACCTTATATTCATAATTAACCTTTTGTTTTTTATTTGTGTATCTAATAAGCTGACTCTTCTTTGCATTTATCTTCATTCCATGTTTACCAACCCAATTAGATATCCTGTCCAGATCACCCTGCAACTGTTTACAGTCCTCTATTGTTTTGATTCTTTTATACAGCATTATGTCATCTGCAAACAATCTAATTTCAGATAGTAAACAATCAACACAATTATTCATTAGAATAATGAATAGCAATGGTCCCAATACGCTACCCTGTGGCACACCCATTTTTACTTCCACTTCTTTTGATACTACATTTCCTACCCTAACTTTCTGTTTTCTGCCTTTTAAAAATTCTTCTACCCAGCAAATGATTTTCTTATCCACTCCAATGGTTTTTACCTTATTTACTACCATTTTATGGCTTACTCTGTCAAACGCCTTACACAGATCTAGTGCTACACTATCAATTCGGCCTCCCTTGTCCATTTCATCTGAAATATCTTGCATATATCCCACCAACTGAGATTCGCATGAACATCCTTGCCTGAAACCATGTTGCCTGCTTGAAAACCACTTACGTTCCTCACATATATTTCTGATGTGGTTGCATATCAATCTTTCCATTAATTTACCTACCACTGATGTCAAACTGATTGGCCTGTAATTCTCTATTTCTCACCCCTCCCTTATGTACCGGTACTACTATTGCACTTTTCCAGTCCTGTGGTAACCAGCAAGTGTCTAGACTCAATTTAAATAATATTTCAAGATAAGGTACAATGTCACATCCGGCTATCTTTAAGATATCTGTAGTAATAGTTAAGCGGGCCGCGGGGGACCCGATAGCAAGGAGTAAGTAAAATAGGAGAAGAAAAAGATGGAAGAGGCGAGAGATGAGCTTAGAGTAGCATGCACATCTGTTATGGTCTCAAAGCCAAATTCACAAAACACACTTTCATATATTTGTATTAAAACTACCACGTAACATTAATATAAGAAATATAACTTTCTCATTGTTTGTGACAGCGCGTGTTTTTAAAAAAACACAACAACGACGACGACGACAACAACGACAACAACAACAACAACCACCACTACAACCACTACAACAACCACTACAACAATAACCACAACATTAGAGCTTTGTGTTGCTTCGGGCTGTTTCTCGGCATCATTGTGTGCTATGAACATCAGAGTACCTCTCTGCCCATAGGGAAGTGAATAGAGTAATGGAACGGAAAGGATTTCAGCATTATTAAGGAGTCACTCCAGCATTCGCCTGGAGGGATTTCGGAAAACCATGAAGAACCGAAATCAGGATGACTTACCTACCCGGTGCAAGAGCCACCGCCACCACAAAGACAGTCCTAGGAGCATGGGTCAGCCCCACCGAAATGGAAGGGGCTCCCCCAATAAGAGTAGGCGTTATTTCTTGCGCAATGAATAGCTTCACCCCTGACAACGCGGATATGCGCCAAGATTATTAGATTCTAGTGTAAGCCCGTGACCGTTTTTTGCGTGTCGTCACGGGTCTAGAATAGTTTCAGTTTTTAGGATCAAAGGTTATGACAGGTTGACCTGGTCCGACCAAATCTCTTGAGCTTGAAGAACTCAGACGTATTAAACACGGACAGGGTCGATCGTGATATCTTACGTATAATTGTTTCAAAGATCGTAGACTCGAACTTGCTGAAATACAAATTTGACTTCAATTGGTCTTAAAAGTTCAGTCTGCAAAATCAGAAGAATTACTGTTTGCTTCGAAAGCGTAATGTTGTTTTTTATTGAGGTTGGGTAAATATCCATAATGTAATCTTTGTTCATAGTGTTTGTAACGGCCAGAGAACTTAATGCAGATCCCAGATTGTTAAATAGTTGAACAACTCCGTAGTAATGAATTGCAAGAATACTCGATTCGGTAACATATTTGGTCTGATGTACACTTTAAATAACGTAACAACTCACGTGCAGCGAACATGAGCAAAGACCATTAGCGAAAGTGGTCAGTAAAATACGTAAAATGCAAATAAACCGTAATGTATAAACTTAGGTCAAGCAGCAACATTAGAAAAATCTTTAATTAATTTAATTAAACTGAAGACCGGTTTTTAAAACTTTTTTTATGACACTTTCATTAGCGACATGTTTACTGAAAAGTATCCCTAGTTTCACATTTTTTCAACTGTAATGTATTTTTTTAAGAAAGAAATGCTACGAAAAGCAAACTTAATGAATATATTCTAGCAATTAATTACATAGCATTTGCTGAGCTATTAAACTGTGTCCATAACTCAAATTAAATATATATATATATATGTATATATATGGTTGCTGTTAATTTGCGAGTGAAGGCTGGCATGTGACACCATTCTCCAGCCAATACGCTATCGAGGGGATTGAGTGAATGAGTGAGTGAGTGAGCTTAGGAAATTATATAGTAGACCATCTTTATGAGTGTAACAATTGTGAGAATTTTCTTAGCAGGGATGTACAGAACACTAATATAAATCGAAAGACATTAAAATAAATTATGCCTGCGTCAAATTGTGTTATAATTTGAAACTAACCCTCAACAGTCGCGAATATTTACATTCAGAGAAAATTATTGGTCGAGTTATCTTCATCATATTCTTTCTATGCGAATTTCGTCTTCCTGCAGAACTTCTTCATTCAGTATTTTTCCACAAGAAGTAAAAATTTAGTTACAAAATCTTTACAGTCAAAACTCAAAACAGTTCTTCTTCATAACCCACTTTACTCCGAAAAAGACTTTTCGTCTTTGGAAAGTGAAGGGTATAAGGGCCAACCTCAATTAGAAATCTTCTTATCTTTTCTAGCTTTTACTGTACTTGGTATATCACACATGAATTATTACTCTAAAGCGCCTGTCATTACAAATACTTCTCTAGATGTTCCCATCAAAGAGAGTACATTTTGCGTCTTCCATTATAATTTAGACAACGGCTAATTTGGACTCTCAGTCATGTTGTGTGATAATAGTACCTCCTTTTACCTGAAAGCCAAATTTATTCTCCATCTTTTTCTTCTCTGGTCTGCGTAAAGAGATTCATCAATGTTTTGGCTAATGTTAATCACTTCCGATTTCACTTGAACACACATTTATTCTGCTCCCTACATACAGGTACATCTTATTTCACTCAACTATATCTCTCTTCTTGGCCGCACCCGTAACAATACATACACACAATTCGTCTTTCTGATATCCAACTATTCAACTTAACATCCTTTGTAGCGCATCTTTCACTCTTCTTCATCTCTTCTCCTGTTACATAAAACTTTATTCCTTGCTTTCAAGAAAGCTCTGGAACAGTACTATTATTATTGGTGTTTATTACAATTAATACACGTAATAAAATACATTTACATACACACTTGGAAGTTGGCATGATATATGGTCTATACAAGGGAACACAGAATAATGCATGCCTTGTAAGTAACGCAAAATACGATGAAGTAAACCAGACTGTCGAAGAAGAAAGGATAAAGAACGGAATTTTAAACAGTTATTCACATGTTTTACGATTAAAAAAAAAAAAAAAAAAAAAAAAAAAAAAAAAAAAAAAAAAAAAAAAAAAAACACCACAAATGTAGCAATTAACGTCTTCTGAAATAGTATTGAACCCAAGTGATTACCGTATGAATTTATCTGTTTATAATTAATACAGAAAATTGTATGTACTTCTAGGAAGATAAGTAGGTTGTAATATTCAGTCTGACATCAAGTACTGTGCCACATTACGGAGAATTATATCACACAGAATCAAGGACAGGCGATATAAACTTTAGTATAAAACTTTTCATCAACCATAAAATTAAGCTTTTTATTTTCTTACTACTGAGCACAGCTAATCATATGCTCATTCCGGTCAAATGCGATGAACGATTTAAGAGAACTAAAGTAATTATGAGAAAAACTGAAATTAAGAATCTATCATTCGAATATAAATATGTAATTAAGTAGTAAAGGTGATTGTGAAGTTGTGTGCCCTATAACGTAAAATCACACCTACTGACAACAGTGAATATTTAACCTATGATAAATATGTTCGATTTGATCCCACGTGAGACTAGTATCAGGGCTATGGAACAGTCCATACACTTATTAATATCAATAATGTTACCAGCAATTGATAACCAATTAACTATTTAACAACCCTTTAGTATAATCAATATCCACTGTAATCTGCAAATACAATCCTACGTTAGTTACTACATATGCAGAACAAAGCATACACTTATTAATAATATCAATAATGTTACCAGCATCTTACAGTGTAATAAGTTTCCTCTGTATTCTGCAAATACATATTGTATTATGTGAGTTACTATATTTGCGTAACAGTACATACACTTATTAACAATATCATTAATATTACCAACAACTGATAACCAGTCAATTACTTAAAAACAAGTTAGTTTAGTAAATTTCCACTGTAATTTGTAAATACATATTATCCTAAGTTAGTTACCATATTTGAGTGAAATTTGCAGGCAATTTAATTACTGCATTTGTCAACAGTTTCATTAAAAGAAAAACCATACCTATATCATTTTAGTAATTGTGGGCAACTTTCCAAACACCAAATCATTGTATTTTCTCAGTGATTCTTAGTTACCAAATTCCAAGAAGAAAATTCTTTCATTGAGTAAAATGGATTCTGAAGCAAAACCTCTTTCAGTTTGGATTTAAAGTAGTTAGGTTTTCGTAGAAAACATTTTATTTCTTGTGGTAAGACATTGAATAAGGAAGATCCAGTAAATGTTATCCCTTTCTGTACAATTGACAGTTACTTGAAATCCTTGTGAATGTTATATTTATTCCTAGTATTATTGCTATGACTGTCAGCATTAAGATTAAATGTTAGCAGTGGAATAATTGATTTATGTCCAAGAGGTGATTCTGAGATTTATTCTCATCAAATAACAATTAATTCCAGTACTGTTAGTGGTCACAATGTTAACTGCTTAACAACTCTGTTAAATTCGTCGTATAAAATTAAAACCTCCTATTGGAAATTATTACTAATTTGCCAGATGTTAATTCTCTTTTGATTGCGAAATTATTGGTCAAATTACAAGAGCTAAATTACTGACCGATTACGGATACTCTGACAGATAGGAACAATAGAGATTCGGAATCGCCAGCGAATTAAAGTGGGAATGAGAGCCCCATGTTGGTTCTTACCGCCGCCATTGCAGCCCCTGCCGAAGGCGCTGCGCACCCCTAAAGTTTTCGCTTACGACCCCGGGCTCGGAGACGAGGCTATAAACTCCGCCGTAAAACTTGGGGGCGGAGGGGGGAGGGGGTTGATTTGCCAGCTGTACCCCAACAGGCTCGCGGGGAATTTACATACCTCCCCTAACCCCGCCTCCGCGACCGTCGGCTTTTAATTACAGCAAACATAATTTACTGCCAGTAATGTACCGGAATTGCGAGCACTAAAAAAGGGCATAACGCCCTGCGCGTCATCATATTTCGTTATCAGCTTTATGCTTTCGTATTCAGCATTTGGCAACACTGGTGCGGGGAAGTTTGTTTACGTTTTTCGCTCTAATTCACAATATTCCACTTGTGATGTCACGTTTTGAAGTTTACGGATTAAAAGACAATTATTTCTATCAGTGGTTATTTTTTGTATTCAAACACTGTAACACACAATAAAAAATAATAATAATATCGTGAATCTTAAGTTTATCTCGAACCTTGCTGGTTCCTACAGATCAAATTGGATTCACTAAAACAGTTGTAAAAGTATTTTTAAATATTTTGTGTGTCTTTTCATTATCATTAATAGATCAAAAATAAAATATATTTCATTAAAAAAATGTAGTGAAACTTTTAAAAAATATATTTTTGTAACATATTTGCTATCGAAGTGATGGAATTCTCTATCTAATGCTCTATACGTGAGTTTTTCATCGAAATGCATTATCTGCTGCAGTATCAAATTTTTTAAATAGCTCTTTTTGTCATTTTGCAAAAACTATCAACTACGGGAAGATCACTGTAGTTTCCCTGTAGTCTTCACAAGGTTGCGTTGATCATTTATAGATCAAAAATAAAATATACTTCATTTTAAAAATGTAGTGAAACTTTTAAAAAATATATTTTTGGAACATATTTGCTATGGAAGTGATGAAATTCTCTATCTAATGCTCCATACGTGAGTTTTTGATTTAAATGCATTATCTGCTGCAGTATCGAATTTTTTAGATAGCTCGTTTAGTCATTTTTAAAAAACCATCAATTACGGAAAGATAGCTGTAGTTTCCCTGTAGTCTTCAAAAGGTTGTGCGTAACTGTAAATTACGAAAGAATTTTCAGATAAGAAGATTCGTAAATAAAGGAAGGTACCTTTTTTTATGTCTCGATATATCGTCGAATAACCGTTGAATAAGAAGAAAATGCAATCTTCTTGGGAGCCGCCAGTTTTGCAGCTTACATTTTATAAATGTTACGATTGTCAAAAAAAAAAAAAAAAATCTTTCAGCCCCTCGACTTCTATAACTTTGATTAAAAAAATTAAAAAATTAAAAAAAAATAAACCTTATGTTTTAATAGTATCTTAATACTAACCTCACTTAGCAAAATCTAAAAAGTGCTTGGTTACAAATCTATAGGTTGAAACATTTAGAAGTTTTCGCAGACGAATTGACAAATTGGCAAATTAATGACTCGTAGTGGGTCCCGTGTTTCTTTCAGAAGGTATAGAATCATAAATTTGAATAAAGACAATAACATAATTTAAAACTAAGTAATACTTGCGCAATATATATCCTATTGATTTGCAGTTATGGAATACACGGCTGCAATATTTTTGAGATGAGTTAATCCTAAAAACTCATTTTTTGATCACTACTTATGACCTTATCATATTGCGAGCTGCTACAAATCTCTAACCTCCACTATCACTAATTAATTTTACATAAATTTGTCATTACTATCTTGTCTATTCGTAAGTAATAGTAATCTCAGTCGGATATTTGCATATTAGTTTCCATTTATTTTTTACTTTACTATTTCGCTAATAAAGTAATTTCTACTAAATAATTACATTTATTACTGTGCTCCTATTTATTAGTAGTTTGTGTGATACTAGATTCGTGATCTATACTGACTATTTTAGACCAATGTCCATATCCTATATACGGTCGCAGATTAGTAACTAGTTTATCAATAACGAAACACAAAACTCCGTTAAATACGTTACTGCAACTCTAAAAGTTCACTCGACGCTATGATATAGAGATAAGCACCGTTCTGTTGATTAAAACAGGTTGTGATACCGGGTGTACTTACAGAGCGGGACAAAGGTAACTCCAGAGTTATTTTTTTATTTTATTTTTAATTTAATTTAACTGCGATGGATCACACACTCTGAAGGCAATTTCTCCACACACCCATTTTTCTCCTCTCCTCTTCCAACCTACTTTTGCCCTCTACTAGTTTGAATTTTAAATTCTTTCATTGTTTTTGGTAAATTATTCATCATTTTCCCCGACATCCTTCCTACGAAAAAAGATTTTCCCACAACCTTATGCCAGAAATCTAGTGCCAGCTTGTGGCCATGGTCATCTTTACCCTTTCATGCACGCCTCTTAATTCTCCCACCAACATCTATCCATGCCTCGTCACCAATATACGCCTCGTACACTCCCGTGACTCTCTTCATCCTTCTCCTGTCTCCCAACGAATCCAATTTCAGCTCCTTTATCATATCAGTTGCTGATAGTGTTCTAAAGTAATTTACAAACACAATTCTTTGCACCCCCTTCAACTTCTTTAAATGATACCTAAAATGTGGGTCCCATACCACACCAACATATTCAACGTATGGTCTGACCAAAGTGTTGTAACCCAATTCCCTTTCTTCTTTAGTACTTCCTCTTACCACTCTTTCTAACAAGTGAAGGATGTTGAACCCTTTTTCTGTAACGTATCCAATGTGTTCAGCCCACTTAAGTTTGTTATCAAATGTTATGCCAAGGAATTTATATTTCAAATCTTCAATAATCAATTCCTTTCCTACTTTATAATCATAATAAACCTTCAGCTTTTTATCTTTGTACCTAATAATTTGGCTCTTCTTCACATTTATAGTAATCCCACGTTGATTCACCCAGCTAGATATCTAGATGACCCTTGTGTTGTTTACAGTCTTCTACCGTTTTTATAATAATGTTATGTCATCAGCAGACAATCTAACTTCTGATATTAAACCATCAATACAATCATTCATTAGAATAACGAATACCAATGGTACCGAACTTACTGGGTGAACGGTTAGCGTTCTGGCCTTGCATTCGGGAGGACGGCGGTTCGAATACCCGTCCAGGCAACCAGATATGGATTTTCCATGGTTTCCCCAAATCACTCCAGGTAAATACCGGGATGTTTCCTTCAATTTTTTTTTTTTTAACTGCTAAACGTCTCTTAACAGCGAAGTCTTTAGAGACGGGAAAGGATGGGGGGGGGGGCAAGGAATGGGAAGGAATTCGGCCATGGCGTTTTGAATGAAGCATCCCGGCATTCACCTGCAGTGATTTGGGGAAACCATGGAAAACCCAAATCTGGATGCCCGGACGGGGATTCGAACCGCCGTCCTCCCGAATGCGAGGCCAGAACGTTTCCTTCAAAATTCCCTGGCCGAATCCCTGCTTGTTCCTTGTCCCCAGTCCCATCCCGCCTCTAATGACCTCGACGTCGACAAGGCGTAAAGTCATAAGCAAAAAAAAAAAAAAAAACACTGACGATAACTTCTATTAAACGATTCAAAAAATACCTGTAATAATTAAAACGTTATCTACACGGATTTACGAATTAATAAAGATTGCCGACGCTCCAGAATTTAGCTGTTTCCAGCTGCATACTTGTCACTATTGAGTACTGTTTTGCAGGCTAGGACCCTTGCCATGAAGTCGAGGGATCTGAAATATTAACTCGTGTTGGGTGAGGGTGATTTACTGGTTCAGGGCTAGGGGTGACTGACGGGGAATTGTTCCGCACCGCGCAGTCGTCAAGAGAAGGCACCCTCCCCCGTCAATTCAAAGTGATGGAGATAACACATATTAGATCCGCCATCAAGCTCCACCCCGGAATACAGATCCATCACCAAAGTATATTGCTACATACAACACACGAAAAAGCTGAAACTCTCAAATAATCCGTATGAATACCCAATGCAAGGCTCAACCAATACTTAAGAACCATACAAGGGGCTACAATAATTACAAAATTTTACTCATTCAGCTGTGTCGCTGGAAAGATCAGCGTAATAGATTGCGACGAATAAGAATCAGGAATAACAGAACACACATCAACACTTCAGCTACACCTTTCACAGGCAGATAGCTCCACCTACCATGGTCCTTTACCATTTAATTTTTTTTCTTGAATCAGTTTCTTGACTAGTTAATGCTGTCTTTCCTCTCTTCTTTTCTTGAGATAACCTTGTCGTTTGCAGATAACGTAATGGTATACGGGACAGTTATCGATGTAGGTCAACATGGGATTATCTACCTCGGAGCTATAATTGTCCCATTTTGCCATCTTTAAATTCCACTTTGGTTTATGAATCGATCTGATAACAGGTATTCTGATACCAATACTGATTAGTGCGGGCCTGTGTTGGCTTCTGGGAAAATGCTGATGGACTTTCCTTGTGTGGTCTAAAGGTTTTCTTTCATCTGTGGAAACAAAGACCAGATCAGGATTGGTGTCAGATTGCCATCTAGCAGAGTGGAATGTTTTCTTTTCTTTAGCATCATAGCTGAGATACAGGTCTTGACTTTCGCACCACACAGTGAGTTTCTCTCCGTTTTCATCAGAATTTGGGTAACCCCAGGATGTATGTCGGCTGTTAAAGTCTCCTACATATATGCAAGGTTTTGGTAGTGAGGGCAGTGGTGGAGTTGGCCAGTTGGAAAGAGGTGGTTTGTAAACTGATGCAACAGTTAAATTGTTGAGTTTGGCAGTAATTATTTCCACTTCATTGGCTTTTTGACACCACACTTCCGAGATGTTGCAAATGTTACTTTTGGCATACATGGCTGATCCGTGTATAGGAGAGGGAATTCTCGATATCATACTGTATCCTGCAATCTTGCCCCTGCCTTCCAAATCTTTTTCAGTCATGTGGGTCTCTTGAACAGCTAAGATGTCGATTTTGAGGTCAGTAGCTAGTTTACTAAGGTATTCACATTTAGCAATTGTTAATCCTTCTGCATTTATTTGAAGAATCTGAGCGCTGTGTCCAAACGTTCTGGTCAGTTCGCTCTGACAAGTGCCGTTGTTTAATTTCATCATCAGATTTTTAATCTTCTGATGTTGCTTTGTGTGACCGTGAGAGATATGGGATCTAGTTCGGTCGCCTATTGTGTAGATTAAATCCTTCAATTGTTGGTGATATTGATGAAGATATTGGGTTACAAAACCTATGGTAATGCCATTCCTAGTATATGGTGGTGTGTGACCCACATTTTTAGTATAAAATACAGGAGTTGGAACGGGTGCAAAGAAGGACTGTAAGCTTTGTCTCCGGAAATTACCGCAGATCGCAATTAGTAACTAATATGATAAAAGAGCTGGAATAGGATTCATTGGAAAATAAGAGGAGGATGAAAAGAGGCAGGAGAATGTACAAGGCGTATATTGGTGTTGAGGCATGGAAAGATACTGGTGGAAGAATTAAGAGAGGTGGATGGAAGGGAAAATATGACCATGACAACAAGTTGGCATTCGATTTCAGGTGTAAGGGTGTGGGAAGATTCTCTTTCATAGGTAAGGAAGGTTAAGGACTGGAATAAATTACCAAGAAAAATGATGAATAATTTACCAAAAACGTCAAAAGAATTTAAAGATGAAATTCGTTGATAGCAAAAGTAGACGGGTACATGAAAGGGGAAAAATGGGTGTGTGGGGAAATTGCTACTGGATCGAGCATATCATGCAAATTAAATTAAATTAAAAAAACTCATAAACCCCAGTTTCAACCTACGTCTTCAATTACGTACTTTATACGTTCTACTTTTTGTCGTTCTCAAGAATTCTTTCCTTCGACCGCTGCCTCCACTAACAGTTGAACCGTTCGCCTGTATTGAAGTGTGGTCCACCATACTGTCCCTTCTTTCTTACCGAGCGTGGAAACGCTCTGGAATCGTAATGCCAGGATGGTTCCTTCAAAAGGCTACTTCCTAATCCCTACCCGTTCCTTGCCCACATTCCATTTTCGCCTCTAATAACTTCGACGTCGACGAGGCGTAAAGTCATAGCGAAAAAAAAATCTTCTTTCTTACAGATTCTTCTACACGCTTCTTTCCTAAACCAACCTTTCCAGAACTCGTTCATTTCGCATTTTATCTCTCGATTTACATTTCAACATCCTTCTACAGCGAAAAATTTAATATTCTTCCTTTTTCCTCTTTTGTGTTGTTTTACTCCGTACATACAACTTTAGTTCTTTCTGAATCATAGAGTGATGTTAAAAAAATAAACGATTTCTGCTTTTCAAGAATGCTCTTTTTCTTAGTATTATCCGTCGTTCTTGATTGTTACTATACTTCCTAAATAACATATTTTAGAAGTGGTGCAGAGGGCATCGCTACTCGCCAAAGTCATTAGGGGGCGTCCATTAATTACGTGGGTAATTAATAGGGGTGGGATGTCGGCGAAATCTCACCAAAGGAAAGGGTGGATCTATAAAATTCTCATGTCATCATTTTATTTCAAATTGCCGCCCTGGACCGTCGAGTTATAGAAAAAAATATGGGGTGACCACCTCTTCAAACATAATCTCACCTCAGGAACGGGGTGGTCAAACTAGATCTCACCAAGGTGGAGGGGGGACTTCAAATGTTAAGAAAAACACATCATTTAATTAATGGATAACTACTTAGAAACGGGAGATAATGAAATGAAGGAATGTAACGTGAAGAAAATCTGCCCTGATGTAGGCCCAAGGTTAGGTAAAAGACGTTGTCATCAACAGCAAAAAATCGCAGCGAAAAACCCGAAAAGTAAGTGCAATTTTTTTTAAATCGGCCATGGTCTATTTTGAAGGAAGTACCCTGCTGTTCAGCTGGAGTGATTTCGGGAATTCATGGAAAACCGAAATCTGGATGGCCGGATGGGGATTGGACCCCCACTCTCCCTAGTGCTGGGCACGAGATTTTCCCGAAAAGAAAAGACAGTTCTCTTACTTATCCTGTAAAATTTTATACTATTTATCTACTTTTATTGTTATCACTTCAGCTGCAGTTACTTATGACTTGCTTTCGTTTACGTGTGAGGAACGACGTCAGAGTTTTCAGAAAGTCAACAAAGAGAAATCACGCAGATGTTTAATAAATTCAGAGTTATTAAATAAGTTGTATAATTTCCATTGAACTATGATAATACAAAATCCCAGTGTTACTCTACCAATACAGTTCTTATATGTTTCAGTCGTAAGACTGTAAAATTTAATTCTATGCTTCATTAACTGATATGGGTCTAATGGATTACCTAACGCGTATTTTAATATCTCTCCTACCATTTGTTATCAGCACGTACCGCTGCTTGGTAAGACCTACACCTGCATAAAGGCCCTTATAAAACGGCCATCAACTTAATTTTAAAAAGGAAGGTCACTCTCTTTTACGCTAGCTGACTGGAAAATTATTTTATTACTAGCCTCGTACACGCGACTTCGTACGCGTGGATTAAGAATTTGTTTTGCCAGAATTAAATATAAAAAGTTGTTGGTAACGAAGGATTGGTCCCAAACAATATCGAGTCGGCATAATATGACAGGAAAGCTATCACTATATCATTCTACCGTCGAACCTGCCTCTTGAAGAGAATCAATTTCCAACACATTTCTGTCACTATTCGATAAGATTTCAAAATTTCGTGACTACAACTGTTAGTCATACTGGAAAAAATATCCTGTGCCCTTCATACAGCTTTCCTTATAAAATTCCATCACAACGATATAGCCATATAGTCGTCAAAACGTAACAAAAAGACAGAGACTTACTTCCGTATTTATATTAGTATTACTGTGGTTCACACTCACACACTGACTGCGAACAACACCTGAGGGATCTTTATAATGTAAAAAAGTGTACACCTACAAAATTGCAAGACTACCTACGATTTGCCTCGCATTGCACCCCTAACTTTATAATATCTGCAGTTTAACATTCAATCCAAATAACCTACGGCCCAGGCCTGACTCTTACGATGAAAAACAATTTTTTTTAAATCTTATCCTTTACTGAGACTTGAACCAGAGACCACGACGTCCGTAAGCAAGCTGTTTAGCCACTGAGCTGCCAGTTCACTACACGGAAACACGGTCTGGAGACGCCCACATCCAACGTGTCTGTATATCGCCGTATTTCGAAGTTATGACACAACATGTGTTATTTATACAGATAATTTTTCAACCAAATGTAGACAGTATTTTTCTCCTTGTTTCAAAGGATAAGTGTGCAAAGTTTCATCGAGATCGGATGAAAACTGTGGATTTGCATGAAGAACAAACAAACAAACATACATTTATCTTTATATATAAAGATAATAACAATGCAGTAGTGTTGTGGAAGTACCAGATTCTTGCTTGCTCATTGAAATATTCATGGTTTTTAGAAAGTTTAGTTAGTAGTATTAGTACGAGAACTGAATCCATTTTATGTGAACAATTTTTGAAGTGAAACTTCTTTGGCCGCGGTAGGGAGGAACTTGTTGGCGTTACGCGAGCAGAGCGAATGCGCTGCATTACTCTGCGCATGCGTAGAACGTTGATAGTCACGTGACGACGTCAGACGGGAAATAGAGAATATTTACTTCCAGTGGAGTCGGTATTATTAAACAGTGAGACATGCACCAGTATCTTTAATTGCATTTTTATTAGTTGTTTCTTGTCTATTGATATTCGTTCAGTGAAGTTGGTTTAATTATATTCTCTGATCGCTATTAAAGTAAGAAAATAAATGCCGAATCATATTTAACGCGATACAGTGAATGTAAACTTGATCCAGATGTTCTCCGATATGAAAACTTTAAATACAGAATAAGGATAGATGCATAATCTATGGAAGTGATCTTTAAATTATTAATAATTTTCATTTGTTTACAAGGGTAACTTGCTGTACTAATGCAATATAATATGATTGTTCGTCCACTATAGTGCGAAACAAATATCAAAAAGTACACGGAAAAAATGCACAGAAAATTACGCAAAAAATACATATAAGTTTCACTTATTGCACGTATACACACTGATGCATACGCGAGATTTTTTGTTATGATATCTTTAATTCAGTTAGTGTTACATTGTTTAATGTTATGTCCGCCAACCACCTGTACCATCATCGCGGATCACTGCAGTATATTGTATATATGGATTATGAATCTTTGTTAACTAGAACTATTTCTTCTAGTGCGCTGATCAGTTATGCAATCATCTACTCTACACGCTATAGTAACAGTCTGGTGCCGTATTTCATTATCTAGAAGTTTGCATGATGTCAGTGGTATGCCTGAGTACTCTGTTCTAAACACTTGTTCCACGGTTACAAATGTGATCTCCCACACAGTGCTGCCAAGTTTACGGATTTATCCGTAGATCTACGGATTTTTTGTAAAAAGTTAGGATTTTCGGATTTTTTTAAAAACATCTACGAATTTTTTATACCTTTTACTATCTGTTAATTTTTCCTTATATTGGTGTTTTGTTATACTTGAGCGTACAGCGTTAATGCATTACAGAATTGTCAATAATTGCAAATCGTTTCCTTGTAACCGCTCGTTTGAATCAACGGTTGAAATAAGGCTAATATTTTGTTTGACTGTAGATTTTGTAGAATTTAAAAGACCGTTCTACAGGACAATAGGCGGATTCCTTAAGCCGGTGACAATCTCGCTGTCATGGCTTACAAAGCATTGCCTTCCGAGAATCAAAGTGGTCGCAGTTTTTAACATTTCCTGTTACAGAAGATATGCTAAATGTAATGTCAACAAAGAAAATGTACGGTACCCCCCCCTCCCCCCCCCCCAAAAAAAAAGGTAGCCATAGCAGCAACAGTGGTGAAAGTGACGCTGTATGAAACATGTTGAGAGATATTTATTATTTTCAATGTAGAATATTATTTTGTATTTCGATATTTAAAGACCTTCAAATAAAAAGTATTCTTAATTTTGACTCTCTCTTCAATAATTATTGTTTCAGTTTGCGAGTCTCCGGATTTTTGTACCCAATCTACTGAAATTTTAGCGGGCATCTATGGATATATCAAAACTTCAAAGTTGGCAGCACTGCTCCCACAGTACCCGAACTTGGAACTGGCGAATTTTTTTTTTTATCTTGAGTCTTATTATTAGTTTTAGAATAATTAATAATTTTCTTCTGTGTTTCTAGTTTTAGTAATATCAAACTATACTTGTTATCTTCTTCTTTTCACTGTAACTAATTTGTTCACAAATAGTGGTAATTGTGTTTACTAAGTAGCTATCATAAGATATATTAATGTAAAATGGTTTTTCCGTTGGAATAAATAAATAAAATAAATAAATAAATAAATGCTGCCCTTTCCCTGCACCTTTTCAGGAGTCTGATGACTGAGTTAGTCACGGCACGTGAGTGGGGTTCAAATATTCCAAGGTTTGGTAGGAATTTTTACGGTCTTTAAACTGATTCTCACGTCTGCCAAGCTTTCTTTGGCAATATGAAGTATTCTAGCTCAATCCAGTAGTTCGAATTCCAAGTTACTGAACGTCGTGGGGCAGCGGTAAATCTCTGGCCTCTAGTGCGGAAGACGAGGGTTCGAATCCCCATCCGGCCATCCCGATTTTGGTTTACCATGGTTTCCTCAAATTACTCCAGGCAAATATCGTGATGGTTCCTTTAAAAGGCCATCGACGAATTCCTTCTTGTTCCTTGTCTAGAGTCCCAGTCTTTTCCCGCCTCTAATGATCTCGATGTCGAAGATACGTAAAGCGGAAGCCTCACCCTAGAGTGTATATATATATATATATATATATATATATATATATATATATATATATATATAAAGCTCTACAGGGTCTTATCATCCTAAAAATAAATTTAAGGCTTTTGACTTAAAAGTTAAATTCAATTGGTTGATATGAGACAGTTAATTCCTCGTTAAACCATTCATTCTAGCCCTTAATTAAAAGACTAATGATTATGGTACCTTTGCACGGTCAAAATACCGCGGCTCTTTAGTAAAGCTATATGTATATGTCCTGTCCTTACTTTCTCTTTTAGTTTGATACAAACTCCAATGTCTTCCTATCTGAAGCTAACCTTCTCGTTTTAACATTTTCCTGAAAACCTACGTCCTCAATTATCTGCTTAATGTATTCTAATATTTGTCTCCTTTTAGAGTTTGTTCCGTCAACCGTTATCCCGACTAACAAAGTAACCAAGTGACCCACCATTGCTTGTTGAAGACTTGAAACGTAAATGTCTTGGCATAACACTTGATAACAAATTCAACTGGGCAGAACACTTTGAGCAGGTGGTAGGAAAAGGCATCAAAATACTTCACTTATCGTGGAGGGTGATGAGTGGATATATGAAGTAAGGGAAATGGGTTAAAAAAAACTTTGGTCAGAGCATTAATTCAATATTGGACCCACATTTTGGGTATCCAGTACAAGAGTTGGAGGAGTTGCAAAATAGATCTGCCTGATTTGTCTCTGGAGATTACTGTAGAACACAGTCAGTAACTGCAATGATCAAGGAGCTGGAATGGGATTCATTGGAAGATAACAGAGGGGTAAAGAGAGTGCTGGGAGTGTACAAGGCATACGTTGGTGATGGAGCGTGGAAGGATATTAGTGGAAGAATTAAGAGAGATGCATATAAGGGAAAAGTTGGCATTCGATTTCAGTCATAAGGGTGCGGGAAAATTTGCTTTCTTAGGTAAGAGATTCAGGGATTGGAAAAAATTACCACGGGAACTGATAAATAGTTTATAAAAAAAAGCTGAAGGGATTTAAAATTAAAATTCGTAGAGGCAAAATTAGGCGGGTACAAGAAAGGGGGAAGATGGGTGTGTAGAGAAATTTCCACCGGAGCGTTCACTCCATCACAAATAAATTAAATTAACCATCCTTCAATGTCGAGATGGTGGAGTTACTATTTGTTCTGGAGCAACAATCTATCTTATCGATTTCTGCCTCGGTTTAATAACCAACAAAAATATAGCTTAAATGTGAAGGTCCATCGTATTATTATGAACAGGTAGGTCTTCCGTACGCGTGATGTAATGATTGTACGCGTAGTTTCAACTAGTGACACCAGTTCTTAGAAGTTGTCACCATGTTCTAGCGTGTGATTCATGGAATCGAAACTGAACCATATGGAGGAACAAGATGGAACTACGCATCTGTTCCCCGTGTAGTCAATACCACAAGCTCTGCTGAAACGAGCGCCCAACACAACCCAAACACTTTGCTTTACGACTCATAAGGAGCGCCACATTTTGCTCGTACCTTTTTTATTTTTACAGTGCTACCAACTGCCGCCGACACCTTGTTTACACTGTTGAAATACCCCGCCGGGGAGCGCAAATTCGCAATAACCGTGTCGGGAACAGTGGCACGTGTATATATATTTGTGGCCCCCTTCCCCGGTCGAAGTTTTATCGGCTGCAGAGTTTCCAACTGAGGTCGTAAAATCCGTCGAACGACCCACAGCACCTCCGGGGAAAAAATGAAAGAATTTTGTTACTTGCGAAGTAAAATTACAACAAATGGGAGAGAAATATATGGCGTCGGCGGATATTCTAACTCTCAATTAATCGATAGTACGTGACTTGATACAGACACGCTTTACATTTCAATGCCTCTTACGGTAATACTCTGAACTATAAGGACTTTTTTCTTTCTGTTGCAGGAATTTTTTATGTCGGTACATCTTTTAAGACTTTTTGTCTAAGAACGTTAGTTAATTGTTCCCTCATATTTCCCTTCCTGCCGTAAAAAGTTGTTTTCTATGGACTTTTTTCTTTCTGTTGCAGGAATTTTTTACGTCGGTACATCTTTTAAAACTTTTTGTCTAAGAACGTTAGTTAATTCTTCCCTCTTATTTCCGTTCAAAGAATATTTCTGAAATAAATGAAACACGGCAAGATGACAGTAAAATCTATTGTAGAGGTGTGAGGTTTAATTTTTCTATTCAGGAAGTAAGAGTACGAAGGGCGGCCATATGCATAGAATTAGTGAAGTTAGCCGAGTTAATATTGAATTTAATGAAAATAAAACTATGTTTAGGCGAAATAATATTAGATCCGAAGATAATGTGGTAAAGTATTATTCGTTACCGTCTGTGGAAGAGAACCATAGTCAATAACAAAAGGCGGGAAAAAAATGAATAGGTATCTTTAGAGGTCTGCTATTACGGAACAATGCTGAAGATTAACTGGAAGGAAAAAGTATCAAAGGTTTATTTTTTTTTTTTAAGTTCTTAAGAGAGAATAAGTAAGTTGAAGGTACTGTGTTAAAGATAAGTACAGGCCTTTCATCTGGTTTTAAGTGACTGTCTGCTGTATAGACGTGTGTTTTTTGCTTCTAGCTTTACGCCTCGTCGTCGTAATGGTTATTAGATCCGGGTAAGGAGTGGGGTTAAGCCAGGTGAAGGAATTCAACCATGGCCTTTTGAAGGAACCATTCGGTTGTAGTGATATCAGGAAAGCATGTAAAACCAAAATCTGAATGGAAATTCGAACCTTGTAACGATACTGCTGTGTCAGACTCGTACAATGTTTTAATAGCAACAATAATTAATATTGAAAGGAGGGTTGGAATATTTTTCTCGAGAGTGCGCAGAGTGGAACGGTATTTTTGCTTTAAGTCTGGAGGGAGGCACCTGTAACGGTGGAATGCGACCCTTTGTTTTCCTGAGCTGAGTGACAACATCTTTCAAAATAGGGAGGGAAGCAGGGGCGGATCCAGGATTTTGTTTTTGGGGGGCTTGGCTTGAGTGAATTTTGGTTCAGAGGGCTTGCCTTCAGTGGATTTTGGCATGGGGGGGGGGGGCCTTGAGTCGGGAAGAAGGTAGTATTTATAGCCTCAAATCCGTAGAGCTAAAAAAAAAAAAAAAGTAGGTCTCAAAACTACAATGTCGAGTGTCGGGGGTCCGCCCCTGGAGGGAAGGCCCGCTTATCTCCAGCAGAGTCGCCTAACTGACCCTTCTCCGGTCAAGTGAATAATTTTGCTGGATGATCTATTGTGCCGTGAGATGAAAGATCCCCGCACGCTAACGGAAAAGTTTGGTGGCCGAAGCCAAAACTCGGAGAAGGTCGCACATTTCCGGGGTGAGGCAGTTATGGCAAATCCAAGTGTGAATCACGTGGCTGAGCACTTTAAACTACCAATCAAGGTGGATGTTACAAACTAATAACTAGTTTTTTGGTGTGTTCTGGGTCCACATGTCTTATGAGCACACGGATTGGATTTCGAGGGAGCTGGAGGGGATTCCGATACGAGATCGGAAAAGAGGAACTATTTCGGGGGGTCTTGCGGTGGTGACATGGGAAGAAGAGAAGTCACGCCCTCACCTGGTCTTCGATTACGACAAGACATAACAGTACGGTTTGAGCCACCTCTGGCTTGCGGTACCTGTTGCTGTTGCTGAAGGAAATGTGCGTGTTACCATAGGTGCCGACTGCTGCATAAACGGTAGACATTCAACCATTAAAAAGAACTCAGTGTTACGCATTTCTCAACCCGTCAACGTCTCAGAGCAAAATATCACTCTCCGACAATCTTTCTGAGCGTGTTAATAGCCGTGAGCAACCTGATTCGATACGGAAAGACTGCATAAATTCCTATCAATCAGAAAATCGTATTTTATTTAAGTCCAAGACTTAATGGCGCCCTATTTGAATTAAGATACAGAAATTTATTACTGTAAGCTTGTATTTGTGAACAGCCTTATAAACTATTAGAGGAATTTTGATGGTAGCTTCCTATGTACAATTTTTCATGTTAGCTAAATTCAATCTTGACATATTGCTTAAATTTCAAATAAATTTTTCACTGACAACAAATCTTCTAGGGTTTGCAGCCGGATTTTACTATAAAGCGACAAGCTTTCGGCTACTAGCTCAGTAGCCATCTTCAGGTCGATTATGTATCGGCGATCTTGCCTTGATGGATAGCAGGCGTTTACTGGTGTCGCTTAGAAACCACATGACGCTCGCAGTCCCGCTTCACTGTGATTGGTCGAGGCGGCGGTCACCCATCCAAGTGCTAAGCGACACCAGAAACATCCCTCATCACGAGATCGTCATACCCAGACTCCAACAGATGGAAGCCGTCGGTGTCGAAGTGACGACCTCCAACGGAAAATTAACGATCATCTCCTGCTACCGTCCTCCACGGCGTCAGCTCAACGAGGATGATTTCACGGCCTTAGCCTCCATCGGTGGTAAGCTCCTGATTGGTGGAGATATAAATGCCAAACACACCGACTGGAACAGCAGATACTCTAACGCCGCGGGAGTAACCCTGAGAAGATTGACCAACAGACTTAATATGGGGGTGTGGGCACCAGATGTACCCACTCATTATCCAAGCAACGGCCAACGGCCAGACGTTTTAGACATCTTCATTAGTAAGGACATACAGGGCTATGTCGCCACTGCAGCCTTAAACCGGCTATCCTCCGATCACTGCCCGGTTACAGCGGAAATTGAGATCGGACCATGGCAGACCCTGAAGCACTCTACTTTGGATTACAAAAATACAAATTGGAGGCTTTTCCAAGAAATCCTCCAAAACAAACTTTCGAACCAACCTGAAATCACGAACATCGACAATGCACTCGAAATCTTTGAGACAGCAGTCAAAGAGGCCACTGACGCTTCAACACCCATTAGGACACCTCGGTCAGCTCCCACTCCACAGCTTCCCCCTCAACTGATGGCTGAAATACGACACAAAAACAGGGTTGCAAAAGAATGGAAGCTGACGAGAAACCAAGCAACGAGAAGGCTGCTCAACAGACTACAGAGGGAAATAAAAGCTTCCCTGCTGCAGCACCGAAATAGAGAGTGGGATGCAAGAGTATCCATGCTCAGTCCAGAGGACGGGTCACTCTGGCTACAAACAAGAAAGCTTACCAGACGAAGACAGCGCCTTCCTCCTCTCAATGGCAACCATGGGTTAGCTGTCACTCCTGAAGACAAGGCGAATGCCCTCGCCGATGTCTTTGAAACAAATTTTCGGCCGTCGCAAATAAACGCAGACCCCATACACCTCGCCGAAGTCAACCGTCGGCTGAGGGTTTACCTGCAAGCAGAAGATGAATTTCAAATGGACGATATTACCCCTGAAGAGGTTATCAACAGCCTGCAGAATCTCCACCCTCGCAAAGCTCCTGGTCGTGACGAGATCTGTAACAGAACTTTGAAGCACCTGCCTCCTGAGGCCTCAGTCTACCTCGCAGAAATTTTCAACACCATTCTCCGCCGACAACAGTTCCCTAACAGATGGAAACATGCAGTGGTTGTGGGAATACACAAGAGTGGGAAGGACGCACATCAACCGCAAAACTACAGACCTATTAGCCTTCTACCAGCCATCAGCAAGGTATTCGAAAGGCTACTGCTAAAACGACTGTCCACTCATATTGAGGACACAAATGCCTTACCAAATCACCAGCTAGGATTTCGGCGCGACCACTCAACTACTCAGCAGCTGATGAGAGTAACAGAAGCTGTCACAAAAGCATTCAACCACAAACAATACTGTGCCATGGTGATGCTTGACATCTCACGAGCATTTGATTCCGTATGGCACTCGGGCCTCCTACTTAAGCTATATGAGCAGGGTATCCCGGGACCATACGTGAAATTAATAAGATCATATCTGACAGATCGCACTTTCAGTGTTCGAGTCGACAGAGCCTTCTCAAGTGTAAGAATAGTGAAAGCCGGTGTTCCCCAAGGCTCTGTTTTGGGCCCGACTTTATACTCATTATATACTGCTGATGTCCCCACATCCAATGGTGTTTTGGTCGCAACATACGCAGACGATACCGCTTACCTCGCAGCCAGCCGCAGCAAAATTTTAGCCATTCGCCGTCTTCAGGAAGTCCTCCAGGTAACAGAGAGCTGGGCCCGGAGATGGAGAATTGATATTAACCCAGCCAAGACACAGGCAATAATCATCAGCAAAAGACTTGGGCCCCGTCGGCAACGTCAACCGGACCCCGTTCTTCACCTTCATGGTAACGACATACCCTGGTCAGCTACTGCACGCTATCTAGGAGTGTTGCTAGACAGGAGACTCACCTGGCAAGCCCATATTAATGACATCCGCAGGAAAGCAAGCATGAGGCTTCACAGCCTATACTCGCTGCTTAACAAAAACAATAATCTAGCCCCAAGTACTGGCATTAAGATATACACCACCCTTGTAAGACCAATTATTGTGTACGCCTGTCCAGTGTGGGCATACGCTGCTGACAGCCATATACTCAGATTACAAACAATACAAAACAGGGCACTGAAGAGAGCTCTACATCTACCAACCAGTTTTCCAACCTATGCACTCCATGAAGCCACTGGAGTTCCATATCTTCACGACAGGTTCAAACAACTAGCCGAAGTTTTCTACAAAAGTACACATAGAAGCAAAAACCCTGAAGTCCACAATATCGGTCGCTATGATACAACAATTGATCGTCATAAGAGACCATTAAATTTAATCAAATAATATACACCACCGTGAAGCCACTCCAAAAGTGAAGATTTGCACCATCCATTTACTTTTGGAGGCAATGTCTTCGGACAATATCCTCCACCTCCACCTGCCCTCTAAGAAAAGGCAGTAATTGGTGCTGTGCTGCTGCCTGGTATCCATCAAGGCAAGATCGCCGATACATAATCGACCTGAAGATGGCTACTGAGCTAGTAGCCGAAAGCTTGTCGCATTATAATAAAATCCAGCTGCAAACCCTAGAAGATTTGTTGTCATTTATTCGCCGGGAAAGCCTGCATTCGCAAATATTTCACTGCTGTTGTTATGTCTCATATTGTAAGTCTCGGTATTAATTTTGGTTGAACCCTTGATTTATATGTATTACGTTAATTGTAAAATGCACCGACGTCTTTAGGCCTTCTACGTTGAATTTGAATAAATCTGTCAGGTTATGACTTTATTAGTGATGCAAGATAGCATATCACTTTTGTAACCTCTTCCTATTTGTTAAAATCAAATGACTAAAAATGTTAAATTGATAAGATCAACAAATCATTAATATTAAAATTGATAAAATGGAATGTAATAAGTAATTACCCAGCAAAACCCAATCTACTACCACAACCTGCATCCTCCCGAATACCAGGCCACTTACGCTCCAAGCTCGGTTGGTCCCTGTATAGCTAATAAGTTTGCGATATTTGCTGTTAAGTTTGCTCCAGATTGTTGTAGAATGTTCAACAGCCTGGGGGACTGTTGCCAATGCCTTTTTCAAGATAATATCATTTAGTTTGTATCTCCATCGCTAATTTTATCGCCTCCACATACGTAATACTGATGGTACTAAACGCAAGCAATAAAGTTCTTTGGTAAAGCTTCCATGATTGAATATCAGTCGTACAATAATTGCCATTGTTTTTTACTGCATCAAACTTTGACCCACTGTTTCTTTGGTAACGTTAGGTGCAGAAATCCGTTGGGTCGATTCTTAGCTTCTAAGGATTGTTCTCATGTCTTTCCAAAATAGTTGTTTGTACCGGCCATAACCATAGATATTAAAACTGCTGCTGGTATTAAATGATGATAAACACCAGAAATTTATTGGGTGCGCAGACTTCCACGGTCGTTGTCGATGTTATGTTGGTTTTCCGGGTGGAACCGCGTCAATTTATCGAAAGGTTTCGATAAACTGACGCGGTTCCACCCGGAGGAAGCACAATCATAACCGTGGAGGCGCAATTTGATGATGAATTCTTATGTAACCAAATCGAAAGAATAAAAAATTTTAATACCTCGCTTACTACTCGATATATCGAATGTCAAAAATCAGTTATAAGTGTAGTTCCTTGTCGTTTGGTGCTGTTTTTTTTCTGGCCCAGGCCATGTTTCAACCTAATCACAACCGCTAGAGAGAAAATAAAACATCTACTATGCATGTCCAGCTTGATGTTACTTATGGCTTTGGCGAATTTTTTTCTGGTCCAGGCCCCATACAATCTATCTACCTTGAGTTGGAGATAGATATCTCGTGAATTAAGCAAGATATATATATATATAAAAAAAATTATACTTTAGTTTCGATTTGTCTCGTAGAGTTACAGAAGAAGCCATCATCGAATTAGGTATTGGCAATTTTCTTTTGGCCAGGCCGTATTTCGACTTAACCACCTCTCTTTTGAGACAGTATATCTCGAGAATTAAACGAGATATCTAAAAAATTTATTCCTTACTTTTGATTTGCCTCGTAGATTTCATAAGTGGCATCCATTTATTACGTGAGGTGTTTTTTCCGGAATTCCAGATTCCCCCTCCCCCTCTGGTGAGACATTGTGAGATTTTTTCGAACTCCCCCTCCCCCCACTGGTGAGATTTGGACGGACATCCCTCCAATCTAAAAATTGACGTCAGACCCCCCTATGAAGGACATCGCAACTTTTTGAGACCTTTTTTCTTTTTTAGTGTCTCATGCTCACAAGGGCGGTTATACCCCCCTAAAGTCGGTTTTTACCCCCCTATAATCGACTTTCGCGTCATTTGTAGACTTTTTTTTTAGCTCTACCATTCTACAAGAATTTCAAAACTTCACGTGAGATTTCCATTGTAAACCCCCTCTTCCCTCTCACTTTTGGTGAGGTTTCGTGAGATTTCGCCGGAACCCCCCCCCCTTTCACCTCACGTATTTAATCGATGTTACCTAAGGATCTACCATCAAATTGCGGCGCCACGTTTATCGTAGAATACCCCAACCGGACAATCAAGATAAAACCAGATTTTGCTGCCGATTTGGATACAGTCCATTTAGTTAACAGAGGCGACTCAAGGTCAGTCTGCTCTATCCCCACTCCACTGCCTCTACCCCTACACGTGAAGGGGAAATTTACCACTCGGCTACATGGACACAGCAGTCAACTTGAAGAGGTGGGAAGGGATGGGAGTGAGGTACGTAGCGGGGCCACGAGAATATAACCTTGTGACGCCAGTTCGAAGTGAACAGGGTATAGCGTATTCTCTAATTCGCTTCCTGTTAGAGGGCATCCATAAACTACGTAGCCCCATTTTAACCTCCTGTGAAGACCCCCCTCCCCCCAATTAGCCGAAATGGCTTTTGCCTCCAAACCCCCTCCCGCGTGGAACGCAATTTTTTTTTTATTGATTCCAAAAGAGATTTTGTACTGTTTTCTCTTGTCAGACTATCGTAAAATACATACGGAGAGAGTTAAATGACGAAAATAAACATCCACATGCTCACACCTCATTTTAACTCTGACAAATAATATGAACGAAAAGCTACGTGGCCTGGCTCCGAAACTCCCCTTCCCCACGTTACCCAGCGTAGCTTTCCAGACAATCCCTCGCATCGAATTCGGGAGGACACGGGTTCGAATCCCCGTCCGGGCATCCAGATTTGGGTTTTCCATGGTTTCCCCAAATCACTCTAAGCGAAGGCGGGGATGCTTCCTTCAAAAAGGCCATGGCCAAATTCCTTCCAGTTCCTTGTCCCCAGTCCCATCCCGCCTCTAATGACCTTAGCCGTCGACGAGGCGTAAAGCCCTAAGTAAAAAAAAAGACAATCCCTCCCACCCCCCAGACCAGGGGTGGCCAACCCAAATGATCTTGCGGTCCGTTTTGGAAATGGATCTTAACTCCGCGGGCCGCGTATAAATTATATATCCTCAAATTAGATTTAGACCCACTATATAATTTTTTTTGTGTGAAAAATTGAAACATAATGAGTTATTATTATTGTGTTTACTAATATTCTTACATGTAAACATAGATAATATAATAATAATGATGATACTAAACGCACACTGTAAAGAAATAATAACACTAAAAAAAATATAAGGATGCATAAAAAAAATTATTTTTTAATACATTGGTTTTCACTACTTTGCCCATTATACAATAAACATATTTTGTAAAAGTGTGAAGAATCACGCGGACCGCAAAAATGTTCTTGGCGGGCCGCGAGTTGGCCACCCCTGCCCTAGACCAAGCCACGTACTTTATGGACGCTCCCTTTTACCAGTGTGAACATTAATGCTAGGGATGACTGTTGTGAAGAATAGGGCCTTAGGATCAATTATAAATTTCAGATTCACCATATTCATTCTAACGTGCCAGTGTGACTGTGCGTCTTAAACCGCCAGCACATCGAATGAGGGAGGTACAGATAAACTTGGTTCTGTTCCTGGGCCCTCTGTAGCAGCCGTCCTAATGGCGGTTTTCCATAATCACTTAGGCGAATGCTGGGTTGGTCTACAAATTCCGCTGTATAAACTATAAATTTCACCCGAAAAAAACTAATAATATTTAATTAAATTGCGATGGAGCACACGCCCCGGTGGCAATTTCCCTACACACCCATCTTCTCCCTTTCCTAAACCCACCTACATTTGCCCTTTGCAAATTTTAACTTTGAATTCTTTCAACGTTTTTGGTAAATTATTAATCATTTCTTTTGGTAACTTATTTCAATCCCTGACACCCTTACCCAGAAAAGAGAATCTTCCTACAACCTTGTGCCTTAAATCAAGTGCCAGCTTGAGGCCATGGTCATCTTTTCCCTTCCATGCATTACTTTTAATTCTTACACCAATATCCTTCCATGCCTCATCACCAATGTACGACTTTTACACTCCCTTGACCCTCTTCACCCTCCTCCTGTCTTCCAATGAATTAGTTATAGTAATAGTTCTTTGTGCCACTGGTAATATTTTTCTTCTGGTCCAGGCCACATTTCAATCTAAACACAACAGGTAATAAGAAAACAAAACACCCATTGTGCATTTCCAGTGTGTAGTTCCTCAAGGTTTTGATGCATTTTTCTTTTTGATCCCAAGTGCATCTCAATCTAATCACATCGATTTTGAGACAGTATATCTCGTGAAATGTTCGAAGTTTGTTGAAATTGTTTACTCTTCCACAACTGATATGCTCATCCTAAGGTTATCACATCAGAAGAATAAAAGGATATGATACTACTGCAACTCCTTACAAATAATGACGTCTAACAAGCTACCTATGACTTAATGTACATCAATGTAATATCAATTACCATTATGGTCAAAAGGTAAAACCAAACTCCGCTAAAACTGTTACTTAAATTATAATGTCTACCAGAAAAAATGTAATAATGATGGTTCTGTAATGAGAATGACTAGAAGGAACCATGCTCTTGGTGTGTGTATATATATATACCGCTTTACGCCTCGTCGACGGCTAAGGTCATTAGAGGCGGGATGGGACTGAGGACAAGGAACGGGAAGGAACTTGGCCATGGCCTTTTTGAAGGAAGCATCCCGGTATTCGCCTGGAGTAATTTCCGGAAACCATGGAAAACCCAAATCTGGATTCGAACCCGCGTCCTCCCGAATGCAAGGCCAGAACTCAGAAAATTTATCTACGTGTTCCTCGGGTGATGCATTTAAGAATATCAGCAGCAATATCATAATCATGGTACTGCAATTCGATGGTGGATTCCTAATCCTACAAAACACCATTTACGCTTCCGCAGACAAATACACAGACGGAAAAAAAAATCCCAACACCAAGAAAGACTTGTGTTAGATAAACGAAATTTGGTAGGCGTGTTTATACATCTGAAAGATGACATCGATTCAAATTTCGCGCTTCGCGCATAAGTGTGGCGCTAGTAGCGCTACTCAGAGCTTGCAAATCAGGTTTGCTTTAAATACGCGCTGTAAAGTTTGTGAACGTTATTTACCGCTGAGATTTTACATAGTGAGTTGATGTTAGCCAAGAATGCCTTTAAGAAGACGAAGAAGCCATTATCAACAGCTCACCGAGTTTGAACGAGGTCGTGTAATAGGGCTACGAGAAGGTGGATTTTCTTTTCGCGATATTGCAGAAAGACTTGGCCGGAATGTATCCACTGTGCATGATTGTTGGGTGCAGTGGTCAAGGGATGGTACTGCCTCAAGAAGACCGGGTTCCGGGAGGCCACGTGGCACTACTGAGGGGGAAGACCGCCGTATTCGGCGTACAGCTGTGGCGCATCGTAATGCGTCTGCGGCAGAAATTCGAGCTGCAGTTGGTACCACAGTGACACAACGAACTGTTAGAAATCGGTTACTTCAAGGACAGCTCCGAGCCAGGCGCCCTGTAGCGTGCATTCCACTGACTACAAGCCATCGCCGTTTGCGACTCCAGTGGTGTCAAGCCAGAGCTCATTGGAGGACGGAGTGGAGATCTGTTGTGTTTTCTGATGAAAGCAGGTTCTGCCTTGGTGCCAGTGATGGCCCAGTGTTGGTCAGAAGGAGGCCAGGGGAACGCCTGCAACCAAACTGTCTGCGGCCTAGACACACTGGACCTACACCTGGAGTCATGGTCTGGGGAGCAATTTCCTATGACAGCAGGAGCACTCTTGTGGTTATACCAAACACACTGACTGCAAATTTGTACGTCAGTCTGGTAATTCAACCTGTAGTGCTGCCATTCATGAACAGCATTCAAAGGGGAGTTTTTCAACAGGATAACGCTCGCCCTCATACCGCTGTTGTCTCGCAACGTGCTCTACAGAGTGTCGACATGTTACCTTGGCCTGCGAGATCACCAGATCTGTCTCCAATTGAACACGTATGGGATATCATTGGACGACAACTCCAGCATCATCCACAGCCAGCACTGACCGTCCCAGTATTGACAGCACAAGTACAACAAGCATGGAACTCCATACCACAAAGTGACATTCGAAACCTGTATGACACAATGCATTCACGTTTGCAGGCTTGCATTCAAAATTCTGGAGGTTACACCGGCTATTAATTTAACAGTATTTCACATTTGAAATGCATTTTCTTGAGCTTAAATTAACCTGTGATCTTGAAAATTTAATCAATTAAACATGTTAACTTGACAAATGCATTGTCCAAATTTCATTACTCTACAATAATTTTTTCTTGGTGTTGGGATTTTTTTTTCCGTCTGTGTAGCTATACTTAGCTCCCCAGGTTAGAAAAGGATCAGCAATCCGACACTGAAGCCGGCGTGTTGATTAAACCTTCACGTGCAAAAGAGTTCACGTGATTTTCATGACGCCAGACAGGTCTACTGGGAAGATGAAGCCAATACTGTGGTTAGTGGTGCAAACAGTCCTTGGCAGAAAGTAGCAGTAAATAATATTTGCAGCAAAAAGGCTTTCAAGCGGTGGTGATATCTTCGGTAAGTTAGTATCGGTTCAACAAGTGACAGTATTGTAGAAATATGACTTGATTGTTACTTCCAATAGGAATAAAAAGATTTTTTTTTCCTTCAAGGTTTGCGGATAGTCGATTAGAGCTGAGAAGGGATTGAGGTGGAGCGGTAAGGAATTTGACCATGGCCTTTTAAAGGATCTATTCGGGCATTCGCCTGGAATGATTTCAGAAAACATCGCAAAACCGACATCTAGATAGCTGGAATAGGATTTGAACGCGCATACTTCCTAATGCGAGACCCGAGATTTGCCACTCACCGCCGGACTTAATAAAAGAAAATAAATGTTCGCTCAATGAAATGCTTCCTCAAATTGAGGTACCATTTAATCCAATGGTATACATTTGAAGGAGAATTTTTTTTTACTATATATGCATGACATAATGGCCGAGGTACTAGATCTATTTAATTCCACCTATTATGTATATTACAAGCCATAAAAAATATCACCTCTTACATTTCAGTTAATTTTAATTTTTAGAATATTTTTCCTAATAATTTTTTTTATTTTTTATATAATTTAAATAATAGATGGAACTAAATAGGGCTAGTACATCCGCCACCATGTCATGCACATATAGTAAAAATTTTGTCTCCTTCAAATGTATAACATTGAATTAAATGGTACCTCAATCTGAGGAAGCATTTTGGAAAAAAATTTGCATCAATTTCTTTGTATTTTTTTTTTAATAACCGTAAACAGGTTCAAAATTATTAAAAATACTTTTGGAAAGTGTGCTGCAGTACCTGATATAAACTAAAAATCTGTAAAACATATAGCTACAATATAAACAGTGCATGAAAGAAATGGGTGTTGATTTTTACATAATATTGAGCTGGAAAAGTACCCTGTGCCCTCAATTGCACTTGCATAGTTAATAAAAATTGTAACAGCGATCATAGCTAAATAACAGTTGTCTGTTGTGGAAGTAGCTGCAAAAAAAAAAAAAAAAACGATGAACAGAGATAAAAAGTTATAATGTGGGGCAGAGGTTTAAACATTTCAGTGCGACGATCGTTTAAATTTCCAGTTTCTTGTGTTTATTTAATAAGACTCGACGCAGTCAGTCAGGAGAAGAATATTCCATGTTTACGCTATATTTTCTGTAGCAGTTACCAGAACCACGTCACAACATAACCTGGAAGTTTATTAAAACTCGTAAGTATGTCAGTACATCGTGAAGTAGATCAGTCAAATAAATATGGGTTATTCGTTTTTGCAATTATACTTATAAATATTTTCATAACAATAAAAATATCTATCAAATAGTTCTTTGGAAACATCGTTGCCAAAGACTCAAAGAATCTAATCAGAGAAAATTTACTCATATCACGAAAAATATCAGTAAAAAAAAATAAAGTTATTCATTTCTCCTTATAAGAAAAAATTCCAGCTATTGCAATAGGTGATATCCATCACTTTTTACTGATGTTTGAACTAGTAATAATAATAATAATTGATAAATTCCTCTATTCAAGTGAAACGTTAACACTTAACAGAAAAAGTGACCTTGAAGAAATAAAAAAAGTAGAGAGAAAAATCATTAGAAAAATTCCAGCAGCAAGACTACAATCAATCAAAACAACAGAAAAGTTTTCAAATATCGAAATTGACATTAAGAGTCTTCAGTAACTAGCTCCTTCCCCGCTTTAAAACCATAATCAACCTTTAGCTTTTTGTCTGTGTACCTAATAAGCTGATAACAGTTGCGCCGAATGTTTCTCTACGGGCACTCCAAAATAAGAATTTCAGATTATAATACGTAAATGTTGTGTGTTTACGGTATTTCATGAACGCTTTGTATACAGAAAGCACACAAAATATTAATTTCGCGCGAAGGTGGAGTACTGGGCTGGTCCAAACAGCCAGACTCAGCGTCCAATGTATGGCGGTGCACGCGACGCCGGAACGACGCCGTAAAAGGGGGCGCCGAGACGCCTCGCCGACCAATGGCGACGCTCGCTCGCAGACTTTACGACCGGGCCTGCGAGGGCGGAAACTGCTCGACTCACGTCGCGCAAATATCGACTGCAATATCGATAAGCATCGGCAGCTATAACTGCGCTGCAGCATATATATATTTTCTTCTTCCATAATGTTTTCGATAATCCTCCGCTATATATTTTCAGATTCCCTAAAAATTTTTAACGATAATTAAATAATTCAATCGTTGTTCGTAACATTTTAGATAACCAGCATTTTCTTTTTTCTCTTTCTTTTCTAGAATCTGGGCTCTATGGCCAGCTTAAAATAACTTAATACATTAACAGTACTCCTTCTTTCCAATAGTTCTCCAGCATTTCACTTTGTTGTTTCCCACTGTCTAGACGTTTTTTGTTTTTCTTCATTACTCCTCTAAATACTCATGAAATTTTTTCCGTTGTTGTAAAAGACATTCTGGGTGCCAACCCATTATTTACTTACATTTTAAACAAACAACTCACACTGAGTATTGTAACATTATCACAACCCCCTCACAATCATTTTGATTTTTATTATTATTGAATTGTTTTATTTTTATTCATTATATGTATCCTAAATAATTGTACAAATGCCTGTAACCTGTTGTATTATTTCCGGCTTTCCACAGATAGTAGTTTGATTGTATTATCTTTAAGGAGTAGTAGGGCATCAATCTTTGGTTTGGCCAACTGGGCGAACAGTGCAGTAATCGCTGAGCGATCGAGTGATTGTGTTTTGCGCCGCTTTAATAATGTCGCATAGTCCAAGTTTGTGCTTCTTTGTACGGAAACTTTAATAGCTTATGGAATATGTAATATGAGTGCTTAAAAAGTGATTCGAAAAACGGGATTTACAAAATTCTGCAGCATTTTGATCAGAATGTGTTTTCATTTTTAACTTCATAACAATACCTTCTGTTTGTTGGTGGTTGTATATCATTAACTGTTTTAATCCAAATTATTAAAGCTGAAGGCTAGCATGTGTTGAGTGATGATAAATGGGCCAGAATCATCCATACATACGCTGTCATCAGCTTTTAGTGTGGCAATATTAATAATCGACTTGGTTCTTGGCAAATTACGGCAATGGTATAGCTATACTAATTGAGTAGAAAGCTTACAGTATTCTATGTTATAAGTCGGTAAAAAAAAATCCTATCCACTGATACGTTGTTCACCACTGTAGACTTTGTATTATACCCAAATCACCTTCAGCTGGCGGCTCAAGGTCATGTTCCCCTTGCCCCGCTCCCCACCTCACCAGCCCCTCCCGATGCCTACCCCTCCGAGCAGACCACTGGGTCCAGGTATGCGCTTGCAAAATTTTATCAGTAGGCACGTTTTCCTCTTCGCATGTTGCGTTGAGGGCAGTGGAGAGGGGATAGGGCAGATTAACCTTGAGCCGCCTGTGTTAACTGGACGGACTATAGTTGAGAAACACCTTAACATAGATTATCCAACATTGGGAAGCTTTTAAGTCCTTTAGCCCAAGTTTTTTTAAAAATCTTCCTCTACAATTCTTTCCATTGATTGCTCCCTCCACTAACAAAATAACCAAATCCGCATTTCTCAAAATATGACCCTCCATACTGTCTCTTCATTCTGTTTGACTCTTTCACAAATTTGTTTTCTCAACTATTATTTCCAAAACACGCTCATTTCGAACTTCATCAGTCCACTTAATTTTCATCATCCTTCTATAGCTCAAGTAGGGTACGGCAAAACAAATAAAGACTGAACTAAAGTTCATTAGAATTACATATTCTGGGACGTAACTCAGTTTTGAGGAAAAGTGTTGTACTAAGCTACATATTGAAAACTTGAGGAATTTTTTGTCTGTAGGAGCGATTAGGGGGCGTCCATTAATTACGTGAGGTGAAATAGGGGGGGGGGAGTCCGGCGAAATATCACCAAATCTTCAAATCTTACCAGGGGGGTGGGGGGGAGGGTCAACGGAAATCTCAGTTGAGGTTGTTGGAGTATAGAGCTAAAAAAAAATTGCGAGGGAGATTTCTAGGGGGGTCTCACAAATCAGATCTCACCAGAGGGGTCAGACCAGATCTCTTGAAGTCTTACCAGAGGGGGGGTCAGGAAATCTGGGAAAACACCTCACGTAATTTCTGGATGCCCCCTTAGCCGTAAGAGAAAAGCCGAATTCGTGTTTTTTTGTAGTTTATTTGTGCTTAACAAGTTTCCCGGTTTCAGATTCCGGCGAAGTACTGGATCCACTCGCGTGTGTACTGCTCGCCGATGCTGGCGACCACAGTGAGCGAGTTCTCGGAACCGCAGATGAGCGGCGTGGCGGAGACGACGCCGACCTGGACGCCGTCCACCACCACCGGCCCGCCCCAGTCGCCGCCGCAGGTGCCGCTAGAGGTGCCGGGTTCGGACTCCGCGCACAGCTGCCGTTCCGTCAGGTTGACAGCCCCGCCCAGACACGTGGACCGCTCCACCGTCACCAGCGAGGTCATCTGACACAGTGGTAAAACAGATACTGGTAACCAGCGAACCAGCACATTCGTCCTACTCTCCGACTATACAGGTGGAGTTCTCAGCGTCGTCTACTGTGGTACTGAAGAAGAGAGCCAACACTGACATACGGAGTTGAACCGTTAGCTGAAGAAACATAAAACAAATATTGCTAACCTTTCCCTCCACACAGTGAAGGACATGTGTCACGTCATATAGTAATTACATTTAAAAATAATGATATTATTATAGTTATTAATATTATAATATTAGCTGATACCTGCGACTTCGTACGCGTGGATTAAGAATTTCTTCGCCAGAATTGAATATAGAAAGTTGTTGGTAGCGAAGGATTGGTCCCAAACAACACTGAGTCGGCATAATATGACCGGAAACCCATCACTACATCATTCTACCATCGAACCTGTCTCTTGAAGAGAATCAATTTCCAACATATTTAAAAACAGAAAAACAAACGAATGTGAGGGGATGGGGGGGGGGGGGGGAGGGAGGTGGTGTTAACTAAGGGCAGCTTTATTTCAGCTTGGACTTTTCTTCAACATGAGCATCCGATTCTTCGGTTCTGATAACTTAAGCTGCTCGTGCTCTGCTAGAGCTACAACTTAGGCCAGTTTACACCCGCAAAAAAGAAGGCAAAATAAACTGGTGCCAGAAATATTTAAGCAGACACAAAGTAAAAGGACAGAGAAAATCGACATCTATACTAAATAATAAGTTTTTTCTCTAAACGAAATTTACTAACAAATTATACACTAATATAATGCACGTAAAGCATAGCTTGAGCAAGCGACGTAACGTTACATACTAACACACACATCCGTCTCTCTGTCATCATTTAATGAGTTCTCAAAATTTCGTGACTACAACTGTTAATCATACCGAAAATAAATGTCCAGTGCCCTCCCTACAGATTTTCTTGTCAAATTCCGTCAATATTGGTATAGGCAATTAGTTGTCAAAATGTAACAAAAGACAGAGACTTACTTCCACATTTATAGTATTATTATTGCAGATCATACTCACACTGACTGCGAATCACCCTTGAGGGATCAATATAACGTAAAAAAGTGTTCACCTACAGCATTGCAAGACTACCTACGATTTGCCTCGCATTGCATCCCTAACTTTTTGATATCTACAGTTTAACATTCAATCCGAATAACCGACGGCCCAGGCGTCACTCTTACGATCAAAAACAATTTTTAAAAATCCTAGCCTCCACGGAGATTTGAACCGGAGACCACGACCCAAATATTAGTAAGCAACCACTTTGACCACTGAGCTACCTGACCGCTACACAAAGAAACAGTACAGAAACCTCCATATCCAACGCGTCTGTCTATCGCCGTTCAGTAATTTTTCGAAATTATAAGACAAAATGTATTATTTATACAGATAATTTTTCAACCAAATGTAGACAGTTTTTTTCTCCTTGTTTCAAAGGATAAGTGTGCAAAGTTTCATCGATATTGAATGAAAACTGTGGATATTTATGAAGAACATACAAACTAACAAACAAACATACATACATTAATCTTTATATATATAGATATAATACAGTGTGATTCCGTCTCCATGTTACAAACTTTTATGGATGTTGGAAAAGCGTAAATGTATCAGTTTAAAGTAAGAGACCCTGCTCCGGAAACGACAGAGTCGGAAGTTATAAGTAAAGATCGCTTTGATGCCTCTGACAGTAGGTACAGCCTCTGTTGTTTCTCATATACATTAATGATTTTTGCGACATAATAAGGGGGATGAAAAGATTATTTGCCGATGATGCTATTATGTATCATGAAATCAAAACCCAGGAAAACTGCGCTTTGTTACAAGACATTATTATGAAAATAATTACCTGGTGTAAAGGCTGGCAGTTGGAGTTAACGCTAAAAAGTGCCAAGTCATGCGTGTCAGTAAAAAGGCGACACCATTTAGCTCTGAATACACAATTGATGGTACCGTCCTTAGAATGGTAGATTCCGCTAAATACCTAGGGGTAACAATTCGTAAAAATTTGTCGTGGAGTGAGCAAATCGAGAATGTAATTGTGAAAGCAAATCGTATGCTCCGATTTCTAGGTCGTAATTTAAAACAATGCACTCTGGAAGTTAAATCGATTGCATGCAAGTCACTAGTGCGTCCTCACTTAGAATATTGTTGATCTGTATGGGGTACCCATCAAAAAGGGTTAATGGAGGAATCAGAGAAGGTCCAAAGAAGAGCCGCCCTATTCGTGACAGGTATCTATAGTTGGAGGGAAAGCGTAAGTGCGATGTTGAAGGAGTTAGGTTGGGGATACCTGGAACACCAACCGATGGTAATTGAAAAATTCACGACTGATGTATTTCTAAAGTGGGTATCGGCGACGTTTATAGACCTTTCTCTTTTTAACTCTACTGTTTTTCAAGAATTTAAAATAAGGACGTGAGATTTCCTTGGACAAATCTCTTGTGCGTCCACATTTGGACTATTGTTGTGCCATTTGGGATCCGTTTCGTAAGGGGTTGATCGAAAGTATAGAGAAAGTACAGAGAAGAGCCGCTCGATTCGTGACCGCTTGCTACAGTCCTTATGAAAGCGTCACAGAACTGATTAGTAGACTAGGTGGGGAGTCTCTGGTAGATAGACGACACACGTTTCGTTTAAACTTATTGGTAAACATGCGTACTCCCACTTTCACTTTTGAGTGTAGTGAAATACTTCTTCCACCAACCTATTTGAGTCGGAAGGACAGGAAAGATAAAATTAGAGAAATAAGGTGCCTGACTGATTCTTATATGAATTCTTTCTTCCCTCGTACCATTAGGGATTGGAATGCACAGCAAAGAGATTAGCTTTGGTGCTGAGCACCCTCTGCCACCCACAATTTTGTGAGTTGCAGAGTATATATGTAGATGTAGACCCTTTCCCCCCAAATTGGTGAGATTTCGCCGAACTCTCCCCTACCCCTATTTCACCTCACGAAATTAAAGGACGCACCCTAAGACATTGCGACATCAAAACTGTATAAAACTTCCTCCAGCTTCTCACACGACCGGAAGTCGAAGCTGTGTTCGAATCGTTAAATCTACTAGTCGCGCATTCGGGTGGACGTATATTAGAATCCACAACCGGTCACCCAAATTTCGGTTTCCCTTGATATTCCGAAATCACTCCATGCGAATGACGGGATGATTCCTCCAAAAGGTCATGGCCAAATTCCTTCCATTCATTCCTGCATTACTTACCCACCATAGACATCGAAGAGGCGAAAAGACATAACCAAAAAAAATGGTAATCATTGGAGACTGCTGACAAAAGTTAAAACTTAAAACTATGAATATCAGACGCGTAAGATGCCATACTTATTGCTACAGATATACTGTTAAGGGGACATCCATAAATTACGTAAGATGTTTTTCCGGATTTCCTGACCACCCTCCCCCCTCCCCCCTCTGGTGAGATCTGGCACGTGAGGACCCCCCCCCCTCCTAGAATGCCCTCGCAACGTTTTGAGACCTTTTCTTTATTTTTTTTTTTTTAGGTCTCACCCTTCCAAAGCCGGCAGGTAACACCCCCACTTTTCGACGAAATACCCCTCTAAAATTGACTTTCAGTCATTTGTAGACTTTTTTAGCTCTACAGCAATTTTTCCAAAACGTCACGTAAAATTTCTGTAGATCCCCCCCCCCCCTTTTTAGTGAGATTTTGTCGCCCCCCCCTATTTCACCTCACGTAATTTATGGACGCCCCCTAACATTAGCATGTTGGGGTGACACGAACTCTTGGGATTTTACCGATCCAAAAATCACCCAACGTGCCTACATAAGTTTTAACTTCAAAAACAAACCTACTAAGCTATTGTGTCTAAGGCAGGAAGGTCAATTCCTTTCCTCAGGGGCGTACAGCTTAACGTGGAATCAGAGCCACAACTCCTAAAAATTCCTGCTCACCACAGGATTTGAACCCGCGACAGAAGAAAGAAACTTTCGGAAATAAGCAGCTAAACCGCTGAGCTTCCAGACCGCCTTGTTTTGAATTATACGTGTGCTAAGTACTATGAAAATCTGATTAAAATTGTCTTTTTTATGAAGAACATTGACAAAAATTAAGGGGGTGGTGTAGAGGGGGAGAGGGGTGGTTTTTTGCTAAACAAATTCGCTGTTTGTTTTAAAGTACACACATGCAAGATTCCATCGAAATCGGATAGAATCTGTTGGTTCCTTTCCTGCTACACAGCATAGTTTTATCGCTATCCGATGAATGGTATAGGAACACATAGAAAGAGACAGACATTTATTTTTATTATTAGATACAAGTATAATCTATATACCTTCACTGCTGTCCAAGTCAAACACGTCATACTTATAGCTACAGAGAGATATATACTGTTATTACAGCATGTTTGTACATGCTGCAAACATGCTGTAATACGCCGGGAAATTGCCACCAGCGTTGCAAGGCTTAAAGTGCACGAAGACGTCCGACACCCTCTACATGGCTGTACACCAGCGCCATCGAGACTGAATTCCCGATCAAGCTTCGTGCGGACTTCTAAGCCACCAAATGGTGCTCCAAGCAATGAAAGAATACTGGCTTGGGAAAAGAGAGTGCAACATGATTTCTAGTGGATCAAGCCAAAAGAGGGTCTACTACCTGGGTCTGAACACCAATCGCCCATATGGAAGTCGTTAAACCGGCCGCTGCAAAGATACTCTTGCCACTTGGGGGTACCTGGGAGAACAGCAAGATACCACATATTCGTGCAGGGAGAGATAAACCCTGGTAATCTACTGTCTTATCCACAAATCGGAATAAATGTATCTCAATTTGATCTCCAATCAGCCACTGACAAAACCATCGCACTGGCGGAAAAACTACCGCATATCTGATGACGAGAAGAAGAAGAAGACAGCATGCTTGTGACGTGAACTCATAAGATGTTACCTATCCAAAAATCGACCCAAAAACACTTGTCATACTCCCTCGGTAGTATGCTCGTGAAAGTTCTACACGGTGTACGTACCACATATCGCGAAGACCCCTGTGTTTCGTGTTGAAGCCTCCTCACCTGCAGGTTGTCAGCCGACGAGCCGTCGGCGAGACTCCAGCCCGTGACGTTGAGCTGGGTTCCCAGTGCAGGTTCAGTCGCGTTCCCGGCCAGCTCGATGGGCTGCACAGCCTCGGACACATTCACGTTACCGACCAGCTGTACCAGCGACACGTCGTAGTCATGGTTGAGCAGGTTTAAGTTCTGGTGGATGAGGACGGCCTGCACCGCGTACAACTCGCCGCCCGAGTTGAGCTGCGCCGTGCCCACACGCACCTGCATCTCGTCCGGGTAGAACTCTGCACAGTACAGGAACAGGCATTAACATCACAAAGCAAAATCATACATACGAGGTGTGTTCAAAAAAAGACCGAACTAATTAAACAGCGCGCCAACGGCTGCAGATAAAATTCCCTGACTACCGTGCACACTAGCGGCATGTCTCAGCAAGAGATTGCCGCTTGCCGCACTCCGATCGCTGCATTAGTTGACGAGTGACAGCCAGTTGAGTGAGGTCGTGCGCAGAGTGCTCGTCGGATAGTGAGAAAACGAGAATGAAGGAATTGGATGAGCAACGCGTCTGTGTGAAACTTTGTGTTAAACCAAAACACTTCAAATGCTTAAACAAGCATACGGGGATTACTGTATGAGCCGAACGCAGTGTTATGAATGCTATAAGCGCTTTCAGGATGGCAGGAGTTCGGTTACCGAAGATCCAAGATCTGGTCGATCTTCCACATCAACCGACGATTGCCATGTTGTGAAGGTTCACACTGTGATTCGTGAAAATCACCGTTTGACTGTCCGTGAGGTTGCTGAAGAAGTTGGCATAAGTGTAGGATCTTGCGCTCACATCCTGACAGAAAAACTTGGAATGTATCGTGTCAGTACAAAAATGGTGCCGCGATTGTTGACGGATGACCAGAAAGAGAATCGAGCTAGGATCTCTGAGGAGTTGCTTGAAAAAGCAAATGAGGACGAAAACTTCCTTAAGAACATCATAACAGGCGATGAAACATGGGATTATGGGTATGATGTGAAAACGAAGAGGCTGTCTTCGCAATAGGTGGGGAAAGGATCTCCTCGACCAAAGAAAGTGCGGATGAGTCGATCGAACATCAAGGTGCTGATGGTCGTGTTTTTTTTATTGCAAAGGGGTTGTGCACCATGAATTTGTATCACGTGGTCAAGCGGTAAACAAGGAAGTCTACCAGAAAATTCTGACACGATTGAGAGATGCTGTGCGTAGGAAAAGGCCTGAACTGTGGGAGAATCAGTCGTGGATGTTGCACCATGATAATGCACCCGCTCACACATCGTTGTTTGTCACGAATTATCTGGCAAAGCATCGCACTCCCATTGTGCCTCAACCACCCTATTCTCCAGACTTGGCTCCGGCATTTTTCTCTTCCCAAAACTGAAAATCACTTTGAAAGGACGTCGTTTCCAGACCATAGAAGAAATTCAAGACAATGCGACAAGACAATTGCGTGCCATCGGAGAAATTGCATTCCAGGAGGCATTCCAAAACTGGAAGAAACGTTGGCAACAGTTTATTGATAGTAAAGGAGAGTACTTTGAAGGGTACAGTGTGTACAAGTTTGTATGATGAGCAATAAAGCAATTACAGCACAAGTTCTGTATTTTTTGAAACCTCGCATTACGAGGGTAATTCGGAAAGTGACCTCCGTTCTAGCGTGGCGCTAGTAGTCGTGCACGGAGCGCCGCCATTTTCACATCTGCGTGTTCCCCAATTCAGTAGGCATCTAGCTGTGACAGTACGAACCCCGTTATTTTGCGCATTGTCTTGTTATAACCTTAAAACATGAACGCTGCAATAGAAAATCCCGCGAAATCTGAAGTGCGTGCTGTAATAAGATTTCTTTTGGCGCAAAACCTTTCAGCAGCAGACATTCATCGTCAGTTGTGTACTGTATACGGTCCGAACATTATGAGTGAAGATCTTGTGCGGCAATGGGTCCGATTTCTTAAAGTGGTAGAACAAACATTCATGATGCACAGAGGAGTGATAGACCTTGTGTTGTGAGTAATGATCTTGTCAAGAAAGTTCGTGAAAATCACAATCTCTGAACTTTCTGTACAATTCCAGCAAATTTCTCCTATGGTTTTGTACGAGGTTGTCTCTGATAAATTAGGCTACCGGAAGTTCTGTGCTAGGAGGGTGCCGAAATTGCTTACAGAGGTCCACATAACCAAACGAATGGGCGCTGTCTTAAACTTTCTTTCACGCTACGACGCGGAAGGAGAAGATTTTTTAAAGAGATTTGTGACTGGTGACGAAACGTGGGTGGCGTACGAAATGCCGAAATGAAACAACAGTCGATAGCCTAGGGCCATAACAATTCTCCGTACAAGCCGAAGGAAGCCCTCCAAACGTTTTCAACGAGGAAGGTTATGACTACAGTTTTTTGGGATGCCGAGGGAATTTTTCTCGTTGAATTTATGGAACGTGGCAGCACAATCACTTGAGATGTCTAGTGTGAAACTTTGAAGATATCTAAGTGAGCCATTCAAAACAAACGTCGCGGTAACCAGTCATTCGGTGTTGTGTTTTTGTATGACAACGCTCGTCCTCACAGTGCCTGTAAGACTCAAGAGCTTCTTAAGCAATTCAAATGGACCGTTTTCGATCATCCCCTTACAGCCCCGACTTGGCGCCTAGTGATTTTCATCTCTTCACTCACATGAAGAAGTGGCTTGCGTCTCAGCACTTCGATGACGACGAACTTCAAAATGTTGTGAAAGATTGGCTACGTGCTCAGGCTGCTAAATTTTATGAAGAAGGAATTTATAAATTAGTGAAATGCTATGCCAAATTTTTAAAATTAAATAGTGACTATGTTAAAAAATAATAAAAAATTGTAATTTTAAGATTTATATAATGAAATATTTTTTACTATACAAGTTTATAATTTCGTATTTCTAAAAGGTGCTTTTCTTGTGACGATGCACATATCTTTGTTCATGGGTAACCGAAATCGATAAACGAAGTATTATTTTAAAGGTTAGGGATTCGTCTACAAATTAAGAAAGGAATTTTTCGGAATTCTACCTTTAACGGTCAAAAGCGTCATTATTCCTAAAAAGTGTTTTTTTTTTTCACGAGTAATATATTTCACTTAATAACTAAACAAATAAACGATAAATGGGGTATCGTTTTCATGATTAATAACTCCGCTTTGGTAACATCGCTGAATAACAACACCACACATCACAGGGATATCAATAAACTATGTGTTTTTGTACAATAAGTAGCTTTTGTATATTTTCTAATGTTATGGAAACATTTGTGTTTTGCTATACAATTCCTATGTAATCATTTGCTCGCGAAATTTGCTCACGAACTTTGATCGCATCACTGCCATCTAGCAATATCACATACCACAGTGATATAGATATACTGTGTGTGTTTTGTTCAGCTTAGTTGTATTCAGTTGAGGTCTGTGACAGTTCGGTTTCCGGTGAGGAATATATTCAGGTGTTTAAGCGAAAGTAGAGGGCAGCAGAGTAGCATACACCAGGTGAAACCTGAAAGATATTGCTACCCACTAAAAACCACCAGCATCGCAATTCATCGTATTTTATTAGCGCAATTCTCGCGCGGATCATCTAGTGATTATTTCAAATTGTATGTATTGTAATAGTCACGAGGTAATTATGTATATATGTATATACTTATGGCTTCACGCCTCGTCGACGTCGATGTCATCAGGGGCGGGATGGGACTGGGGACAAGGAACGGGAAGGATTTCGACCATGGCCTGTTGAAGGAGGCATCCCAGCATTTGCCTGGGGAGATCATGGAAAACCCAAATCTAGATGCTCGGACGGGGATTCGAACCGGCGTTCTCCCGAATGCGAGGCCGGAGCATTAACCAGCCATCACGCTGGGTGGTAATTATGTATCAATATCGATATTCATAGAATCGCCAAACAACGTTATTTGAACATTCAAAGTGATACAGATCTATACGGACACAACAGAATGTAGGAATGTGAGGAGGTATAGAGTTGTGGACTCAAAAGGTACTTGACGTGAGTGGTCTGTTTTCGTGGAAGCGGCAGCTATTGTCACTATCCGATTGATGATGACTGATCAGATAAAGAGTAAACATATCACGAGTGGAGAGCATGCACCCATCAGCACGTGACCAGCCACCTGATAGTGACTGGCTAAATACAGTGCCATCACAAGATGTCACAGCTGTTTTATGTTACATTTGAAACGTCATATACGACAGGTTACATTTAAATCACGATATGACATAATGTAGTCTTATAAGACCACCAGTGGGAGAAGCGGGGAACATGCGTGAATGTGGTGCGCAAATGAGTACCAGTAAGAAATTTAAATAAAATCTTCTTGGGCTTCCAGCCGCGTAAAAATGTCACACTTGTGGGATGTTTCGGAGGCATCTATCTCAGCCCTCATTCCACTAAATGACTAGATGTTACGCGCTGCCGCGGAAACGGTGGAAGACAATAAGCCATCTCATCTCGATGACGTCATCCACTCTTCTGCTCATTACCGAGGCGAAGCTGTATCAGCAATTTAATATCCGGGTTCCAGGCCACACTGAGTTGATAACCGGTGTCCCTGTTAACTAAAGAATCAGTAGTTCTGGTTTCTACAGCTTCGGTTTTAATGCTGTTCCAAAATTCTATGACCCAAACTAAAATTGTAGTTTTTTTCAAAAGTAAATGTATGACCTTTTTGGATACTGTGTTCGGCCACAGCTTATTTCACGCGGTACAGTGTAAACAAACATCTGTGGTTGAAGACGTTGGCTGAGATAGACGCCTTCGAAACGTCCCACAAGTGTGTCATTTTTACGCGGCAGGAAGCCCGAGAAGAGTTTATTTATTTACAAAGCCGTGAAAAATTTCGATCTGACAAAAGTAAGAAGTTTGTTATAAATACACAATTTCCTTTCTCTATTCTGCCAACCAAGGACCACGTGCCACCAGCCTCCTGTTGTACACAGGTGCCCAGTGTGAATCTTGAGAAGGGGGGATGCACCTGTGTCCTGCCTGAAACAAAACAGGGTTTGTTATAACCGGCGCACCAGTCTGTGTAGCCATCTATAAGCGAAACGTGTAACGGTGTGTATTCTGTATGATAAATGTATTTTTGTGTGTGAAATGTGAAGTTTATGGGGCAGAGATTTGCCTACATCATTGTGGGAAACCAGCTAAAAACCACAAATAAGCAATAGAAGAATTTAAACAGCTGAAGGCTGATCTAGATAGGATAACTAGCTGGGTGAGTAAACATTGGATGAAGATAAATGCAAAGAAGAGCCAGCTTATTAGGTACACAGATAAAAAGCTAAAGGTTGATTATGATTATTAAATGAGGAAGGAACTACTTATTGAAGACTCGGAATGTAAATACCTTGGCATAATATTTGATAGGAAATTTAACCGGGACAGGACACATTAGACAGGTAGTAGGGAAATGGTTCAAAATCCTTCACCTGTTGGAAAGAGTGATGACGGGGTGCACTAGAGAAGTAAGGGAATTGGGGTACAAAACTATGGTCAGACCACTGCTGGAATATGATGATGTAGTTTGGGATCCACATTTTGGGTATGAAAAACCATAGTTGGAGGGGGTGCAGAGGAGGGCTGCCAGATTTGTCTATGGAAATTACCGCAGAACACAATCGGTAGTTAAAATGGTAAAGGAGCTGAATTGGGATTTATTGGAGAATAGAAGGAGGGTGAAGAGAATCATGGGAGTGTTCAAAACCTATACTGGTGATGAAGCATGGAAAGATATTGGTGGGAAAATTAAGAGAGGTGTTTGGAAGGGTAAGGTTGACTATGACCGCAAGCTGGCATTTGATTTCAGGCATAAGGGTGTGGGAAAATTTTATTTCGTAGGAAAGGGTGTGAGGGACTGGAACAAATTGTCAAGAGAATTGATGAATAATTTAGCGGAAACACTGAAGGAAAGTAAAGTAAATATTAGTGGAGGGAAAATGTAGGTTGGACGAGGAAAGGAAAAAGGAGGGTGCTCGATCAGTGCCCAAGGTGTGTTTACAATCGACCATATAAACGACACAGAGGGCGTTCATCTATACACTGGACACTCCAGCTCCACCGTAATTTTCATGAATTCCCTCTGTGGATGTTATGGCCACTATTTGATTCCAAAGTGAGAAGTCATTGCAGATTCAGTAGGTTTTACTTTGTGTGTGCATAACAATAAAAAAAACTTAACTTAGTCCACAACCAGAAGGTTGGTTGGATCCTCCCGAAGGAGGCATACTAAGCCATTGTGTCAGAGGTAGGACGGCCAGTTCCTTTCCTCTGGGTCCTACAGTTAGTCCATTTTATAATAGTTATCTTCCGAAAAGGAGGTAAAATGTCAAACAACACGGTATGTCTGATCCTTCAGTATCAAAGAATTCAACTCGGAGCGAGCAGTGTAACCAGCATCTTGCCAAGGAAACAATATAGAATTACAGAGGCTCTGGTTGCAATGCTTCACTGTGTCCATGTGAAACGCTCGTCAGTCAGTCTATGCCGTCAGAAAAGTTACCTACATTTTCCACGAATGTCAGTGCAGCTATTTCGAAACTTTAAAAATTATTCTTATTCTGCTAAAACAAACTTGTAGTGTACTTGAGATGTGCTTACCTATTGTGCAGGAACCCGCTGTGAGGACCATGTTTTGGGTGATTAGTGATCCTGCGCATCTGGGAGTTCCACTCACCTCCACCGACGCCTGCCATGGGGCGTCGGCGATATCGACGTCGACGCCGCCCACTACGCGGCCCAGATGGCGCTCTAGAAGAAGCAACACACAAGTATAGAAGAAAAAAATTAACGTGTACACGCGTAAGAAGTGAAACTTCTATGAATTTTATGTGTATTTTTTATGTATCTTACGCAATCGAGCGGACGAACGATACTGTATTTATTAAATCTATACAGTAAATAGAAACTTTGTCCTACAAATAAAATGTATGTAAATAACCAAAAAAGTACCAATTAACTAAAAATACAGGCGCGTTTACCAGTGGCGACTCCCCCTGATATAAATATACCCTCTGACATCTTTACGTGATTTTTAGAGAGTACTAAAACAATTTTATACAGTTTAAACATATGAAACACACATATTCACATTTATACATACATGTATAGAAAACGTAACGTGAACTAACTCAAAACGATGTGGCGAATATTCACTGTTTAACATTTATTTATTTATCTTATGCCAATAGCACATAATCAATTATTCAATTATATACAATTTATGTGATTATTGTTGGCCATTTCTTCCACAGTTGCTTGTTAAATTAATAATTATTCTTTAAAAATTACGCCAATACAATTGTTGTTGATATTATTTTATTTGACGGACGCGTTTCGCCTCTCGCGAGGTATCTTCAGCGTACAATGTTTTATTTTATTCGTCAAATAAAATAATATCAAAAACAGTTGTATTGGCGTAATTATTAAAGAATAATTATTAATATATACAATTGTTTCACACTAATAAAATGTAACGTTAAATTACAATTAAAATTCAAAATCGACATAGTGCAGACCAATGTAGATCTTCGTTTGAAATATCTATAAAGTCTATCAGTGATCCCCGGAAGGCTCGAAGTGGGCAATCAAAGGTCACGTGACGGATGCTTTGTTTTTCCTCACCACAGTCGCAATTCGGTGAATCTCTCATTCCCCATGTGCACATAGCTGAAGCAGATTCGCCATAGCCAGACCTAACTGTGTTAAGAGCTGCCCAGGTCTTACGAGGAAGGTCGAGTCCCTTTAGTGCCTGTTGATTGTCATACAGGGAGTGCCATTCTGGTGGGGCTGAGGCTATCCACAACGAACTCCAAGCTTCTGTCCCATTAAAATTATTAGATATAATCTGTTTTGCAGTTTTTATCTTTGGACTTCTTGATTTAAGTCTCTGAAATTGAGTTTCCATGTCGTCGTGGATGGGCAGATGCAAGTTATGACAAATCTCATTATATTCGGCAATTAGGACATTGCGTCGTCTTATCGTAAGTAGTTCGATCTTACTCAAAACGGGCAGCCAGTACAGTGGAGTGGATATACCCACTTAGTATCCGCATTGTTTGGTTCAAAATTATGTCGATCTTTTTGACGTGGGTGCTAATCATGCAGACAGATGAGCAGTACTCAGTTGCAGAATACACAAGGCTCAGTGCTGATGTGGGAAATGTGGAGGCGGATGCTCCCCAGGACTGCTGAACATGAGCTTACGTGACAGTGGACACTATCGCAGTTGCTGGCATCAATGTATTGCTAAGTGCGCATGTGCAGAACGTTAAGTGCGCATGTGCAGAACGTTAAGTGCGCATATGCAGAACGTTAAGTGCGCATGCGCACTTAACGCGTAAAGCTAACAAAATTTTCCCTACCGCGCCCAGAGAAGTTTCAATTCAATAACCAACATAATCAGTACCTCTGAACGTTATGTGACAGCAACTTCAAAGCAGCATTATACTTCTAAAACATAAACTTTTAGTTGGTTATTAGCTATTGATGAATCATAGATTTCATGTATTTAGGTACAAGTGAGAAAAAAAAGATTAGTCGGCGATAAGATGGGACTAATTCAGCATTCATCTACTCAGCTTAAGCACGAAGATGATTGGGGTGAAGGGGCTTTGGTCAGCAACATGTTCCGGTCGCTATGCTCCCAGTGGATGCACGTAACCAATCTTTAAAACAATTCTATTTATTTAGGCAACCGCAAAAAAAATGAATTGCTGGAATACTCCTTTCACCCGTCATTTTTGACGGGCTTAGAGGCTAATACTGTTATAAATATCTTCACGAGATTAACGCTGTACCACAAATGCTCCTCCTTCTTCCCGATGTTTCGACGAGTCTGCCAGAGACTCATCAGGAGGCTAGTACCTTGAAGACTATCTTAGGCTTGATCGAAACGTCGGAAAGAAGGGGGAGCATTTGTGATGCAGCGTTAATCTCCTGAAGATATTTATAACATGTCAAGAATAGGCCTTTTGGAAAGAACCTTGATTTTGTAATGTTGTAAATATTTCTGTTGCAGTTTACATAATGATACAGTTCAAACTTCAAATGAATTAAAGACGTCAGATGAATGGAACCAATAAAATTAAAAATGAATTAAGAATCCAAAAAACTATGTTTTACCACGTGATATTGGTTTTATTACTGGTACAGGCCTCATTCAGCACGACCTCAGCATAATCTCGAACAATACTCTTACCGTTGTTAGTTGGGCAGTAAAGGCGGAAACCGTGACGTCACAGCGTGATAGACATGGCTACATCGTGACCAAGATTAGCGTTTTATTACTATAAATGATGGCTGCAAAAACAGCAACATCATTTATATAAATATTCATGACATCATTTATAATAAAGAAAAAACATAAAATTGCTTAATGAAATGGTTTAAAATGTTAGAATATAAATACACTGGCATCGCCTATTGCTGCCAACTTATTAAAAAAAAAAAAAAAACATTAAATGACGGTTATCTTTGGAAGGTGAAAATAAAAAATTTACGAAAAGAAGATATTTCAATGTTTACGTATTTATTAG
>CM061918.1:96085146-96181661 GCA_031002005.1 Vandiemenella viatica
TGCGGGATTGTTTGATTTTTTGGTGGAGAGAACAGTCGAAGTTAAGAACTGTAAAGGAAGACTAGAATATTTGAAGCAGACAATTGAGGTCGTATGTTATGAGAGGTATGTTGAGGTGAAGAGGTTAGCACAAGATAAGAATGGATGAAGCATTGCATCAAACCAGTCGAGAGACTGACGACAGCAAGAAAAAACTGCCATTAATTTCCTAACTCTCACTTAACAGTCAACGTGTATTCAACAACGACAGATACGTCTTCGTGTGGAATTATGCGACGCTTTTTTGCTCGTAATACATGTGACGAAGCACTAAATTCTTCTGGAGACACATTTGTTCCAATCTCAACTTTTTGTCATCATAAATATTTTTGTTTCCTATTGTGACTAGGTATCTTCAACACCGAGCGTAATAGCATAAGATATGCTACATGATTTCTACGAGCAACTGTTATTTGATTTAAATTAAATTTTTGTGTGTAATTATTTGTAGCAGAATACGATTCTGCCTGGGTTGACTATTAAAATATGGCCGCAAGTGTTAATAATTAAATTTCAAAAAAAAAAATCATTTACTTGTTTTTAAAATAATTTATAATTCATTTCGAAGAGAGACATGTAAAGGACATTGAAAAGTTTGGGTTGCCTATGTAAAAGTGGACGTAAGTATGGCTTGCCAGCCGTCAAAGATACGTAAGAGCGCAAAGAGTTAACGCACCACACCGTATTTAAAAACAAGTTAACGAAATTTCTGAATAATTTAATTTAAAATACTTGCGACCATATTTTGTATCTCTTCTGCTACTAATCACTACATACAAAAATTGTATTTCAATTAAATAATGGATGGACGTAGAAATCATAACGTTTTTGGATAATACTTTTAATATATCCAGAATTCCTTCATTATTTATATTTGGACTGTCGGATTGGGCTTCTTTTTATCCTCGTATGATATTGTTTTCTTCGATTTTATTATGAATATCTTCAAGTATGAAAAAGCATATTTTAGTGCTCCAAATATATACGGCAAATATAAATCTGTTTTAATTCAACATCGTTGTGAAAACATACAACATAGTTATTATATTTGCATAAGGTACCAATATTCACATCAAATGCGATAGTATTAGTAATTTTTTTACTTATATTTCTATTCCTACTAAGAATATTTACATGAATTTCCTTCCGAAACAAAGTATTATAGCAATATTTTTCTCCTATCCATTATTATTGCCTACAGTTTGACTCTGTTTAGTGCACCTCTTCATATATGATTTTTGGTAAATTTTGCACTAACTTCAAGCTAATATTCTTCTACCCTTTTTACTCAACGAAGACTTCAGCTGGGTAATTCTACTGATTACATCTGTAGACCCTTAGCCACGATTGTTAATCTTATTTCTGCTTTCCTTTTGTTATTACCTTATTGCCATTTTTGATTTTATCTTTACTATGTTTGCTCTGCTACATACCACGAATTTCCTCTCCCTCTTCCCCCAAATTGGTCAATCGTGTGAAACATAGAATCTGAAATTTTTTCGCCTGTCTATCCTAATCTTCTCAAACCTACCTCATTTATTTACTTCCTTTCTTTCCCTGCTCTACAAATGTTATGGATTTCGGTTTTCTTTTCTGCTGTCCCTACTCGATTTTTTTTCTTATGGTTTTACGCCTCATCGATGTCGATGTCATTAGAGGCGGGTTGGGACTAGGGACTAAGAAGTGGAAGGAATTCGGCCATGGCCTTTTGGAGGAAGCATCCCGGCATTCACCTGGAGCGATCTGGAGATACAACAGAATACCCAAATCTGGATGCCCGGACGAGGATTCGAACCGCCGTCCTCTCGAATGCGAGGCCAGAGCGTTAACTGCTCAACCACCACGCTCGGTCTGGAATTTGAGTTTGTCTATTCGGCTCCTAAACGATCCTCTATTTTGGATCAGCTCTGCGATGCCAATCTCTTGTGCATCCTTTATCTAACCTCTTCGTGGTGGCTCTTAAACCTCAAATATATTCGAAAACCTTTTTGGTAAATTACGCTTTGTTCAGTGTTACTATTATTTCAGCCTAATATTATGATCTTATCATTTTATTTGAAGAGTTTTCGTTGTTTCCTTTTCTTCCACGTCCAACTATAGTTTTCTACACTTCTAGAATTTCACGATGATTTTTTCTACCTCTCTAGTTTTAGCACATGACGGATATTACTGCAGATATCTTTCAAGGAAGATTTTGTGTATGATAAAAAAATTTCTCGCAGGTGGTTACAGTATTTGTAATTATATAAACTTTGTTGTTTTTTCTTTAATCTTGATTCTATAGCAAAAACTTATTCAAATTAAAAGAATTGATACTAGTTTGTGAATATTACGATGCTGTGTAGCTGCTTAAGACACTATGTGTATATCCCTTAATCGTATGTTAACAACGTACAAAAACGCAGAGAACTAGATATGATTTAAAATAAACTTAAAAGTATGACCATACTTCTTTATGATGGAAAGCACGTGATATCCTCTGCTGACGAAGGTCAAACACGCAGAAAATGTGTCCCTATTCACGTACGTATCATGTTATATTTGCCAAATGTTTATTTCAGAAACATACATTATGAACGTCTAAAAGGGTAACAATATTTGGGTGCTAATTTATATAAATTATCCAAAAGTTGTCGTTCGAAACATTTGTAACAACAGCTTCTCAGCAACCAACATTCAGTCGATTACAAGGTTATTACATTCAAACGAATGTCGTTTCACGTCACCTTCGACTTCTACATGTCTGACAATTGTTCGTTTAGAAGAAAATGTTAAACTTTTTGTGAACTGTCTTACCGAAAACTTCAACATCAGTTTGAGACCTTTTGATCATGATGTAGTTCCCTGTAGTGAAATAAATAATTATGACGGTAGTTTGATTCTACATGGAACTGTAAATGGTAACTCAGATTTAAGAAAAGAAAAAACAAAAACCTGAAGATGACGCGCATAACGAATTATAAGGAGCCCCTCAGCTACGACTATACAGTAAGTTGTTCAATCCTTGGAACAAGTGATTCCTTGTAGTATTTGGGTCTAATATTACACAACAAATATGAAAAATGTAGGATTAGCACCTTACGTCGGTGGTAGGACAAAACTAGTTCTCGATTGCTATCCATTGGCGAAGAAATGTAACGTATATTCAAAGGTAACAGAATATAAGACTCTTGTGCGTTTTAATTTAGAATTAGTTTGTCCATGCGTAAACTGCGCACTTCAGTGAAGGGCTGTATGTAAAAGCAAATAATATTAAATGATTTTTGATCCTACGTTACCTTTGCGAATGAAGCTTTGCGATTTAATAGCGAGATTGGTGGTTTTATATATGGTGAAATAACAACCGGTTCATTTGTAATAATTGTTCTTATTAAAGAGTGGAACGTTTGTGACCAATATGAAAAGTTAAGTAAATCACAATATCGTAGCAAATGTGATTGGTAAATTAATTGGAATTTTAAGACGACAAATTTCACCATATACCGCAACTCGAAGAAAGTAAATTCATCATCTTTGGGTGGGAATAGCAATGCATATTATTCAGCAAATTGCCAAAGTTACTGGTCTCCCCACCACATACCGATGTAGCAACTGAAAAAGTAAGGTCTCTCCTTATTAGGGCATAGAGGATGTTATGGCATAGAGGAATATTATCTTAGATTTAAAAATGAATGTTTGTTTATTTCTTTGTTCGACTTCTATGCGTTCTTATATCATTCGTCCGATTGCGATGAAACTTTGGTGAGTTACTGTGTGCGCGCGTGAAAAAGGTTTCTGACAAAAAAAATCACCCCCGTTCCCCCTTCACAACCCTTAATTGTACACGAACCCACATTTTTTATCTGATTTTGATGGAAATTTACAAACGTATACTTTAAATATAAACAGAAAAATATTGTCAAGATTTGGTTTTCAGAAACCCAACCCCTCTCCCCCTTTCGACCCTCATAATTTTTGCCAGTATTTTTTGTACACACCCACAATTTTTATCCGATATCGACTGAATTTTTCACACATATACTTGAAAACAATTAGAAAAATACTGTATATATTCGATTTGTGAAAACCTAACCCCTTTCCACCCCCTTAAATTTTTAATGTTCTTCACACATACCCACAGTTTTTATCCAATATCGACGTAACTTTGCACACGTATTCTTTAAAACTAACAGCAAAATAGTTTATACATTTGGTTTTCGGAAACTCCACCCCTCTCCCCCTTTCCACTCCCTTATTTTTATTAACGTTCTTTATACATACCCACAGATTTCATCCGATTTCAGTGTCGCCTTGCACACGTATACATTAAAACAAACAGAAAAATACTATCTAAATTTTACTTTCAGAAACCCAATCCCTCACTCTTACTACCCCATTAATTTTCTTCAGTGTTCTTTATACAAAGCTACTGAGTACTTTTGCAGAAGACGGAAAACCGAAAATATTGTATAACCCAAAGCGCCAGAATAAACTTTTTCTACTTTAATTTAGTGGATAAAAATCACAGTCTTCCAGTTATTTGATTCAGGCTAACGTGTCTATTTTCTATATGCGTACCCACTTAAGAAATGAAAATAGGCATTCCAACGCATGCCGGGTAACGCTAGTTGTAGAATAAAGCGGTATTCGTAAATTTTGTACTGTTGATTAAGCAATAGCACAGAAATCTTTACAAGATTTAATTCTTTTCATTCTATGCCAGTTATGAGCACCGTACTGGGACATTAAGTTAAAGATAAGAAACTACAGATATTAAAATGTAGTGTTGTACCCAAGAAAATAGGAGAAATCAGAAATGATGAAACTCGAAAGAGGTGTTAGATACGGCTCCTCTGTATACCAACGTTATTTAGTATATACGATGAAATAACTTTGGTCGTAGTTGATTGTAGACTGCGATTCGTAGCTCGAATTTTGAAAAATTTTAATGCACAAAACAGAGACAGCGTAAGAAAACACTCGTACTCCCGCGTTTGGACTTTTTTTGCGCCATTTGTGGTCCGTATCGTTAAGGATTGATGGACAGTATAGACTGCTTGCCACAGTCTTTACGAAAGCCACAGAATTGATTAGTAGATTGGGCTGAGATTCTCTGGCAGACAATACGTTGAGGTAGTTCGTACACCAACCTACTTAGGTCGCAGTGACAGGGAAGGTGAAGGAGCGGTGTTTATATGAAGACTTTCTTCCCTCGTGCCTTTCGGGATTGGAATGGACAGAGTAGAGATTAGCTCTGGTGCAAAGAACCCTCTTCCACCCACAATGTTGAAAATTTCGGAGTATATATGTAGATTGTCAGATGCAGCAATATACCACAGCAACGTTGATGTAAAAAAGTGTCATTTAAATATAGTACTACCTGCGTGATCGATCTTTGCTCGGCATCTTTCGATTTCTGCTCAGTATGCAAGAGTTCATCAAAATACTTAGAGAATTTTGTGAGAGATCAATTTTGCCTATATACAAAAGTTGCTAATTTAATAGTATTAGATTGGATAGATCAGATATATAGACAATATATATTATAAATTCCTAACTTAGTCCACAACCCGAAAGTTGGTTGGATCCTCCAGAGGTAGGACGGCCAGTTCCGTTCCTCTGGGGCCTACAGTTTAAGGAGGAATCCGAACCACAGAAAGTCTTGGCGTAGCTCATATGACCAAATACAACTCTTTAAAATTCTTGCTCCCATCAGGATTTGAATCCGAGACTGGAGCCAGAATATTTCGAGTGCAAGCGCCTTAATCACTTTTTTTCCACTGATCACAATCCAGCAGCCATACCGCTCCGTATTTGTTATACATTCAATACATTTCATACCTACTTACATAAGAACTGCACTCAGTTAATTAAAATTCATGACTGCACATAGTTCAACATTTTATTTTAAATAATCAGCTGTATTATGGTTTTTATTCATTTTCATTTTATGGTTATGATTTGATTTTATTTTATTTAATTTCAATGGAGCACACACTACGGTGGCAATTTCCCTACACACCCAACTTCCCTCTATCCTGCACCCACCTACATTTGCCCTCTACAAATTTTAACTTTAAATTCTTTTACGTTTTCGGTAAGTTATTCATCATTTCTCTTGGTAACTCATTCCAATCCCTGACACCCTTACCTAAAAAAGAAAATCTTCCCACACCCTTGTGCCTGAAATCGAGTGCCAGCTTGTGGTCATGGTCATCTTTTCGCTTGAATGAACTACTTTTCATACCTACTGCAATATCTTTTCATGCCTCATCGCTAGTATACGCCCTGTACACTCCCATGACCCTCCTCATTCTCCTCCTGTCTTGCAATGAATCCTATTCCAGATACCAGACACCCATCCTGCCTCAACCACCGATAAAATTCCTCTTTTTGACCAATCACTCAGTATTATTTTTAGTATTAGCCAATTTTGTCATTTAAATAATTACTTTTTTTCTTTCAAAACTTATCTATCTATATTTATTTCCATAATTTTTGTTTTCATTTCTACATTCCGTACCCTTTTCGTATATTAATATTGCTATCATCTTCTGCGATATACATATTTATATATAACATCTCAGTCCCACCGCCATATCGCTAATCCACTCAGTCGTGTAAGAAACTTTGGCGTGTGCACACCTCCCGAACCACGTGACTCATTCTCTTTAGCATGAAGAGAAGATTTAACACCGAAATATTGTGTATATTTTTGTGTTCGTGATATATGTTCTTCTCCCGTCACTGCCTTCAACTGTGGTGAATGATGATTCATTTTCCCTTTCAATGTAATTTGTATTACCTAAAGCCGTTTCCTTTTTCCTTTGTTTAAAACAATATTAGAAAACGTATACTTTTTAGTAAAACTGTGGGGTTTTTTTTTCAGTGATTTATTTCCTAGTGCCTCAGACTTCTAAGAGATGGCGTTAGAGCCGTTTCAGAGATACCAAATACAAGAAATGCTAGTTATATTTTAAAAATCGCGGGTTTTTTTTTTTTAAATAAGACATCTATTTAGGCAAACCGTTATCTACATGTGAAATTTCATACAAATCGTTAGAGCATTTTCCAAGTTAGCAAATATTTACAAGAATTGTTGCACGATTCCCTGCTCTAAATGAATAGAAATTAACTAACATCAGTAGGCTTACTGATACCTGAAACTTCAACGAGATGGCGTTAGAGTTAATACAACAATTTGTTTTTTTTTTGGTTTTTTTTTTTAAAGAGCAGTCGTCTATTTATATAAACTTGAAAAGCAATTTCATCCAAATCGTTAGAGCTTTTTACGAGATAGTTATTACGCGATATATATATATATACAAGAATTGCTAGTTTAAAGATATAAAATTTAACAATATTCACAAGACCCCTAACCAGTGAACACAGCACGAGCAGTAATTTTTTATCGGCGCGATTGTCAAACGGCAAAGTAGGAGAGCAGTCGAGACAAAAGCTAGGGAGAGAAGCCATCTCTCAAGTCGAACAGCCCCATTCCAGATAAAACACCTCTCGACTCGGAAATCGTTTCTGACGCAGCGAATCAGCCGTCATCTGCAGGCCCCTAAAGCCGCAGTTTAAGTGGCCAATCCGGCGCGGGGGTTCGTCACAGTATGCGATATGGGCCCATCACGTCAGCTATACGACGGGGTCCTCTGTGGCCGCGACGGGGCGGAATTTGCTTATTTCCACTCCTCAGGACACGCACAATTACCCCGTCCCATAACAATCCACACACTCACAGCAGTGAAAACAAAGGACTTTGTATTACTCTGTTTTCCCTTCAGCATGTGGTTAAACTAGTAACAGATAGTTCCGGAACAATGGTCTTGCTTACGACAGCTATATTATGAATGTGAGCTTCTAATGAAACAGTAGCTGTTGACGTATCTGATTCTTTTTTTTTTTTTAGCTTTACGCCTCATCGACGTCAGGGTCGCTAGAGCCGAGACAAATGTAGGGACAAGGAACGTGTAAAGTTTCGTTCCCTCGGCGCGTGGTTGTGGACGCCTGTCATCTTTGCCGAATATGCTAGCAGGTACGGCGCGTCTCGACCCACCGCCAGGCGGTAAAAAATGAAAGGCGCGCACTGCCCACCACGCGCCATGGGAACGCGCCTTAGGGCACATCCATCTCGCTGGACACGAAGTATGGTCGTGAATATAAATAAAGAATTGAGTCATTCCTGGCGTAAAGCTTCTGCCATAAACGACGTTTCGATCTGTACATTCGCTGTCTTCGTCAGGTAAAGCAGTAGGACGAAGTGGTTACTGCGATAATAAGTCGGCAGGTAACACACGTTACCCGTTGTTACCGTATATAACCAATTCGAGCTATTACTTTATCTGATGAAAATAGCTATGGCAATGTCGTGCAAAGGCGGAACTTATCCGGCATAATGCCCGAGAAAAATTTTTGGAACATAAATGTGTTTTATTATCTTCTCTGCCCATAAAATGCTAATTTTGGTCACGATGTAGCGATGTCTCCCACACTTTGAAGTCACGCTTCCCACCTCCACTGCCCAACCAACAACGACCGGAGATGCTCGAGGTCATGTGCGTTATTTAATAACAGCTCTTTTTAGCTGAGCATTAGCGATTAATAAGATAAGCTGCCAGAACAATACAGGAAAAGTATGTGTTTCGTAAAAATTGACATATTAATTATTGGTCGCATTTTCTTAATCAAAAATCGTTCTATGTAGATTTTTCTTACACTTTCTGTACAGCGATGCCGTCGTTACAGTGAGCTAAGAAATATCTATATTATTTCATTTTCAAGCGTTATTTGATGGAGATTGTACTTAGTTAGCGAAGAAACTAATTGCTAAAAAACTGCATCCAACACGTCATTTTTGAGGAGCTTACAAGATGTTTATATTCGCTGTAGATATTTTAAGTCAGTGTTATATCATATTCCAAGAAATGATTAGCCGAAACACTGAAATAAAACTATGTACTGCATTTAAATTAAAACTTTAAATAATAGTTGCTTTTATCGCTGGTGTCCCTATACCAGACACACGAAAATATTTGCGATAGGTTAAAATTAGATCGCAATACAGTGAATGCATTCGTACAGGCGTAATAGAAGCTATGAATTTTGAACAGCAATATTAGAAAAAGTTGTGGTTATGTGGAAAAAGGCAGAACCAAGACAACTGACACAATTTTTTACAGAATAATTTACAATTCATTTAGTTTCATAAATAATTTAATCTGCTTTCATAAGTTCCGAGTTGCTGAAGTTATTATCATACGGATGGAATTAGTTCCGTATTTATCATGCTGAATGAGACCTAGACTAGGAATAAAACCAGTATCATGCGCTATAGCATGAGGTTTTAGGATTCCTAATTTATTTTTAATTTCATTGGTTCCCTAATTCTGACATCATGAATTCAATAAACGTTCCAACTGTATCACTCTGTAAACTACAATCGTAACATATACAACATTAAAAAACCATGAGCATTTCATAACAACAATTCTGCTTATTGAGGCAATCACGAAGAAACGAATTGTCATAACTTTCCTTTCACCCGTCATTTTCACGGGCTTACAGGCTAGTGTATGATAATTGTTATAAATCTAAATACTATAGGAGTACTGTATTCGAGGAGCTTTGACAGACGAGGAATAAAGCGGGCCGCGGGGGACCCGATAGCAAGGAGAATTATAAAATAGGAGAAGATAAAGATGGAAGAGGCGAGAGATGAGCTTAGAATAGCATGCACATCTGTTGTGGTCTCAAAGCCAACTTCACAAAACACACTTTCATATATTTGTACAGGGCGTTCGCCGGAAAACGCTACCCTCCCAGTCTGTTGCCGTCGGCAACTTGCTCGGTCAGTCGCGCCAGCAGTTTCCGCCAACCGGCACCGTGAATCACCGCACTGTTTAACACCTCCGCTGCCCCAACAGTGCAGTGCAGTGACCCTTACATTGTTAAGAACGATTTCTTTGCATTGTAGATAGTTTGTGACTTCAGTCTCTTATTAATCAGTGTTGTGAATAAACGTTTCTTTGCGGTTTGGCTGGTTTGGGGCTTCATACTCTTATTAATCTGTACCGTGTTTGAGTGTGAGTAAAATTATGGTACGTTACAGTTTGCAACAAAGAATATTTCTCTACGATACATATGTGAAGAAGAAGTCGTTTAAAAAGTGTCGCAGTAAATTTCGTCGCGAATTTCCTGGCGCTTTACTGCCAGCTAAATCAACAATTCTGCGTCTGGTTAAAAAAAGTAAGAGAAACGGGTTCATTTTTTAACAAAAAGAGACTGTCGGTCAACCGTATTCTCACAGAGGAGAAAATTAACGATATCGCTTTTCGACTAGAACAGTCACCCAAAAAATCATTAAGTCAGTTAGGGCAGCGTGTGTCTCGAAATATGTTCAGAAGATGTGAAATGTGCATTACACAAGAGGGTCAACACTTCCAGCATCTTTTATAAGGTAAGCTAATGAATTACGTCACATTTAAATGCTTAGCACACAAGTTTATGAAGTTTATGAAGCGTAATTATTATGAAATAGTCCGCGGCCGACGGTCGAACAATGCCGGAAACTGAGCGCTCGCTCGCCGGGAGCAGTTTCTTCCTTGTAGCGCTAACAGTGGGTTGCGTTTCCCGGCGAACGCCCTGTATTAAAACTACCACGTAACAGTAATACGTATTTATTTCTAAGAAATAATACTTTCTCATGGTTTGTGACAGCGCGTGTCTTAAAAAAATACAGCAGCAACAACAACAACGCAATAGCAACATCACAACAACAACACAACAACAACGACGACGACGACGACAACAAACAACAACAACAACATTAGAGCTTTGTGATGCCTCGGACTATTTCTCGGCATCATTGGGTGCTATAGGCATCAGAGTGCCTCTCTGCCCAAACGGAAGTGAATAGGGTAAAGGCATTATTAAGGAACCATTCCAGCAATCGCCTGGAGGGATTTCAGAAAACGATGAAAAACCGAAATTAGGATGACTTACCTACCCGGTGCAATAGCCACCGCCACCACATAGATGGTCCTAGGAGCTGGGATCAGCCCCACCGAAATGGAAGAGCCTCCCTCAAAATGAGCAAGGGTTATTTCTTGCGCAATGGATAGCTTCACCCCTGACAATGCGGATATGCGCCAAGATTATTAGATTCTAGTGTAAGCCCCTGACCGTTTTTTGCGTGTCGTCACGGGTCTAGAATAGTTTCAGTTTTTAGGATCAAAGGTTATGACAGATGATTGACCTGGTCTGACCAAATCTCTTGACCTTGAAGAACTCGGACATATTAAACACGGACAGGGACGATCGTGATATCGTATAATTGTTTCAAAAATCGTAGACTCGAGCTTTCTGAAATACAAATTTGACTTTAATTGGCCTTAAAAGTTCAGTCTGCAAAATCAGAAGAATTACTGTTTGCTTCGAAAGCGTCATGTTGTTTTTTATTGAGGTTGGGTAAATTTCCATACTGTAATCTTTGTTCATAGTGTTTGTAACGGCCAGAGAACTTAATTCAGATCCCAGATTGTTAAATAGTTGAACAACTCCGTGGTAATGAATTGCAAGAATACTCGATTCGGATCTTTATGAGTGTAACAATTGTGAGAATTTTTTTAGCAGGGATGTACAGAACACTAATATAAATCGAAAGACATTAAAATAAATAATCCTTGCGTCAAATTGTGTTATAATTTGAAACTAGCCCTCAACAGTCGCGAATATTTACATTCAGAGAAAATTATTGGTCGAGTTATCTTCATCATATTCTTTCTATGCGAATTTCGTCGTCCTGCAGAACTTGAAACAGAACTTCTTCATTCAGTATTTTTCCACAAGAAGTAAAAATTTAGTTACAAAATCTTTACAGTCAAAACTCAAAACAGTTCTTCTTCATAACCCACTTTACTCCGAAAAAGACTTTTCTTCTTTGGAAAGTGAAGGGTATAAGGGCCAACCTCAATTAGAAATCTTCTTATCTTTTCTAGCTTTTACTGTACTTGCTATATCACACATAAATTATTACTCTAAACCGCCTGTCGTTACAAATACTTCTCTAGATGTTCCTATCAAAGAGAGTACATTTTGCGTCTTCCATTATAATCTAGACAACGGCTAACTTGGGCTCTCAGTCATGTTGTGCGATAATAGTACCTACCTGAAGCCAAATTTATTCTCCATCTTTTTCTTCTCTGGTCTGCGTAAAGAGATTCATCAACGTTTTGGCTAATGTTAATCACTTCCAATTTAACTTGAACACACATTTATTCTGCACCCTCATATACATCTTATTTCACTCAACTATATCTCTCTTCTTGGCAGCACCCGTAACAATACATACACACAATTCATCTTTCTGATACCCAACTATTCAACATAACATCCTTTGTAGCGCATCTTTCACTCTTCTTCATCTCTTCTCCTTTTACATAAAACTTTATTCCTTACTTTCAAGAAAGCTCTGGAACAGTACTATTATTATTGGTGTTTATTACAATTAATACACGTAATAAAATACATTTACATACACACTTGGAAGTTGGCATGATGTATGATCTATACAAGGGAACACAGAATAATGCATGCCTTGTAAGTAACGCAAAATGCGATGAAGTAAACCAGACTGTCGAAGAAGAAAGGATAAAGAACGGAATTTTAAACAGTTATTCACATGTTTTACGAATTTGAAAAAAAAAACAAAAAACAAAAAAAAAATATAGCGATTAACGTCTTCTGAAATAGTAATGAACCCAAGTGATTACCGTATGAATTTATCTGTTTATAATTAATACAGAAAATTGTATGTACTTCTAGGAAGATAAGTAGCTTGTAATATTAAAACTTTTCATCAACCATAAAATTAAGCTTTTTATTTTCTTACTACTGAGCACAGCTAATCATATGCTCATTCCGGTCAAATGCAATGAACGATTTAAAAGAAATTAGGTAATTATGAGAAAACTGACATTAAGAATCTAGCATTCGGATGTAAATATGTAATTAAGTAGTAAAGGTGATTGTGAAGTTGTGTGCCCTATAACGTAAAATCACACCTACTGACAACAGTGAATATTTAACCTATGATAGATATGTTCGATTTGATCTCACGTGAGACTAGTATCAGGGCTATGGAACAGTCCATACACTTATTAATATCAATAATGTTACCAGCAATTGATAACCAATTAACTATTTAACAACCCTTCAGTATAATCAATATCCACTGTAATCTGCAAATACAATCCTACGTTAGTTACTACATATGCAGAACAAAGCATACACTTATTAATAATATCAATAATTGATAAAAACTTCTCGGGTTTCAAGCCGCGTCAGAAACCCGAGAAGTTTTTATCAAGCATTGCCGCCGCGAAAACGTACATAATTATCTAATATCAATAATGTTACCAGCATCTTACAATGTAATAAGTTTCCTCTGTATTCTGCAAATACATATTGTATTATGTGAGTTACTATATTTGCGTAACAGTACATACACTTATTAACAATATCATTAATATTACCAACAACTGATAACCAGTCAATTACTTAAAAACAAGTTAGTTTAGTAAATTTCCACTGTAATTTGTAAATACATATTATCCTAAGTTAGTTACCATATTTGAGTGAAATTTGCAGGCAATTTAATTACTGCATTTGTCAACAGTTTCATTAAAAAGAAAAACCATACCTATATCATTTTAGTAATTGTGGACAACTTTCCAAACACCAAATCATTGTATTTTCTCAGTGATTCTTACTTACCAAATTCCAAGAAGAAAATTCTTTCATTGAGTAAAATGGATTCTGAAGCAAAACCTCTTTCAGTTTGGATTTAAAGTAGTTAGGTTTTCGTAGAAAACATTTTATTTCTTGTGGTAAGACATTGAATAAGGAAGATCCAGTAAATGTTATCCCTTTCTGTACAATTGACAGTTACTTGCAATCCTTGTGAATGTTATATTTATTCCTAGTATTATTGCTATGACTGTCAGCATTAAGATTAAATGTTAACAGTGGAATAATTGATTTATGTCCAAGAGGTGATTCTGAGATTTATTCTCATCAAATAACAATTAATTCCAGTACTGTTAGTGGTCACAATGTTAACTGCTTAACAACTCTGTTAAATTCGTCGTATAAAATTAAAACCTCCTATTGGAAATTATTACTAATTCGCCAGATGTTAATTCTCTTTTGATTGCGAAATTATTGGTCAAATTACAAGAGCTAAATTACTGACCGATTACGGATACTCTGACAGATAGGAACAATAGAGATTCGGAATCGCCAGCGAATTAAAGTGGGAATGAAAGCTCCATGTTGGTTCTTACCGCCGCCATTGCAGCCCCTGCCGAAGGCGCTGCGCACCCCTAAAGTTTTCGCTTACGACCCCGGGCTCGGAGACGAGGCTATAAACTCCGCCGTAAAACTTGGGGGCGGAGGGGGTTGATTTGCCAGCTGTACCCCAACAGGCTCGCGGGGAATTTACATACCTCCCCTAACCCCGCCTCCGCGACCGTCGGCTTTTAATTACAGCAAACATAATTTACTGCCAGTAATGTACCGGAATTGCGAGCACTAAAAAAGGACATAACGCCCTGCACGTCATCATATTTCGTTATCAGCTTTATGCTTTCGTATTCAGCATTTGGCAACACTGGTGCGGGGAAGTTTGTTTACGTTCTTCGCTCTAATTCACAATATTCCACTTGTGATATCACGTTTTGAAGTTTACGGATTAAAAGACAATTATTTCTATCAGTGGTTATTTTTTGTATTCAAACACTGTAACACACAATAAAAAATAGTAATAATATCGTGAAATTTAAGTTTATCTCGAACCTTGCTGGTTCCTACAGATCAAATTGGATTCACTAAAACAGTTGTAAAAGTATTTTTAAATATTTTGTCTTTTCATTATCATTAATAGATCAAAAAATATGTTTCAATTTAAAAAATGTAGTGAAACTTTAAAAAAAAAATATTTTTGGAACATGTTTGCTATCGAAGTGATGGAATTCTCTACCTAATGCTCTATACGTGAGTTTTTTTCATCGAAATGTATTATCTGCTGCAGTATCAAATTTTTTAAATAGCTCTTTTAGTCATTTTGCAAAAACTATCAACTACGGGAAGATCACTGTAGTTTCCCTGTAGTCTTCACAAGGTTGTGTTGATCATTTATAGATCAAAAATAACATATACTTCATTTTAAAAATGTAGTGAAACTTTTAAAAATCTAAGCAAAATCTAAATAGTGCTTAGTTACAAATCTATAGGTTGAAACATTTAGAAGTTTTGACAGACGAATTGACAGATTGGCAAATCAGTGACTCGAAGTGGGTCCTGTGTTTTTTTTCAGACGGTATAGAGTCATAAAATTTAATAAAGACAATAACATACATTTAAAACTACGTAATACTTGCGCAACATATATCCTATTGATTTGCAGTTATAGAATACACGGCTGCAATATTTTGGAGATGAGTTAATCCTAAAAACTAATTTTTTGATTACTACTTATGACCTTATCATTTTGCGTGCTCCTGCAAATCTCTAACTTCCAATATTACTAATTAATTTTACACAAATTTATCATTACTATCTTGTCTATTCATAGGTAATAGTAATCTCAGTCAGATATTTGCATATTAGTTTCCATTTATTTTGTACTTTACTATTTCGCTAATAAAGTAATTATTACTAAATAATTAGATTTATTACTTTGTGCCTATTTATTAGTAGTTTGTATGATACTAAATTCGTGACCAATAGTGACTATTTTAAACCAGTGTCCATACCCTACATACGGTCGCAGATTAGTAACTAGTTTATCAATAACGAAACACAAAACTCCGTTAAATACGTTACTGCAACTCTAAAAGTTCACTCGACGCTATGCTATAGAGATAAGCACCGTTCTGTTGATTAAAACAGGTTGTGATACCGGGTGTACTTACAGAGCGGGACAAAGGTAACTCCAGAGTTTTTTTTTTTTTAATTTAATTTAACTGAGATGGATCACTCTGGAGGCAATTTCTCTCCACACCCATTTTTCTCCTCTCCTCTTCCAACCTACTTTTGCCCTCTACTAGTTTGAATTTTAAATTCTTTCATTGTTTTTGGTAAATTATTCATCATTTTCCCTGGTAATTTAGTCCAATCCCCGACATCCTCCCTCCGAAAGAAAATTACTCACAACCTTATGCCAGAAATCTAGTGCCAGCTTGTCGCCATGGTCATCTTTACCCTTTCACGCAACTCTCTTAATTCTCCCACCAACATCTGTCCACGCCTCGTCACCAACATACACCTTGTACACTCCCATGACTCTCTTCATCCTCCTCCTGTCTTCCAATGAATCTAGTTTGAGCTCCTTTATCATATCAGTAACTGATTGTGTTCTAATGTAATTTCCAACCAAAAATCTAGCAACCATTCTTTGAACCCCCTCCAACTTCTATAAACGATACCCAAAATGTGGGTCCAATACTGCACCAACATATTCAACGAATGATCTGACCAAAGTATTGTAACCCAATTCCCTTTCTTCTCTAGTACTTCCTCTTACCACTCTTTCTAACAAGTGAAGGATTTTGAACCCTTTTTCTGTAACGTATCCAATGTGTTCAGCCCACTTAAGTTTGTTATCAAATTTTATACCAAGGAATTTATATTTCAAATCTTCAATAATCAATTCCTTCCTACTTTATAATCATAAAAAACCTTCAGCTTTTTATCTTTGTACCTAATAATTTGGCTCTTCTTCACATTTATAGTAATGCCCCGTTGACTCACCCAGCTAGATATCTAGATGACCCTTGTGCTGTTTACAGTCTTCTACCGTTTTGATAATAATGCTATGTCATCAGCAGACAATCTAACTTCTGATAGTAAACCATCAATACAATCATTCATTAGAATAACGAATACCAATGGTACCGAACTTTTTGGCGTTCTGGCCTTGCATTCGGGAGGACGGCGGTTCGAATACCCGTCCAGGCAACCAGATATGGATTTTCCATGGTTTCCCCAAATCACTCCAGGCAAATACCGGGATGTTTCCTTCAATTTTTTTTTTTTACTGCTAAACATCTCTTAACAGCGAGGTCTTTAAGGATGGGGGGCAAGGAATGGGAAGGAATTCGGCCATGGCGTTTTGAATGAAGCATCCCGGCATTCACCTGCAGTGATTTGGGGAAACCATGGAAAACCCAAATCTGGATGCCCGGAAGGGGATTCGAACCGCCGTCCTCCCGAATGCGAGGTCAGAACGTTGCCTTCAAAATTCCCTGGCCGAATCCCTCCTTGTTCCTTGTCCCCAGTCCCATCCCGCCTCTAATGACCTCGACGTCGACGAGGCGTAAAGTCATAAGCAAAAAAAAAAAAAAAAAAAAAAATACATTGACGATAACTTCGATTAAACGATTCAGAAAATACCTGTAATAATTAAAACGTTATCTACACAGATTTACGAATCAATAGAGATTGCCGACACTCCAGAATTTAGCTGTTTCCAGCTGCACACTTGTCACTATTGAGTACTGATTTGCATGCTAGGACCCTTGCCATGAAGTTGAGGGATCTGAAATATTAGATCGTGTTGGGTGAGGGTGATTTACTGGTTCAGGGCTAGGGGTGGCTGACGGGGAATTGTTTAGCACCACGCAGTCGTCAAGAAAAGGATCCCTCCCCCGTGAATTCAAAGTGATGGAGATAACACATATTAGATCCACCACCAAGCTCCACCCCGGAATACAGATCCATCACCAAAGTATATTGCTACATACAAAAAAGCTGTAACTTTCAAATAAACCGTATCAATGCCCTAAGCAAGGATCAACCAATATTTAAGAACCTTACAAGGGGCTGCAATAATTACAATATTGTACTCATTCTGCTGTGTCGCTGGAAAGATCAGCGTAATAGTTTGCTACGAATAAGAAGGAAACCATCTTGAATGCGGTTTCAGAGCTGTTTTGGGTATTCATACATGCGATAGTTGGACAGGTTCCCAGAACACACATCAACACTTCACTTACACCTTTCATAGGCAGATAGCTCCTCCACCTACCATGGTCCATTACCATTTAATTTTTTTTCTTGAATCAGTTTCTTGACTAGTTAATGCTGTCCTTCGTCTCTTCTTTTCTTGAGATAACCTTGTAGTTTGCAGATAACGTAATGGTATGTATTAGGATCAAAACGGGAGAAGAATGTCTGAATCTTTGCCACCTGGTTATGACAAGGGATGGTTTGACGTGGAAGTCTTTGAATAGGCTGAGATCAGGAGTGGGCAGATGCAAAGTGAACTTGGCAAGATGGAGCTATGCTGAGATCAATGATATCAAGTGTGACTGCGGTGAAGACCAGACTGACCAGCACATGCTCCAGTGTCAACTGTGTCCAGCATCCTGTTCGGCAGCTAATCTGTATGAGGCCTCAGAAAATGCACTGGAAGTGGCCAAGTTCTGGTCCAGTATAATTTGATGATTGTGATTGTGTAACTATATGTTTCTGATACGAAATAATAATAATAAAAAAGGGAGAAGACAGTGAACTACTGTAGGCTGATCTAGACGGGACAATTATCGACGTAGGTCAACATGGGTTTAAGATAAATACAAATATGAGTCAACTTTTTAGATTCTCACATAAAAACTAAAGGCTAATTATGATTATAAGGTGGAAAAGGGATTGCTTTTGAAGACTTGAAATGTAAATACATTGATAATAAAGCCAACTGGGCAGAACACATTGGACGGGGTAGTAAGAAAAGATTTTTAAATCCTTCAATTGTCGGTGAGATTGATGAAGATTTTGGGTTACAAAACCTAGGGTAATGCCATTCCTAGTATATGGTGGTGTGGGACCCATATTTTGAGTATAAAATACAGGAGTTGGAAGGGGTGCAAAGAAGGACTGCTAGCTTTGTCTCCGGAAATTACCACAGAACGCAATCAGTAACTAATACGTCAAAAGAGCTGGAATAGGATTCATTGGAAAACAGGAGAAAGATGAAGAGAGGCAGAGGAATGTACAAAGCGTATATTGGTGTTGAGGCATGGAAAGATACTGGTGGAAGAATTAAAGAGAGGTGGATGGAAGGGAAAATATGACCATGACAACAAGTTGGCATTCGATTTCAGGTGTAAGGGTGTGAGAAGATTCTCTTTCATAGGTAAGGAAGGTTAAGGACTGGAATAATTTAACAAGGAAATTGATGAATAATTTACCAAAAACGACAAAAGAATTTAAAGATGAAATTCGTTGATAGCAAAAGTAGACGGGTACAGGAAAGGGGAAAAATGGGTGTATGGGGAAATTGCTACTAGATCGAGCATATCATGCAAATTAAATTAAATTAAAAAAACTCATAAAACCCCGTTTCAACCTACGTCTTCAATTACGTACTTTATACGTTCTAATTTTTGTCGTTCTCAAGAATTCTTTCCTCCGACAGCTCCCTCCACTAACAGTTGAACCATTCGCCTGTCTTCAAGTGTGGTCCACCTTACTGTCTCTTCTTTCTTACGCTCTGGAATCGTAATGCCAGGATGGTTCCTACAAAAGGCTACTTCCTAATCCCTACCCGTTCCTTGCCCACAATCCATTTTCGCCTCTAATAACTTCGACGTCGACGAGGCGTAAAGTCATAGCGAAAAAAAATATCTTCTTTCTTACAGATTCTTCTACACACTTCTTCCCTAAACCAACCTTTCCAGAACTCGTTCATTTCGCATTTTATCTCTCGATTTACATTTCAACATCCTTCTACAGCGAAAAATTTAATATTCTTCCTTTTTCCTCTTTTGTGTTGTTTTACTCCGTACATACAACTTTAGTTCTTTCTGAATCATAGAATCATGTTAAAAAAATAAACGATTTCTGCTTTTCAAGAATGCTCTTTTTCTTAGTATTATCCGTCGTTCTTGATTGTTACTATACTTCCTAAATAACATATTTTAGAAGTGGTGCAGAGGGCATCGCTACTCGCCAAAGTCATTAGGGGGCGTCCATTAATTACGTGGGTAATTAATAGGGGTGGGATCTCACCAAGGGGAAGGGGTGGATCGATAAAATTCTCTTGTCATCATTTTATTTCAAATTGCCGCCCTGGACCGTCGAGTTATAGAGGAAAAATATGGGGTGACCACCTCTTCAAACATAATCTCACCCAGGGAAGGGGTGGTCAAACTAGAACTCACCAAGGAGAAGGGGGGAGTCCAAATTTTAAGAAAAACACATCATGTAATTAATGGATACCCACTTAAAAACGGGAGATAATGGAAGGAAGGAATGTAACGTGAAGAAAATCTGCCCTGATGTAGGCCCCAGGTTAGGAACAAGACGTTGTCATCAAAAATGCATTACAGAATTGTCAATAATTGCAAATCGTTTCCTTGTAGCCGCTCGTTTGAATCAACGGTTGAAATAAAGCTAATATTTTGTTTGACTGTAGATTTTGTAGAACTTAAACGACCGTTCTACTGAACTATCGGCGGATTCCTTAAGCACGGTGACAATCTCGTTGGCTTCCGAGAAGGCTTAACCAATATCCGAGAGTCAAAGTGGTAGCAGTTTTTAACATTTCCTGTTACAGAAGATATGCTAAATGTAATGTCAACCAAGAAAATGTACGGTACCCCACCCCCTCCCCGCCAAAAAAAAGGTAGCCACAGCAGCAGCAGCAATGAAAGTGACGCTGTATAAAACATATTGTGAGATATTTATTACTTTCAATGTAGAATATCATTTTGTATTTTGATTTTTAAAGACCTGCAAATATTCTTAATTATTGTTTCAGTCTTTCAGTTAGCGAATCTCCGGATTTTTTTACCCAATCTATGGAAATTTTAGCGGCCATCTACGGATATTCAAAGCCACTAAGCTGCCAGCACTGAGTCCCACAGTACCCGAACTTGCAATTGGCGAAGACCGCTCTTTTCCTTTACCTTTTCAGGAAGCGGATGACTGAGGTAGTCAAGGAATGTGAGTGGGGATCAAATGTCCCAAAGTTTGATCGGAATCACCCTAGAGTATATATATATATATATATATATATATATATATATATATATATTCCTGTCCTTAGTCTCTCTTTTAGTTTGATATAAACACCAAAGTCTTCCTATTTGAAGCTACCCTCCTCATGTTAACATTTTCAAGACAACCTACGTCCTCAATTATACGCTTAATGTGTTCTAATATTTGTCTCCCTGTAGAGGTTGTTTCGTCACCCGTTACCTCGACTAACAAAATAACCAAGTGACCCACTATTGCTTGTTGAAGACTTGAAACGTAAATATCTTGGCATAACACTTGATAACAAACTGAACTGGGCAGAACAGTTTGGGCAGGTGGTAGGAAAAGGCATCAAAATCCTTCACTTATCGGAGAGGGTGACGAGTGGATGTATGTACCAGAGAAGTAAGGGAAATGGGTTAAAAAAACTTTGGTCAGACGATTGATTCAATATTGGACACACATTTTGGGTATCCAGTACAAGAGTTGGAGGAGTTGCAAAATAGATCTGCTAGATTTGTCTCTGGTAATTACTGTAGAACACAGTCAATAACTGCAATGATCAAGGAGCTGGAATGGGAATCATTGGAAGATAACAGATGGGTAAAGAGAGTGATGTAGTGCACAAGACATACGTTGGTGATGGAGCGTGGAAGGATATTGGTGGAAGAATTAAGAGAAATGCATGGAAGGGAAAATATTATTATGACCACAAGTTGATATTCGATTTCAGGCATAAGGGTGCGGAAAAATTTTCTTTCTTAGGTAAGAGATTCAGGGATTGGAAAAAATTATCACGGGAAGTGATAAATAATTTACAAAAAAACGCTGGAGGGATTTAAAATTAAAATTCGAAGAGGGCAAAAATGGCAAGTAGCCTACAAGAAAGGGGGAAGATGGGTGTGTAGAGAAATTGCCACAATTCAATTAAATTAACCATCTTTCAATGACGAGATTGTTGAGTTACTACTTGTTCTGGGGTAACAATCTATCCTATCGATTTGTGCCTCTTTTCTTTTATTAATCACAAAATTATGACTTAAATCTGAAAGCCCATCGTATTATTATGAGTAGATAGGTTTTCTGGCCGCGATTGTAGTTTCAACTAGTGACACCAGTTTTTAGAAGTTGTCACAACGTTCTAGCGTGTGTGATTCATGGTATCGAAACTGAACCATATGGAGTAACAAGATGGAACTACGCATCTGTTCCCCGTGTAGTCAATACCACAAGCTCTGCTGAAACGAGCGCCCAACACAACCCAAACACTTTGCTTTACGACTCATAAGGAGCGCCACATTTTGCTCGTACCTTTTTTATTTTTACAGTGCTACCAACTGCCGCCGACACCTTGTTTACACTGTTGAAATACCCCGCCGGGAGGCGCAAATTCGCAATAACCGTGGTGGGAACAGTGGCACGTGTATATATATTTGTGCCCCCCTTCCTCGGTCGAAGTTTTATCGGCTGCAGAGTTTGCAACTGAGGTCGTAAAATTCGTCGAACGACCCACAGCACCGGCGGGGAAAAAATGACAGAATTTTGTTACTTGCGAAGTAAAATTACAACAAATGGGAGAGAAATATATGGCGTTGGCGGATATTTCGTCAAGTTTCAAACCCTCTATTAATCGACAATACGTGACTTGATACAGACACAATTTACATTTAAATGCCTCTTACGGTAATACTCTGAACTATCCACCGTAAAAAGTTGATTTATAAGGACTTTTTTCTTTCTGTTGCAGGAATTTTTTACGTCGGTACATCTTTTAAAACTTTTTGTCTAAGAACGTTAGGTAATTCTTCCCTCTTATTTCCGTTCAAAGAATATTTCTGAAATAAATGAAACACGACCAGATGACAGTAAAATCTATTGTAGAGGTGTGAGATTTAATTTTTCTATTCAGGAAGTAAGAGTACGAAGGGTGGCCATATACATAGAATTAGGGAAGTTAGCCGAGTTAATAGTGAATTTAATAAAAATAAAACTATGTTTAGGCGAAATAATATTAGATCAGAAGATAATGTGGTAAAGTATTATTCGTTAGCGTCTGTGGAAGAGAACCATAGTCAATAACAAAAGGCGGGAAAAAAATGAATAGGTATCTTTAGAGGTCTGCTATTACGGAAAAATGCTGAAGATTAACTGGAAGGAAAAAGTGTCAAAGGTTTATTTTTTTCCGTTCTTAAGAGAGTATAAGCTAGTTGAAGCTACTGTGTTAAAGAGAAGTACAGGCCTTTCATCTGGTTTTAAGTGACTGTCTGCTGTATAGACGTGTCTTTTAGTGTTTTGCTTCTACCTTTACGCCTCGTCGTCGTAATGGTTATTAGATCCGGGTAAGGAGTGGGGTTAAGCCAGGTGAAGGAATTCAACCATGGCCTTTTGAAGGAACCATTCGGTTGTAGTGATATCAGGAAACCATGGAAAACCAAAATCTGGATGGAAATTTGAACCTTGTAACAAGACTGCTGTGTCAGACTCGTACAATATTTTAATAGCAATAATAATTTATATTGAAAGGAGGGTTGGAATATTTTGCTCGAGAGTACGCAGAGTGGAACGGTATTTTTGCTTTAAGTCTGGAGGGAGGCACCTGTAACGGTGGAATGCGACCCTTTGTTTACCTGAGCTGAGTGACAACGTCTTTCAAAATAGGGAGGGAAGCAGGGGCGGATCCAGGATTTTGTTTTTGGGGGGGCTTGGCTTGAGTGAATTTTGGTTCAGAGGGCTTGCCTTCAGTGGATTTTGGCTTTGGGGGGGGGGGGCTTGAGTTGGGAAAAAGGTAGTATTTATAGCCTCCTCGGGCCACAAATCCGTAGAGCTAAAAAAAAAAAAAAAAAAAAAAAAAAATTAGTCTCAAAACTACAATGTCGGGTGTCGGGGGTGGACCAAGATACTTTTGGAGGGGGGCTTGAGCCCCCTAGCCCCCCCCTGGATCCGCCCCTGGAGGGAAGGCCCGCTTATCTCCAGCAGGTGCCGTCTAACTGACCCTTCTCCAGTCAAGTGAATAATTTGGCTGGACGATCTATTGTGCCGTGAAATGAGAGATCCCCGCACGCTAACGCAAAAGTTTGGTGGCCGAAGCCAAAACTCGGAGAAGGTCGTACATTTCCGGGGTGAGGCAGTTATGGCAGATCCAAGTGTGAATCACGTGACTTTGAACTTCCAATCAACGTGGATGTTACAAACTAATAACTAGTTTTCTGGTGTGTTCTGGGTCCACATGTCTTACGAGATCATGGATTGTATTTCGACGGAGCTGGAGGGGATTCCGATACGCGATCGGAAAAGAGGAACGATTTCGGGGGGTCTTGCGGTGGCGACTTGGGAAGAGGACGTCAAGCCATTGCCTGTTCTTCGATTACGACAAGACATAACAGTACGGTTCGAGCCACCTCTGGCTTGCGGTACCTGTTGCTGTTGTCTGAAGGAAGTGTGCGTGTTACCGCCATAGGTGCCGACGCAACACCGCTGCTGCATAAACGGTAAAGACATTCAGCCATTAAAAAGAACGAAGTGTTACGCATTTCTCGACCCGTCAACGTCTCAGAGCAAAGTATCACTCTCCGACAATCTTTCTGAGCGTGTTAATAGCCGTGAGCAACCTGATTCGATACGGAAAGACTGTCATAATTCCTATCAATCAGAAAATCGTATTTTATTTAAGTCCAAGACTTAATGGCGCCCTATTTGAATTAAGATACAGAAATTTATTACTGTAAGCTTGTATTTGTGAACAGCCTTATAAACTATTAGAGGAATTTTGATGTTAGCTTCCTATGTACAATTTTTCATGTTAGTTAAATTCATTCTTGACATAGTGCTTAAATTTCAAATAAATATTTCACTGACAACATATCTTCTAGGGTTTGCAGCCGGATTTTATTATAAAGCGACAAGCTTTCGGCTACTAGCTCAGTAGTCATCTTCAGGTCGATTATGTATCGGCGATCTTGTCTTGATGGATACCAGGCGTTTACTGGTGTCGCTTAGCAACCTCATGACGCTCGCAGTCCCGCTTCACTGTGATTGGTCGAGGCGGCGGTCACCCATCCAAGTGCTAACGGAATGTAATAAATAATTACCCACAAAAACCCAATCTACTCAGGGCAATCGCCCTAAGAAGACTGCAAGACGTATTACAGCAAACCATCGCGTGGGCCAGAAGGTGGCGTATCACCATAAACGCCAATAAAACGCAAGCTATTATGCTGACAAGGCGCCGGGGGAAGCGCCCCCGTCAGTAAAACCAACCCCCGAACCTCACCTTCGATGGGGAGAGCATACCATGGTCACAAACAGTTAGATATCTGGGAGTGACCTTGGACTGCAAACTGACCTGGACTCGTCACATAGAGGAACTACGAAACCGAGTAGCTGCCCGGCTTCACCAACTCTATCCGGTACTCAACTAGAACAGCACGCTGAGCCCCAGCACAGGAGTCAACATTTACTGCAGCCTGGTCCGACCACTAATGGAGTACGCGAGCCCGGTGTGGGGGTACGCGGCCAGGACGCGGCTGGCCAGACTGCAGACCATGCAGAACCGGGCGCTGCGACGAGCACTGCACGTCCCACCCAGGTTCCCGACTGCTGACCTGCACACCGCCGCAGGAATCCCGTTGCTTAAAGACAGGATAAGGACATTAACCGAATCCTTCTATAGGCAGGCAAGAAAATCGAACAACCCATTAATAGCCAACCTCGGCGCTTACAACACCGCTTTCGACAAGCACAAACGGCCACTGTCAATACTTCAATAAACAAGACAACATCTTGAGCAAACAGAACTGACAAACCAAAAAACAATGACAGACCAAACAGTAATTTGAAGGAAATGTCAGTAGACAAACCCTTCACCACAACTGCTAGGCAAAGATCCAGCAGAAAATAGCTCTCTTGCTTGCTTGCCCAATCTACTACCACAACCTGCATCCTCCGGACTACCAGGCCTTAACACTTCACTTACGCACCACGCTTGGTTGGTCCCTGTGTGGCTAATAAGTTTGCGACATTTGCTGTTAAGTTTACTCCAGATTGTTGTAGAATATTCAACAGCCTGGGGGACTGTCGCCAATGCCTTTTTCAAGAGAATATCATTTAGTTTCTATCTCCATCGCTAATATTATCGCCTCCACATAATACTGATGGTACTAAAGTTGTTTGGTAATGCTTCCATCATTGAATTTCAGTCGTATAATAATTGTCATTGTTTTTTACTGGATCAAACTTTGACCCACTGTTTCTTTGATAAAGTTAGTTGCAGAAGTCCGTTGTGTCGATTCTTAGCTTCGAAAGATTGTTCCCATGTCCTTCCAAAATAGTTTTTGTACCAGTTATGACCATAGGTATTAAATCTGCTGCTCGTATTAAAAGATGATAACCACCAGATTTTATTGGGTGCGCAGACTTCTGCGGTCGATGTCGATGTTATCTTGGTTGCCGGGTTCAACCGCATCAATTTAAGAAAGGTTTCGATAAACTGACGCGGTTGCACCCGGAGGAAGCACACCCATAACCGTGGTTATCTAACTCCACGAAATAAATCTAAAGAATAAAACTTTTCAATACCTCGCTAAGTTCTCGAGATATCGAATGTCAAAAATCAGTTATAAGTATAGTTCCAACTATTACTCCGCGATTCACTAAAAGTGTGTGGCGGAGGGTGCATTGCACCTATCCGGAAAGGTATTGGTTTGGAAGGGATATACGGGATATGGCAAGAGGCGCCCATGCGCTATTGTGAGGAACCATCCCAGCATTCGCCTAGAGCGATCTAGGGAAACCATGGAAAACCCAGATCTGGATGGCCGGAAAGCTACTCCAGTCAGATTTTTTATTTACTCTCCCGGTAAATCCTTTCTATTCCACTCGTGGAAAAAATTAGTACAAAAATGAATTCTCTTATCTTATTTTCGCGGTCATACCAAGATATGAATGTTGCTGGTAGCAATATTTGTTGCTTGTCCTTTGGTGATGTTTTTCTTAGGGTCCAGGCCGTATTTCAACCTAATCACAACCGCTAGAGAGAAAATAAAACACCTATCGTGCATGTTTCATATGACTTTGGCGATTTTTTTTCTGGTCCAGGACTCATTCAACCTATCTACCTTAATTTGGAGATCGATAACTCGTTTCTCGTGAATTACGCAAGATTATTTTTTACTTTCGATTTGTCTCGTAGAGTTATAGAAGAATCCATCATCGAATTAGGTTTTGGCGAAATTTTTCTTTTGGTCCAGGCCGCATTTCGACTTAACCACGTCTCTTTTGAGACAGTATATCTCGATAAAATTAAGCGAGATATCAAAAAATAAATATCCTTACTTTTGATTTGTCTCGTAGAGTTTCATAAGGGGCATCCATTAATTACGTGAGGTGTTTTTCCGGAATTCCGGAACCTCCCCCTTTTCTGGCTAGACTTCGTGAGGTTTGGTCGGACCCCCCCCCCCCTCTGGTGAGATTTTGTCGGGCACCCCCGCTGTAAATGACGTGAGACCCCCCCCTTATAAAGCAACTTTTTGAGACCTTTTTTTAAGGTCTTATGCTCACAAGGTTGGTTATACCCTCCCCCCCCTTAAAGTCGGTTTTTATCCCCCTAAAATCGACTTTCGCGTCATTTGTATACTTTTTTTTAGCTCTACCATTCTACAATAATTTCAAAACCTCACGTGAGATTTCCATTGACCTCCCCCACCCCCTTGGTGTGGTTTCGTGAGAATTCACCAGACCCCCCTATTTCAACTCACGTAATTAATGGATGCCCCCTAAAGATCTACCATCAAATTGCGGCGCCACGTTTATCGTAGAATACCCCCCGCGGACAACCAAGATAAAACCAGATTTTGCTGCCGGTTTGGATATAGTCCATTTAGTTAACAGAGGCGACTCAAGGCCAGTCTGCTCTATCCCCACTCCACTGCCTCTACCCCTACATACGAAGGGGAAATTTACCACTCGGCTACATGGACACAGCAGTCAACTTGAAGAGGTGGGAAGGGATGGGAGTGAGGTGCGGAGTGGGGCCAGGAGTATCGTAAATTACATACGGAGAGAGTTAGATGACGGAAATAACCATCCACATGCTGTTTTGTGTTCTGTACCGGTACCTCATTTCAACTCTGACAAATAATATGAACGAAAAGCTACGTGGCCTGGCTCCGAAACTCCCCTTCTCCATGTTACCCAGCGTAGCTTTCCAGACAATCCCTCGCCTCGTATTCGGAAGGACGTGGGTTCGAATCCCCGTCGGGGCATCCAGATTTGGGTTTTCCGTGAATTCCCCAAATCACTCTAGGCGAATGCCGGGATGCTTCCTTCAAAAAGGCCATGGCCGAATTCGTTCCCGTTCCCTGTGCCCAGTCCCATTCCGCTTCTAATGACCTTAGCTGCCGACGAGGCGTAAAGCCCTATGTAAAAAAAAAGACAATCCCTCCCACCCTCTAAACCAGGGGTGGCCAACCCAAATGATCTTGCGATCCATTTTTTAAATGGATCTTAACTCCACTGGCCGCATATGAAATTATATATCCCCAAATTAGTTTTAGACCCACTATATAATTTTTTTTGGTGTGAAAAATTAAAACATAAAAAGTTATTATTATTGTGTTTACTATAAGGGTTTGGGAGAGGCTATACTAGCCTTTTCCAACCAAATGTCATCCTCTCCTTTACGTGGTGCACCCTGTTTGCAAGGACGAGGCTCTGGTGACTGAAAGATTCCCGGTATAAGGAGTCACCCACTGCTTGCCAACGGCCTCCGAAAGGAGGGCGGAAGAGCGGGGAGTGGTTCAGGGCACCCTCTTGCCCTTGGAGTTGGAGTTGGAAACGGCCCCTAAAGGCGGATGAATCAGAAATGATCAACGCATGGGGATGCAGAAGGCAACGGGAAACCACTGCATTAAAGACCCAAACGGTATACCGAGGACATGTAATCCTCTCAAATTACATATATCATGATGGCTTCTTCCTGGGTAAAATATTCCGGAGGTAAAATAGTCCCCCCAATCGGATCTCCGTGTGGGGACTGCTAAGAGAGGAGTCATCAGAATGGATAGAAACATTCTACGAGTCGGAGCGTGGAATGTTAGAAGTCTGAATAGGGCAGGTAGGTTAGAAAACTTAAAAAGGGAGATGGAACAACTTAAGTTAGATGTTGTTGGGATTAGTGAGATTAAATGGAAGGACGCACAGGATTTCTGGTCTGGGGAACACAGGATAATTAGCACACAAGCTGTCAATTGAGTCACTGGTGTAAGATTTGTAATGAACAAGAAAGTAGGGAAACGGTCGAGTTATTATGAACAATTTAGTGACAGGATTATTTTGATGAGGTTAGAAATTTAGCCCGTCCCAACCACATTAGTACAAGTGTATATGCCAACGTCACAGGAAGATGACGAAGAACTAGAAAAAATATACGCTGAAATTGAAGAGTTAATCCAATATGTGAAGGGGGAGGAAAATCTAATAATCATGGGTGATTGGTATGCAATAGTGGGAGAAGTAAAAGAGGGGAATACTGTAGGAAGTTTTGGTCTAGGAGAAAGAAATAAGCGAGGAAGCAGGTTGCTAGAATTTTGTGAAAGATATAAGCTAGTAGTGGCAAACACACTGTTTAAGAACCATGCAAGAAGAATATACACCTGGAAACGTCCTGGGGATACAGGCAGATATCAGCTAGATTATATCATGGTCAAACAGAGATTCAGGAATCAAGTTCTAGACTGTAAAGCGAACCCAGGAGCAGACATAGACTCTGACCATAATTTAATAATAATGAAGTGCTGGCTGAAATTTAAGCGAATAAGGAAGCAGTATAAACAGAACAGATTGGAAGTGAATAAACTGAAACACTCTAGCACAAGAGAAAAATTTGCAGAAATGGTAGACTTAGGTCTAAGAAGTAACTGTGAAAGGAGTTCCACCGAGGACGAATGGAATGCATTAAAGACCGAAATAATGAAAGCTGGTAAAGAAACATTAGGCTCTAGGGTAAAAGCTGCCCGAAACCCTTGGATCACAGAATCAATCAAAACAATAGAAAAGTTTTCAAATATCGAAATTGACATTAAGAAAAGGCGAATGAAATTCTTTGGTCCACTTAAGAGGCTACCAGAAAATCGACTGACAAAAAAAGATAATACATTATGTAACTTCACTTAAAAATCCAACACTTTGGCTTAAAAGTTCAAACATAGGAGCAACAGACATCTTAGAAAGAGACACCTTCAGACTTAACGTGGACAAATGGGGAGTTACAACTGAGCAATCAAAACAAAAATTTATTCCAATTCCTTGCATCCTTTTCTACGTAAGAAAATTTTCCCACACCCTTATGCCTGAAATCAAGTGCAAGCTTGTGGTCATGGTCATCTTTACCCTTCTACACACCTCTCTTAATTTTCCCACTAACATCTTTCTATGCTTCATCCCTAATATATGCCTTTTACACTTCCATGACTCTCTTCACCCACCCTCTATACCACTCCAGCTCCTTTATCATATTAGCTACCGATTGCGTTTTGCCGTAATTATCAAAGACAACTCTGGCAGCCCTTCTCTGCACCCCCTCCAACTCATGTATTTGATACCTAAAATGTAGATCGCAAACTACACCACCATATTCCAGCAGTGATCTGACCAAAGGTTTACACCACAATTCCCTTACTTCTTTAGTGCATCCCCTCATCACTCTTTCGAACAGGTGAAGGATTTTGAACCCTTTCCCTACTACCTGTCCAATGTGTCCTGCCCAGTCAAGTCTGCTATCAAATGTTATGCAGAGGGATTTACATTACGAGTCTTCAGTAAGTAACTCCTTCCCCGCTTTATAATCATAATCAACCTTTAGCTTTTTGTCTGTGTACCTAATAAGCTGATAACAATTGCGCCGCTTGTTTCTCTACGGGCACTCCAAAATAAGAATTTCAGATTATAATACGTAAATGTTGTATGTTTACGGTATTTCATGAACGCTGTTTTGTATACAGAAAGCACACAAAATATTAATTTCGCGCGACGGTGGAGTACTGGGCTGGTCCAAACAGCCAGACTCAGCGTCCAATGTATGGCGGTGCACGCGACGCCGGAACGACGCCGTAAAAGGGGGCGCCGAGACGCCTCGCCGACCAATGGGGACGCTCGCTCGCAGACTTTACGACCGGGCCTGCGAGGGCGGAAACTGCTCGACTCTCGTCGCGCAAATATCGACTGCAATATCGATAAGCATCGGCAGCTATAACTGAGCTGCAGCATATATATATTTTCTTCTTCCATAATGTTTTCGATAATCCTCCGCTATATATTTTCAGATTCCCTAAAATTTTTTAACGATAATTAAATAATTCAATCGTTGTTCGTAACATTTTAGATAACCAGCATTTTCTTTTTTCTCTTTCTTTTCTAGAATCTGGGCTCTATGGCCAGCTTAAAATAACTTAATACATTAACAGTACTCCTTCTTTCCAATAGCTCTCCAGCATTTCACTTTGTTGTTTCCCACTGTCTAGACGTTTTTTGTTTTTCTTCATTACTCCTCTAAATACTCATGAAATTTTTTCCGTTGTTGTAAAAGACATTCTGAGTGCCAACCCATTATTTACTTACATTTTAAACAAACAACTCACACTGAGTATTGTAACATTATCACAACCCCCTCACAATCATTTTGATTTTTATTATTATTGAATTGTTTTATTTTTATTCATTATATGTATCCTAAATAATTGTACAAATGCCTGTAACCTGTTGTATTATTTCCAGCTTTCCACAGATAGTAGTTTGATTGTATTATCTTTAAGGAGTAGTAGGGCATCAATCTTTGGTTTGGCCAACTGGGCGAACAGTGCAGTAATCGCTGAGCGATCGAGTGATTGTGTTTTGGGCCGCTTTAATAATGTCGCATAGTCCAAGTTTGTGCTTCTTTGTATGGAAGCTTATGGAATATGTAATATGAGTGCTTAAAAAGTGATTCGAAAAACGGGATTTACAAAATTCTGCAGCATTTTGATCAGAATGTGTTTTCATTTTTAACTTCATAACAATACCTTCTGTTTGTTGGTGGTTGTATATCATTAACTGTTTTAATCCAAATTATTAAAGCTGAAGGCTAGTATGTGTTGAGTGATGATAAATGGGCCAGAATCATCCATACATACGCTGTCATCAACAATTAGTGTGGTAATATTAATATTCGACTTGGCTCTTGGCAAATTACGGCAATGGTATAGCTATACTAATTAAGTAGAAAGCTTACAGTATTCTATGTTACAAGTCGGTAAAAAAAATACTATCCACTGATACGTTGTTCACCACTGTAAACTTTCTATCATACCCAATTCATCCTCAACTGGCGGTTCAAGGTCATATTCCCCTCGCCCCGCTCCCTACCTCACCAGCCCCTCCTGATGCCCACCCCTCCGAGCAGACCACTTTGTCCAGGTATGCGCTTGCAAAATTTGTCAGTAGCCACGCTTTCCTCTTCGCATGTTGGGGTGGGAATAGAGCAGAGTGACCTTGATCCGCCTCTGTTAACTGAACAGACTATAGTTGAGAAACGCCTTAACGTAGATTATCCAACATTGGGAAGCGGTAAACTTCTTTTAAGTCCCTTCACCCAAGCTTTTTTTTATTATTTTTCTCTACAATTCTTTCCATTGATTGCTCCCTCCACTAACAAAATAACCAAATCCGCATGTCTCAAAATTTGACCCACCATACTGTCTCTTCTTTCTGTCAGACTCTTTCACAAATTTGTTTTCTCAACTATTATTTCCAAAACACGCTCATTTCGTACTTAATCTGTCCACTTAATTTTCAGCATCTTTCTATAGCTCAAGTAGGGTACGGCAAAACAAATAAAGACTGAACTAACGTTCATGTGAATTACAAATTCTAGGACGTAAGTCAGTTTTGAGGAAAAGTGGTGTTCTAAGCTTCATTTTGAAAACTTCTGGAATTTTTTGTCTGTAGGAGCGATTAGACGTAAGAAAAAGTCGAATTAGTCAAATTTGTCAGTAGGCACGCTTTCCTCTTCGCATGTTGGGTGAGGGCCGAGGAGATGGGGAATAGAGCAGACTGACCTTGATCCGCCTTTGTTAACTGAACAGACTATAGTTGAGAAACGCCTTAACGTAGATTACCCAACATTGGGAATCGATAAACTTCTTTTAAGTCCCTTCGCCCATTTTTTTTTTTTTTTTTTTTTTTTTTTTTCCCTTTCTCTACAATTCTTTCCTTTGATTGCTCCCTCCACTAACAAAATAACCAAATCCGCATGTCTTAAAATATGACCCACCATACTGTCTCTTCCTTCTGTTATACTCCTTTCACAAATTTGTTTTCTCAACTATTATTTCCAAAACATGCTCATTTCGTACTTCATCTGTCCACTTAATTTTCAGCATCCTTCTATAGCTCAAGTATGGTACGGCAAAACAAATAAAGATTGAACTAACGTTCATGTGAATTACAAATTCTGGGACATAAGTCAGTTTTGAGTAAAATTTGTGTTTTTTTTTTTTTTTTTTTTTTTTGTTCCCAATGGCTTTTGGCATCTTAGGCCACACAGCCAGCCTGATGAATTTTTCCAGATAATTAGACACACCACAGGACGGACATGACATTCACAGACACAACAGTTAAACACCCATGCCCACGGCCAGACTCGAACCGGCGACCTTCGGCACGCGGAGCTAACACTCTAGCCCCTACGCTACCGAGGCCGGCTAAAAATTATGTTCTAAGCTAAATTTTGAAAACTTCAGTTTTTTTTTTTTTTTTATCTGTAAGAGCGATTAGACGTAAGAAAAAAGTCGAATTAGTCAAATTTGTCAGTAGGCACGTTTTCCTCTTCGCATGTTGCGGTGAGGGCAGTGGAATTGGGATAGGGCAGATTAACCTTGATCCGCCTGTGTTAACTAAACAGACTATAGCTGAGAAACGCCTTGACGTAAATTATCCAACATTGGGAAGCGGTAAACTTCTTTTAAGTCCCTTCGCCCAAGTTTTTTTCCCCCCTCTACAATTCTTTCCTTTGATTGCTCCCTCCACTAACAAAATAACCAAATCCGCATGTCTCAAAATATGACCCCCCATACTGTCTCTTCATTCTGTTTGACTCTTTCACAAATTTGTTTTCTCAACTATTATTTCCAAAACACGCTCATTTCGTACTTCATCTGTCCACTTAATTTTCAGCATCCTTCTATAGCTCAAGTAGGGTACGGCAAAACAAATAAAGACTGAACTAAAGTTCATGAGAATTACATATTCTGGGACGTAATTCAGTTTTGAGGAAAAGTGTTGTACTAAGCTACATATTGAAAACTTGTGGAATTTTTTGTCTGTAGGAGCGATTAGGGGGCGTCCATTAATTACGTGAGGTGAAATAGGGGGGGGGGGTGTCCGGCGAAATATCACCAAATCTTCAAATCTTACCAGGGGGGAGGGGAGGAGGGTCAACGGAAATCTCACTTGAGGTAGTTGGAGTGTAGAGCTAAAAAAAAAATTGCTATGGAGATTTCTAGGGGGGTCTCACAAATCAGATTTCACCAGAGGGGGGGGGGGGGCGTCAGACCAGATCTCTTGAAGTCTTACCAGAGGGGGGGGGTCCGGAAATCTGGAAAAAAAACCTCACGTAATTTATGGATGCCCCCCTTAGCCGTAAGAGAAAAGCCGAATTCGTGTTTTCTTGTAGTTTATTTGTGCTTAACAAGTTTCCCGGTTTCAGATTCCGGCGAAGTACTGGATCCACTCGCGTGTGTACTGCTCTCCGATGCTGGCGACCACAGTGAGCGAGTTCTCGGAACCGCAGATGAGCGGCGTGGCGGAGACGATGCCGACCTGGACGCCGTCCACCACCACCGGCCCGCCCCAGTCGCCGCCGCAGGTGCCGCTAGAGGTGCCGGGTTCGGACTCCGCGCACAGCTGCCGTTCCGTCAGGTTGACAGCCCCGCCCAGACACGTGGACCGCTCCACCGTCACCAGCGAGGTCACCTGGCACAGTGGTAAAACAGATATTGGTAACCAGCGAACCAGCACATTCGTCCTACTCTCCGACTATACAGGTGGAGTTCTCAGCGTCGTCTACTGCGGTACTGAAGAAGAGAGCCAACACTGATTTACGGAGTTGAATCGTTAGCTGAAGAAGCATAAAACAAATATTGCTAACCTTTCCCTCCACACTGTGAAGGACATGTGTCACATCATATTGTAATAACATGTAAAAATAAGTTTATTATTATAGTTATTAATATTATAAACTAGCTGATACGCGCGACTTCGTACGCGTGGATTAAGAATTTCTGTGCCAGAATTGAATATAGAAAGTTGTTGGTAGCGAAGGATTGGTCCCAAACAACACCGAGTTGGCATAATATGACCGGAAAGCCATTACTACGTCATTCTACCATCGAACCTGTCGCTTGAAGAGAATCAATTTCCAATATATTTAAAAACAGAAAAACAAACGAATGTGAGGGGATGTGTGTGTGTGTGTGTGTAGAGGGGGGGGGGGGGGGTTGTTATCTAAGGGCAGCTTTATTTCAGCTTGGACTTTTCTTCGGCATGAGCATCCGATTCTTCGGTCATAATAACTTTAGCTGCTCGTGCTCTACTAGAGCTACAACTTAGGCCAGTTTACGCCCGCAAAAAAGAAGGTAAAATAAACTAGTGCCAGAAACATTTAAGCAGACACAAAGTAAAAGGACAGAGAAAATCGACATCTATACTGAATAATACGTTTTTTCTCTAAACGAAATTTATTAACAAATTATACACTAACATAATGCGCGAGAAAGCATAGCTTGAGCAAGCGACGTAACGTTACAGACTAACACACACATCCGTCTGTCTGTCATCGTTTGATGTGTTCTCAAAATTTCGTGACTACAACTGTTAATCATACCAAAAATAAATGTCCAGTGCCCTCCTTACAGATTTTCTTGTCAAATTCCGTCAATATTGGTATAGGCAATTAGTTGTCAAAATGTAACAAAATACAGAGACTTACTTCCACATTTATAGTATTATTATTGCAGATCATACTCACACTGACTGCGAATCACCCTTGAGGGATCATTATAACGTAAAAAAGTGTACACCTACAGCATTGCAAGACTACCTACGATTTGCCTCGCATTGCATCCCTAACTTTTTGATATCTACAGTTTAACATTCAATCCGAATAACCGACGGCCCAGGCGTCACTCTTACGATCAAAAACAATTTTTAAAAATCCTAGCCTCCACGGAGATTTGAACCGGAGACCACGACCCAAATATTAGTAAGCAACCACTTTGACCACTGAGCTACCTGACCGCTACACAAAGAAACAGTACAGAAACCTCCATATCCAACGCGTCTGTCTATCGCCGTTCAGTAATTTTTCGAAATTATAAGACAAAATGTATTATTTATACAGATAATTTTTCAACCAAATGTAGACAGTTTTTTTTCTCCTTGTTTCAAAGGATAAGTGTGCAAAGTTTCATCGATATTGAATGAAAACTGTGGATATTTATGAAGAACATACAAACTAACAAACAAACATACATACATTAATCTTTATATATATAGATATAATACAGTGTGATTCCGTCTCCATGTTACAAACTTTTATGGATGTTGGAAAAGCGTAAATGTATCAGTTTAAAGTAAGAGACCCTGCTCCGGAAACGACAGAGTCGGAAGTTATAAGTGAAGATCGCTTTGATGCCTCTGACAGTAGGTACAGCCTCTGTTGTTTCTCATATACATTAATGATTTTTGCGACATAATAAGGGGGATGAAAAGATTATTTGCCGATGATGCTATTATGTATCATGAAATCAAAACCCAGGACAACTGCGCTTTGTTACAAGACATTATTATGAAAATAATTACCTGGTGTAAAGGCTGGCAGTTGGAGTTAACGCTAAAAAGTGCCAAGTCATGCGTGTCAGTAAAAAGGCGACACCATTTAGCTCTGAATACACAATTGATGGTACCGTCCTTAGAATGGTAGATTCCGCTAAATACCTAGGGGTAACAATTCGTAAAAATTTGTCGTGGAGTGAGCAAATCGAGAATGTAATTGTGAAAGCAAATCGTATGCTCCGATTTCTAGGTCGTAATTTAAAACAATGCACTCTGGAAGTTAAATCGATTGCATGCAAGTCACTAGTGCGTCCTCACTTAGAATATTGTTGTTCTGTATGGGGTACCCATCAAAAAGGGTTAATGGAGGAATCAGAGAAGGTCCAAAGAAGAGCCGCTCTATTGGTGACAGGTATCTATAGTTGGAGGGAAAGCGTAAGTGCGATGTTGAAGGAGTTAGGTTGGGGATACCTGGAACACCGACCGAAGGTAATTGAAAAATTCACGACTGATGTATTTCTAAAGTGGGTATCGGCGACGTTTGTAGACCTTTCTCTTTTTAACTCTACTGTTTTTCAAGAATTTAAAAAAATGACGTGAGATTTCCTTGGACAAATCTCTTGTGCGTCCACATTTGGACTATTGTTGTGCCATTTGGGATCCGTTTCGTAAGGGGTTGATCGAAAGTATAGAGAAAGTACAGAGAAGAGCCGCTCGATTCGTGACCGCTTGCTACATTCCTTATGAAAGCGTTACAGAACTGATTAGTAGACTAGGTTGGGAGTCTCTGGTAGATAGACGACGCACGTTTCGTTTAAACTTATTGGTAAACATGCGTACTCCTACTTTCACTTTTGAGTGTAGTGAAATACTTCTTCCACCAAACTATTTGAGTCGGAAGGACAGGAAAGATAAAATTAGAGAAATAAGGTGCCGGACTGATTCTTATGTTTTTTGTTTTGTCGTCAGTCTTTCGACTGGTTTGATGCAATCCTCCATCCTTTCCTATCCTGTGCTAACCTCTTCATTTCTACATACCCCTTACAGCCCACGTCATCAATTATCTGTTTCATATATTCTAATCTCTGTCTTCCTCTACAGTTCTTACCTTCGACTGTTCCCTCCACTAACAGGTTAACCAATCCAGCATGTCTCAAAATATGACCTACCAGCCTGTCTCTTCTTTCTGTAAGCTTCTTCCATAAACTTCTTTTCTCACCAATCATTTCCAAAACTCGTTCATTTCTTACTTTGTCTGTCCACTTAATTTTCAGCATTCTTCTGTAACACCACATTTCAAATGCTTCAATTTTCTTTCTTTCCGGTATTCCTAAAGTCCACGTTTCGCTACCATAAAGAGCTGTGCTCCACACAAAGAGTTTCAAAAAGTTCTTTCTAATTCCTAGATCAATATTTGAAACTAAAAGGTTTCTCTTTTTCATGAAAGCTCTTTTTGCTAGTGCTATTCTGCTTTTGACATCATTCTTATATGAATTTTTTTTTCCCTCGTACCATTAGGGATTGGAATGCACAGCAAAGAGATTAGCTTTGGTGCTGAGCACCCTCTGCCACCCACAATTTTGTGAGTTGCAGAGTATATATGAGATGTAGACCCTTTCCCCCCCAAATTGGTGAGATTTTGCCGAACTCTCCCCCACCCCTATTTCACCTCACGAAATTAAAGGACGCACCCTAAGACATTGCGACATCAAAACTGTATAAAACTTCCTCCAGCTTCTCACACGACCGGAAGACGAAGCTGTGTTCGAATCGTTAAATCTACTTGTCGCGCATTCGGGTGAACGTATATTCAAATCCACATCCGGTCACACAAATTTCGGTTTCCCTTGATTTTCCGAAATCACTCCAGGCGAATGACGGGATGGTTCCTCCAAAAGGTCATGGCCAAATTCCTTCCATTCATTCCCGCATTACTTACCCACCATAGACATCGAAGAGGCGAAAAGACATAACCAAAAAAAATGGTAATCATTGGAGACTGCTGACAGAAGTTAAAACTTAAAACTATGAATATCAAACGCGTAAGATGTCATACTTATTGCTACAGATATACTGTTAAGGGGGCATCCATAAATTACATGAGGTGTTTTTCCGGATTTCCGGACCCCCCTCCCCCCTCTGGTGAGATCTGACACGTGAGGACCCCCCCCCCCTTCCACTAGAAATTGCCCTCGCAACGTTTTGAGACTTTTTTTTTAGATCTCACCCTTCCAAAAGTAGGTAACACCCCCACTTTTAGACGAAATGCCCCTCTAAAATTGACTTTCGCGTCATTTGTAGACCTTTTTATTTTTTTTACCTCTACAGTCCGACAATTTTTCCAAAACGTCACGTGAAATTTCTGTAGACGCCCCCCCTCCCCACTTGGTGAGATTCACCTCACGTAATTCATGGACGCCCCCTAACATTAGCATGTTGGGGTGACACGGACTCTTGGGATTTTACCGATCCAAAAATCACCCAACGTGCCTACATAAGTTTTAACTTCAAAAACAAACCTACTTAGCTATTGTGTCAGAGGCAGGAAGGCCAATTCCTTTCCTCAGGGGCGTACAGCTTAACGTGGAATCAGAACCCCAACTCCTAAAAATTCCTGCTCACCACAGGATTTGAATCCACGACCGAAGAAAGAAACTTTCGGAAATAAGCAGCTAAACCGCTGAGCTTCCAGACCGCCTTGTTTTGAATTATACGTGTGCAAAGTACTATGAAAATCTGATTAAAATTGTCTTTTTTATGAAGAACATTGACAAAAATTAAGGGGGAGGTGTAGACGGGGAAAGGGGTGGGTTTTTGCAAAACAAATTCGCTGTTTGTTTTAAAGTACACACATGCAAAGTTTCATCGCTATCCGATGAATGGTATAGGAACACATAGAAAGAGACAGACATTTATTTTTATTATTAGATACAAGTATAATCTATATACCTTCACTGCTGTCCAAGCGCAACACATCATACTTATTGCTACAGAGAGATATATACTGTTATTACAGCATGTTTGAACACGCTGAAACATGCTGTAATACGCCACCAGCGTGGCAAGGCTTAAAGTGAACGAAGACGCCCGACACCCTCTACATGGCTGTACACCAGCGCCATAGAGACTAAATTCCCGATCAAGCTTCGTGTGGACTTCTAAGCCACCAAATGGTGCTCCAAGCAATGAAAGAATACTGGCTTGGGAAAAGAGAGTGCAATATGATTTCGAGTGGATCAAGCCAAAAGAGGGTCTACCACCTGGGTCTGAACAACCATGGCCCATATGGAAGTCGCTAAACAGGCTTCGAGTTTGAGTTGGCCGCTGCAAAGATACACTTGCCACTTGGAGATACCTGGGAGAACAGCCAGATAGCACATGTTCGTGCAGGGAGAGATAAACCATGGTACATCTGCTGTCTTGTCCACAAATCGGAATAAATGTAATTTGATCTCCAATCAGCCACTAACAAAGCCATCGCACTGGCGGAAAAACTACCGCATATCTGATACTGTCATCGACACGAGAAGAAGAAGAAGACAGCATGTTTGTGATAAGATGTTACCCATCCAAAAATCGTCCAACGAGCCTAAAGAAGTTTTCACTTCAAAACAACTTGTCACGCTCGCTTGATGGTTGGCTCGCGAAAGTCCTATGCGGTGTACATACCGTGAAAACCCCTGTGTTTCGTGTTGAAGCCTCCTCACCTGCAGGTTGTCAGCCGACGAGCCGTCGGCGAGACTCCAGCCGGTGACGTTGAGCTGGGTGCCCAGGGCGGGTTCAGTCGCGTTCCCAGCCAGCTCGATGGGCTGCACCGCCTCGGACACATTCACGTTACCGACCAGCTGCACCAGTGACACGTCGTAGTCGTGGTTGAGCAGGTTGAGGTTCTGGTGGATGAGGACAGCCTCCACAGCGTACACCTCGCCGCCCGAGTTGAGCTGCGCCGTGCCCACACGCACCTGCATCTCGGCCGGGTAAAACTCTGCACAGTACATGAACATCACAAAGCAAAATCATACATACGAGGTGTGTTCAAAAAAAGACCGAACTAATTAAACAGCGCGCCAACGGCTGCAGATAAAACTCCCTGACTACCGTGCAGACTAGCGGCATGTCTCGGCAAGAGATTGCCGCTTGCCGCACTCCGATCGCTGCATTAGTTGACGAGTGACAGCCAGTTGAGTGAGGTCGTGCGCAGAGTGCTCGTCGGATAGTGAGAAAACGAGAATGAAGGAATTGGATGAGCAACGCGTCTGTGTGAAACTTTGTGTTAAACTAAAACACTTCAAATGCTTAAACAAGCATACGGGGATTACTGTATGAGCCGAACGCAGTGTTATGAATGGTTTAAGCGCTTTAAGGAGGGCAGGAGTTCGGTTACCGAAGATCCAAGATGTGGTCGAACTTCCACATCAACCGACGACCGCCATGTTGTGAAGGTTCGCACTGTGATTCGTGAAAATCACCGTTTGACTGTCCGTGAGGTTGCTGAAGAAGTTGGCGGATCTTGCGCACACATCCTGACAGAAAAACTTGGAATGCATCGTGTCAGTGCAAAAATGGTGCCGCGCTTGTTGACGGATGACCAGAAAGAGAATTGAGCTACGATCTCTGAGAAATTGCTTGAAAACTCAAATGAGGACGAAAACTTCCTCAAGAACATCATAACAGGCGATGAAACATGGGATTATGGGTATGATGTGGAAACGAAGAGGCAGTCTTCACAATGGATGGGGAAAGGATCTCCTAGACCAAAGAAAGCGCGGATGAGTGGGTCGAACATCAAGGTGATGATGGTCGTGTTTTTTTATTGCAAAGGGGTTGTGCACCATGAATTTGTATCACGTGGTCAAGCGGTAAACAAGGAAGTCTACCAGAAAATTCTCACACGATTGAGAGATGCTGTGCGTAGGAAAAGGCCTGAACTGTGGGAGAATCAGTCGTGGATGTTGCACCATGACAACGCACCCAATCACGCATCGTTGTTTGTCACGAATTATCTGGCAAAACATCGCACTCCCATTGTGCCTCAACCACCCTATTCTCCAGACTTTTTCTCTTTCCAAAACTGAAAATCACTTTGAAAGGACGTCGTTTCCAGACCATAGAAGAAATTCAAGACAATGCGACGAGAGAATTGCGTGCCATCGGAGAAATTGCATTTCAGGAGGCATTCCAAAACTGTAAGAAATGATGGCAACGGTGTATTGATAGTTAAGGAGAGTACTTTGAAGGGGATAGTGTGTAAAAGTTTGTATGATGTGCAATAACGTAATTCGGAAAGTAACCTCCGTTCTAGCGTGTTCCCCGATTCAGTAGGGGGCATCCACAAATTACGTGAGGTGTTTTTCCGGATTTCTGGACCCCCCCCCTCCCCCTTGGTGAGATTTCGTGAGATCTGGCCGGACCCCCCCCCCCCTCTGGTGAGATCAGGTCCGTGAGAACCCCCCCTAGAAATCGCACTCGAAACTTTTGTAGACCTTTTTTTTTTTTTTTTTTAGGTCACACCCTAACTTTTTGACGAAATACCCTCCTAAACTCGACTTAGGCGCAAATTGTAGACCTTTTTTTTGGCTCTACTATCCCCAAATTTTTCGCAAAATCTCACGTGAGATTTCCGTAGACCCCCCCTCCCCCCTGGTGAGATTTGGTGAGATTCGCCGGACCCCCCCCCCCCCTATTTCACCTCACGTAATTTATGGACGCCCCCTAAGCATCCAGCTGTGACAGTACGAACCTCGTTCTTTTGCACATTGTCTTGGTATAACCTTAAAACATGAGAGCTGCAATAGAAAATCCCGCGAAATCCGAAGTGCGTGCTGTAATAAGATTTCTTCTGGCGCAAAACGTATCAGCAGCAGACATTCATCGTGCGGCGATGGGTCCGATTTCTTAAAGTGGTAGAACAAACATTCATGATGAACAGAGGAGTGATAGACCTTCTGTTGTGAGTAATGATCTTGTCAAGAAAGTTGACGAAAAAAATCGTGAAAATCGAAGATTCACAATCTCTGAACTTTCTGAACAATTCCAGCAAATTCCTCGTACAATTTTGTACGAGGTTGTCACCGATAAATTAGGCTACCGGAAGTTCTGTGCTAGGTGGATACCGAAATTGCTTACAGAGTTCCACAAAACCAAACGAATGGGCGCTGTCGTAAACTTTCTTTCACGCTACGACGCGGAAGGAGAAGATTTTTTAAAGATGATTGTGACTGGTGACGGAACGTGGGTGGCGTACGAAATGCCGAAATGAAACAACAGTCGATAGCCTAGGGCCATAACAATTCTCCGTACAAGCCGAAGGAAGCCCTCCAAACGTTTTCAACGAGGAAGGTTATGACTACAGTTTTTTGGGATGCCGAGGGAATTTTGCTCGTTGAATTTATGGAACGTGGCAGCACAATCACTTCAGATGTCTAGTGTGAAACTTTGAAGATATCTAAGTGAGCCATTCAAAACAAACGTCGCGGTAACCTGTCATTCGGTGTTGTGTTTTTGTATGACAACGCTCGTCCTCACAGTGCCTGTAAGACTCAAGAGCTTCTTAAGCAATTCAAATGGGACGTTTTCGATCATCCCCCTTACAGCCCCGACTTGGCGCCTAGTGATTTTCATCTCTTCACTCACATGAAGAAGTGGCTTGCGTCGCAGAACTTCAATGACGAAGAACTTCAAAATGTTGTGAAAGATTGGCTACGTGTTCAGGCAGCTAAATTATATGAAGAAGGAATTTATAAATTAGTGAAATGCTATGCCAAATTTTTAAAATTAAATAGTGACTATGTTAAAAAATAGTAAAAAATTGTAATTTTAAGATGTATATAATGAAATATTTTTTACTATACAAGTTTTTTATTTCGTATTTCTAAAAGGTGCTTTTCTTGTGACGATGCACATATCTTTGTTCATGGGTATCCGAAATCGATAAACGAAGTATTATTTTAAAGGTTAGGGATTCGTCTACAAATTAAGAAAAGAATTTTTCGGAATTCTACCTTTAACGGTCAAAAGCGTCATTATTCCTAAAAAGTGTTTTTTTTCACGAGTAATATATTTCACTTAATAACTAAACAAATAAACGATAAATGGGGTATCGTTTTCATGATTAATAACTCCGCTTTGGTAACATCGCTGAATAACAACACCACACATCACAGGGATATCAATAAACTATGTGTTTTTGTACAATAAGTAGCTTTTGTATATTTTCTAATGTTATGGAAACATTTGTGTTTTGCTATACAATTCCTATGTAATCATTTGCTCGCGAAATTTGCTCACGAACTTTGATCGCATCACTGCCATCTAGCAGTATCACATACCACAGTGATATAGATATACTGTGTGTGTTTTGTTCAGCTTAGTTGTATTCAGTTGAGGTCTGTGACAGTTCGGTTTCCGGTGAGGAATATATTCAGGTGTTTAAGCGAAAGTAGAGGGCAGCAGAGTAGCATACACCAGGTGAAACCTGAAAGATATTGCTACCCACTAAAAACCACCAGCATCGCAATTCATCGTATTTTATTAGCGGAATTCTCGCGCGGATCATCTAGTGATTATTTCAAATTGTATGTATTGTAATAGTCACGAGGTAATTATGTATATATACTTAAGGCTTTACGCCTCGTCGACGTCGAGATCATTAGAGGCGGGATGGGACTGGGGACAAGGAACGGGAAGGATTTCGGCCATGGGCTGTTGAAGGAAACATCCCAGCATTCGCCCTGGAGAACCATGGGAAACCCAAATCTGGATGCTCGGACGGGGATTCAAACCGGCGTTCTCCCGAATGCGAGGCCAGAGCGTTAACCACCCACCACGCTCGGTGGTAATGATGTATCAATATCGATATTCATAGAATCACCAAACAACGTTATTTGAATATGCAAAATGTTACGGACACAATAGAATGTAGGAATGTGACGAGATATCGAGTTGTGGACCCAAAAGATACTTGACGTGAGTGCTCTGTTATCGCGAAAGTGGCAGCTATTGTCACTATCCGATTGATGATCACTGATCAGATAAAGAGTAAACGTAGCACGAGGGGAGAGCATGCACCCAACAGCCCGTGACCAGCCACCTGATAGCGACTGATTAAATACAGTGTCATCAACAGATGTCACATCCGTTTTACGTTACATTTGAAACGTCATATATGATAGGTCTCATTTAAATCACGATATGACGTACCACATAGTGTTATAAGGCCACCAGTGGGGAAAGCGAGGAACATGCGAACTGTGGTGATAAAATGAGGACCAGTAAGAAATTTAAATAAAATCTTCTCGGGCTTCCAGCCGCATTAAGATGTCACACTTGTGGTACGTTTCAAAGGCGTCTATCTCAGCCTCATTTTCAATCATAGGTGTTACTGAATAACTGTTTGTTTACACGCTGCCGAGGAAACGGTGTAAGACAAAAGTAAACCCAGTGTGATGACGTCATCCAATCTTACGCTCATTACCGAGGCGAAGCTGTATCAGCATTTTGATAGACGGGTTTCAGGTCGCACTGAGTTGATAACCGGCGTCCCTGTCAACTATAGAGTCAGTTGTTCTGGTTTCTACAACTTCTGTTATATTGCTGTCCCAAAAATCTCTGACCCAGACTAAAATTGTAGTTTCTTTCAAAATTAAATGTATGACCTTTTTCGATACTGTGTTCGGCCACAGCTTATTTCACGCGGTAGCGTGTAAACAAACATCTGTGGTTGAAGACGTTGGCTGAGATAGACGCCATTGAAACGCCCCACAAGCGTGACATTTTTACGCCGCAGGAACCCCGAGAAGAGTTTATTTATTTACAACGACTCGAAAAACTTCGATCTGACAACAGTAAGAATTTTTTATAAATAAACAATTTTCTTTCTCTATTCTGCCAACCAAGGACCACGTGCCACCAGCCTCCTGTTGTACACAGGTGCCCAGTGTGAATCTTGAGAAGGGGGGATGCACCTGTGTTCTGCCTGAAACAAAACAGGGTTTGTTATAACCGGCGCACCAGTCTGTGTAGCCATCTATCAGCGTAACGTGTAACGGTGTGTATTCTGTATGATAAATGTATTTTTGTGTGTGAAATGTGAAGTTTATGGGGCAGAGATTTGCCTACATCATTGTGGGAAACCAGCTAAAAACCACACAAAAAAACAATAGAAGACTTTAAACAGCTGAAGGCTGATCTAGATAGGATAACTAGCTGGGTGAGTAAACATTGGATGAAGATAAATGCAAAGAAGAGCCAGCTTATTAGGTACACAGATAAAAAGCTAAAGGTTGATTATCTATATATTAATACGCTAAGCGAAAACTTTGGAAACATTTTTCAGAATATTGCGCGCACGGAGAAATGTGAGATTTGGCATAGTTAAAGTTTATATGGGGAAGAAGTGCATAAAGCCAAAATGTACATTTAATATGTGTTAAAAATACATTAAATTAAATAAAATAAATCATTCGTTGTATACATTAAATTGTTTTTAAGAGGCAACGATACTTAGCGATGTCTGTGATCTTTGGTCAACAGTAAAAAAAAAAAAAAAAAAAAAAAAAAAGAAATAAAAATTATAAGCATAGTTAAAACATGTTACAGATACATTATTAAATGAAAAATAAATTCGGGAACGTGTGTGTGAGTGAAATCGGATCGGAGCCAACTATGTGACGTGCATTTCCAGCATTGAGATACTCTGTGGTCTTTGGTGAAACCAAAGAGTCGAGCTTAATCTATGAATTTACATAGAAGCAACATTTCGAAACGAAGTATATTCGGAATTCATTAAATCGTGATTTAGATATACGATGTTACAATGATGCAGTTCAAATTGATGTAGCTGTAATATGATGGTGAGCCACCATTTGAACGAAATCTGGTAGTTAAAAAACATGAATGGCAGCAAAGACTTTATATACTGAGTTTATCATTACGTCGGAACCTACAAATATTGTCCTGTCGGTCTGAAATTTGGTACACACATTCCTTAGGCGATAATATTTGATTTAAAGTGTATATCGTAAGCTTCGAATATGTTGAAATAAGGAAAAATGTGGGTAGATGCATACATGTTATTACGCAAGAAATACACGTTCATAGCTGTTGACATTTATTCCACATGTTTTTAAGTCTACAGTATTGAATAAAAACTGCTTTCCACATGCAAATAGAAAATCATGTAACAGTTACGATTTCTCTGTGCGGGCTGACATATTGTTTTTCAGTGCTAAGATATATGGCGTCTACCGTAACTAATAGCAGTTGTGGTTAGGTTGAAATGCAGCCTGCACCAAAAATTAAGAGTAAGAAACACACAGATATAATATCGACATGTAATAACGTGTATTTCTTGCTTAATAAGATGTGTGCATCTACTCACATTTGAAGTGATTTTTCCTCATTTTCACGCATTCGAAGCTTACGTTGGAATGTATGTACTAAACTTGATACCGATAGGACAATTTTCCAAACGCAATAGAACAAATTCAAGAAACTATTTGCAATAATTATTACTCTGTTAAAAAAATACTAATTAACTTAATGAATTATGGTCGAATTTCGACCACTGGGCGATCTCTAGTAATTATTAAATGTGGAAGGAGCTACTTATTGAAGACTCGGAATGTAAATACCTTGGCATAACATTTGATAGGAAATTTAACCGGGACAGGACACATTAGACAGGTAGTAGGAAAGGGTTCAAAATCCTTCACCTGTTGGAAAGAGTGATGACGGGGTGCACTAGAGAAGTAAGGGAATTGGGGTACAAAACTGTGGTCAGACCACTGCTGGAATATGATGATGTAGTTTGGGATTCACATTTTGGGTATGAAAAACCATAGTTGGAGGGGGTGCAGAGGAGGGCTGCCAGATTTGTCTATGGAAATTACCGCAGAACACAATCGGTAGTTAAAATGGTAAAGGAGCTGGAGTGGGATTCATTGGAGAATAGAAGGAGGGTGAAGAGAATCATGGGAGTGTTCAAAACCTATACTGGTGATGAAGCATGGAAACATATTGGTGGGAAAATTAAGAGAGGTGTTTGGAAGGGTAAGGTTGACCATGACCGCAAGCTGGCATTTGATTTCAGGCATAAGGGTGAGGGAAAATTTTATTTCGTAGGAAAGGGTGTGAGGGCCTGGAACAAATTGTCAAGAGAATTGGTGAATAATTTAGCGGAAACACTGAAGGAAAGTAAAGTAAATATTAGTGGAGGGAAAATGTAGGTTGGATGAGGAAAGGAAAAAGGAGGGTGTGTAGGGATATTGCCAATGGAGCGGGCGCTCCGTCGCAATTTTATCAATTATTATTATTATTATTATTATTACTCGATCAGTGCCCAAGGTGTGTTTACAATCGACCATATAAACGACACAGAGGGCGTTCATCTATACACTGGACACTCCAGCTCCACCGTAATTTTCATGAATTCCCTCTGCGGATGTTATGGCCACTATTTGATTCCAAAGTGAGAAGTCATTGCAGATTCAGTAGGTTTTACTTTGTGTGTGCATAACAATAAAAAAACTTAACTTAGTCCACAACCAGAAGATTGGTTGGATCCTCCCGAAGGAGGCATACTAAGCCATTGTGTCAGAGGTAGGACGGCCAGTTCCTTTCCTCTTGGTCCTACAGTTAGTCCATTTTATAATAGTTATCTTCCGAAAAGGAGGTAAAATGTCAAACAACACGGTATGTCTGATCCTTCAGTATCAAAGAATTCAACTCGGAGCGAGCAGTGTAATTAGCATCTTGCCAAGGAAACAATATAGAATTACAGAGGCTCTGGTTGCAATGCTTCACTGTGTCCATGTGAAACGCTCGTCAGTCAGTATATGCCGTCAGAAAAATTACCTACATTTTCCACGAATGTCAGTGCAGCTATTTCGAAACTTTAAAAATTATTCTTATTCTGATAAAACAAACTTGTAGTGTACTTGAGATGTGCTTACCTATTGTGCAGGAACCCGCTGTGAGGACCATGTTTTGGGTGATTAGTGATCCTGCACATCTGGGGGTTCCACTCACCTCCACCGACGCCTGCCATGGGGCGTCGGCGATATCGACGTCGACGCCACCCACTACGCGGCCCAGATGGCGCTCTAGAAGAAACAACACACAAGTATAGAAGAAAAAAATTAACGTGTACACGCGTAAGAAGTGAAACTTCTATGAATTTTATGTGTATTTTTTATGTATCTTACGCAATCGAGCGGACGAACGATACTGTATTTATTAAATCTATACAGTAAATAGAAACTTTGTCCTACAAATAAAATGTATGTAAATAACCAAAAAAGTACCAATTAACTAAAAATACAGGCGCGTTTACCAGTGGCGACTCCCCCTGATATAAATATACCCTCTGACATCTTTACGTGATTTTTAGAGAGTACTAAAACAATTTTATACAGTTTAAACATATGAAACACACATATTCACATTTATACATACATGTATAGAAAACGTAACGTGAACTAACTCAAAACGATGTGGCGAATATTCACTGTTTAACATTTATTTATTTATGTTATGCCAATAGCACATAATCAATTATATACAATTTATGTGATTATTGTAGGCCATTTCTTCCACAGTTGCTTGTTAAATTAATAATTATTCTTTAAAAATTACGCCAATACAACTGTTGTTGATATTATTTTATTTGACGGACGCGTTTCGCCTCTCGCGAGGTATCTTCAGCGTACAATGTTTTATTTTATTCGTCAAATAAAATAATATCAACAATAGTTGTACTGGCGTAATTATTAAAGAATAATTATTAATATATACAATTGTTTCACACTAATAAAATGTAACGTTAAATTACAATTAAAATTCAAAATCGACATAGTGCAGACCAATGTAAATCTTCATTTGAAATATCTATAAAGTCTATCGGTGATCCCCGGAAGGCTCGAAGTGGGCAATCAAAGGTCACGTGACGGATGCTTTGTTTTTCCTCACCACAGTCGCAATTCGGTGAATCTCTCATTCCCCATGTGCACATAGCTGAAGCAGATTCGCCATAGCCAGACCTAACTGTGTTAAGAGCTGCCCAGGTCTTGCGAGGAAGGTCGAGTCCCTTTACTGCCTGTTGATTGTCAAACAGGGAGTGCCATTCTGGTGGGGCTGAGGCTATCCACAACGAACTCCAAGCTTCTGTCCATTAAAATTATTAGATATAATCTGTTTTGCAGTTTTTATCTTTGGACTTCTTGATTTAAGTCTCTGAAATTGAGTTTCCATGTCGTTGTGGATGGGTAGATCCAAGTTATGACAGATCTTATTATATTCGGCAATTAGGACATTGCGTCGTCTTATCGTAAGTAGTCCGATCTTACTCAAAACAGGCAGCCAGTACAGTGGAGTGGATATACCCACTTAGAATCCGCATTGTTTGGTTCAAAACTATGTCGATCTTTTTGACGTGGGTGCTAATCATGCAGACAGATGAGCAGTACTCAGTTGCAGAATACACAAGGCTCAGTGCTGATGTGGGAAATGTGGAGGCGGATGCTCCCCAGGACTGTTTAACATGAGCTTACGTGACAGTAGACACTATCGCAGCTGCTGGCATCAATGTATTGCTTAGTGCGCATGTGCAGAACGTTAAGTGCGCATGTGCAGAACGTTAAGTGCGCATGCGCCGCAATAAAGCTAACAAAATTTTCCCTACCACGCCCAGAGAAGTTTCAATTCAATAACCAACATAATCAGTACCTCTGAACGTTATGTGACAGCAACTTCAAAGCAGCATTATACTTCTAAAACATAAACTTTTAGTTGGTTATTAGCTATTAATGAATCATGGATTTCATGTATTTAGGTACAAGTGAGAAAAAAAGATTAGTCGGCGATAAGATGGAACTAATTCAGCATTCATCTACTCAGCTTAAGCACGAAGATGATTAGGGTGAAGGGGCTTTGGTCAGCAACATGTTCCGGTCGCTCTGCTCCCAGTGGATGCACGTAACCAATCTTTAAAACAATTCTATTTATTTAGGCAACCGCAAAAAAAATGAATTGCTGGAATACTCCTTTCACCCGTCATTTTTGACGGGCTTAGAGGCTAATACTGTTATAAATATCTTCACGAGATTAACGCTGTACCACAAATGCTCCTCCTTCTTCCCGATGTTTCGACGAGTCTGCCAGAGACTCATCAGGAGGCTAGTACCTTGAAGACTATCTTAGGCTTGATCGAAACGTCGGAAAGAAGGGGGAGCATTTGTGATGCAGCGTTAATCTCCTGAAGATATTTATAACATGTCAAGAATAGGCCTTTTGGAAAGAACCTTGATTTTGTAATGTTGTAAATATTTCTGTTGCAGTTTACATAATGATACAGTTCAAACTTCAAATGAATTAAAGACGTCAGATGAATGGAACCAATAAAATTAAAAATGAATTAAGAATCCAAAAAACTATGTTTTACCACGTGATATTGGTTTTATTACTGGTACAGGCCTCATTCAGCACGACCTCAGCATAATCTCGAACAATACTCTTACCGTTGTTAGTTGGGCAGTAAAGGCGGAAACCGTGACGTCACAGCGTGATAGACATGGCTACATCGTGACCAAGATTAGCGTTTTATTACTATAAATGATGGCTGCAAAAACAGCAACATCATTTATATAAATATTCATGACATCATTTATAATAAAGAAAAAACATAAAATTGCTTAATGAAATGGTTTAAAATGTTAGAATATAAATACACTGGCATCGCCTATTGCTGCCAACTTATTAAAAAAAAAAAAACATTAAATGACGGTTATCTTTGGAAGGTGAAAATAAAAAATTTACGAAAAGAAGATATTTCAATGTTTAGGTATTTATTAGCTTAAATACATATCTTTTCGTGCTTATGAAACTATCTATTAATTTTTGGTTTCCTTTCAGGGTGTTAATTAAATCTATGGATCCTCAGTTTATCTCTTCCCGCCACTTTGCATTCATTACTCTTTGGGCGAAAGATGAAATTGCAGAAGCAAGAGCTGTTATTATATCTGGCGAATTATCACGTGCTTTTTCGAGTTCTGGAGTTTAAAGAAACGAACGAGGCCTTTAATGATCTCACCTCATTATTAGGAGGCCTATTGATTATGTCACAGTGAAAATATCCCTCCACACCTTTTTAGCCACTTCGCGAAAGTTTTGTTTCAAATTTTTTCAGTGTTTGAAATAAATTGCTAATTACATCTGTTTATAGTTTATGCCATGTCCTAACTCCCTTACCTCTAAACTTTTTCACTTCCTTTTACCGAAATCAAGAGTTACTTTATGGTCATGGTCCTCCCACGTATTACGGCAAACCTTCTCCCAAAAACCGTACAAACCTCATCGCAAATACAAGCTGCTAGTGTAAGCCCGTGTTTTGATTATGGTCATGGGACTGGAACAGATTCAAATTTATCAAGATACGAGGGGGTATCAAAAAATAACCGAAATAGCAGTGCCGTGTGCGGAGCTTGTGTAGTACGCGTTTCTGCCGCTAGGCGTTTATAGCGCAACTCATTGTCAGTTCAGTGCCGCCTGTGTTGTTGACCTGGCTAGTTCTTTTAATCTGCAGTGATTGTTTTTGCTAGCGCTGTTTTGTTATTGTTTCGTTTTTGACGACGGCAACCTTAAGTGAACAACATGCAGCTGTGCTGGTCAAACTCCAACAACTGAATTTGATACTCACTTCCCTGGTGTATCCGATCAACACTCTTTCCATTAAATGAAGGATTCATTCTCCCTACCATCTGCCAAATATTTCCTGCCCATTGGATTTTGCGAACATATTTACACAATGTCTTCAACAGGCGATTCCTCCTCCTTCCGATAATAGTTCAGAATCATTATTTTCCTATATGTGTACATCATAAAATGGCCTTTTTTGTTTGCATTTATCGTTATTTCATATTAACCTATAAGCTATATATCCTGTCAAGTGTTGTAAAAAAACGGTTTTTTTCTGGCTTGAAAAAAAAAACATGAAAAAAAACTTAGAAAAAAAAACATGTTTTTTTTCTGGGCCATGTTTTTTTCATAAATCTCAAATTTGTAAGGCATTTATTGATTAATATGACTGTTTTAGAGTTTATTCTAAGTACTTTTCTTAATTTTTAAATCTAATACATTTTTCGGGTTCAGTAGAAAAAAAAAACACGATAATATTGGCAACATTGACTGAAATTTTCTTTTATGAACGGGGACTTCCCGAAGAGGCTATGTTGCGCGAGAAGGAATCCCCGTTCCCCATTGTTTGGATTGATACTCGCTATTTAAACTAGTGCTGCTAGCCCTACGAATTTATCTGTAGACCTATGGATCTTTTCAAAAAATTAGGAATTTAAAATTTATCTACGTTGTTTTGCCTCTTTTTATTACTTATTGTGCATTACTTATATTCGTATTCTTGTTAAACTCTCAGCGTATAGTGATACTGAGTCATTAAATTGTCAGTAATTATGAATCGTTTCCTTGCAACTTTTGGCGTAAACCAACGATTGAAAAGAAATAAAGCTCCTATTTTGTATGATAATAGATTTAAATTCAAACTTAAAAGACCGTAATACAGAACTATCGACGCAGTCTTTAAGCACAGTGTGTACTTTGCTCACAATTTAAAATTGCAATCTCAAAATCTTTTGTGCACAATACAAGACCAACCAGTAAAAGAAAATGTAAGTTCTTCTGAATTTATGGATATAGAGGACACAGAAGAAACAGAAAATTCCGACACCGACTGAACTAGTGATGGTAATGCTGATACTAGTGAATGTGGGACTGACAGAGGATAAATAAAATTATGTTACCTATATAGATACATTTATGAATTATTATGTAAAACACACTTGTAAAATGTAATTTCCGTAAATAAAATTATAATTTATCAAATATAATGTTTCCTATTAAAAAAAAAAAAGAAAAAAAAAATTAGAAAAAAAACAAGGGTGCTAAGTTTTTTTTCATGTTTTTTTTTCACAAAGCTGAAAAATAACATTTTTTTCCAATTTGCAACACTAATCCTGTCTACACCTTCTTACAGCTTTTCACAACCCTCCCACACTTTAATCCCATTATATTTGTTATTCTGTTGCAGAATATGCATGCCCAATTTGGTACTCATCATCTCATACCAAACAGGTGGATGTAGCCCTCAATAACACCTGTAGGCTAGTGACAGGTTGCTTAAAGCCTACCCCAGTTGATAGGCTTTACCAGCTTTCGGGCATTGCACCACCCAGTATCCGGAGAGAAGTGGCTGCGAACAAGGAGAGGACCAAAGTAGAACGGGAAAGCGCTCATCCACTGCACGGCCATATACCACCAGCCCAGAGACTGAAATCCAGGAAAAGCTTCCTCAGAACATCACGGGAACTAATTGGGTCACCTGAAAAGGCAAGAGTACAGTTATGGAAAATGAGGGTTCCCAACATCTCGGGACCACTGACAGTTGCAGAGCGCTTGCCACCTGGTCATGAAGAAGACTGGAACGTCTGGCGGTCTTTAAATCGATTGCGAACAGGAGTGGGCAGGTCCAAGGAAAACCTAATGAGATGGGGTTATACTGATACTACCAGTATTAAATGCGAATGTGGAGAAGACCAAACTATGAATCATATGCTCGAGTGCCCTATGTGCCCATCATCCTGCAACAACGAAGACCTGTTTCAAGCAACACACAATGCGATTGAGGTTGCGAAGTACTGGGCCAAGTGTGTTTAAAGTTGTTGATTTACAAAATGTATTTAACTGTGTATTTTGATACGAGAATAATAATAATAATAATTTCATTATATAATCTACAAATAACATAACTTCTGACAGTAAACCACCAACACAATTATTCACTGATCCCGATACACTAACCTGTGGCACTTCTATTTTCACATCAACCTCATTTGATATTGCCGACCCTATCCAGATTCTCTGCATCCTATCTTTTAAGAACTCCAGTACCCTGCAGAGACAAATTCTCATTCACCCCAGTGGTTTTTGCCTTATTCACCACCATATTATGGCGCACACTGTCATATTCCTCGGAGAGCTATATTTTCACTTTATCACCGTAGCCTCTATTGTCCATTTCACCCAAAATAACTTATACATAGCCCACTGACAGATTCACTGATTCATAAAGCCCCTCACCCAAATTTTTGGTCCCATACTTTTTCTCGATACTCAATCAAGAATCTTAAGAAGGTTATACAACTCAGTTCACTCAATTCTGTAGTACATCCTATTATCACATTCTCCAGTAGATTAACTACTTCAAACTTCTCCCTGCCACTAGCCAAAAGTCTTCTATCCAGTCGACTTTATCATCAAATTATACGCCAAAATAGGTATACCTCATCCCTTCAACAAGCAATTGCATATAATCACACTAAATCTTCATTTTTACATATGTGTAACTAGTAAGTTGACTATTTTCGCCATTTATCTTCAATCCACGTTAACCTGTAAAGTTAAATATTCTCTACAGATTCCTCAGTAGTTATTTACAACTTTCTCTGCTATTAATCCTGTGGTACAACGTTATGTTATTAGCCAACAGCATAACTTCAGTCATTAATTAGAATAATGAGGACAATGGTTCCCAATACATAAGCCCATGGCGCTGTTGTTCTCACATCTAATCTCTTTCGATTCTCAGTTTTCTACGTCAAATCTTTGCTTGCTCGCTCTTCAGAATTCTTCCATTCAGGAAGTCAGTTTGTTGATTCACCTCAATAGTTTTAAGCTTATTTACCGCACTGTTCTATGATTCACTCCGCTAAATGCCTTGGGGAGATCCAATGTTACACTAATAATCTTTTTCTCCATTCTATTTAAAATATGTTTCACATACTCAACCGAGATTTACCTATGCTAGATGATTTAAAAACCACTTGCTTTCCTCGCACACTTTTCTCATCCTGTCCATCAATTTATCACTGATGTGAATCTAATAGGCTTGTATGTAATTTTCAGCCCTATTTGTCTCCTCTTCATTATGGACCGGCAATACTAGGGTGAATCTAAATTATATTTTTATATATGGTACAATGGGGTGTCAATCTTTGTTTATTAGATCTGTAGTAATATTATTCATATCGCCCATCTGAACTCTTTTAATCTATTTAGTTCCCTCATTTGGCTATGGGCTTCAAGGAGTAAGAAAATTAAGAATACGCGAAGGAAAAGATGTTCGCACTAAATATAACAGAAGCTTGAAATTCCAAGCGTGGAGTGTTAAAACGTAGACTGGTGAAAAGTTTACCTTTACAGATTGAAGTGAAGCACTTACGGACGAAATATCAACAACTGAAGATATCGTAATTATGACAATCGAAACTGTACAGCCATTTTCAATATTTTTTCTCAAGTATCGTAATGACACCTCCTCTTCATAAAAATAACTACGTCAAACTGTAGAACGACTGTATACGAACTGGATAGTCGTAATTCAAATATAGTTCAGGCCAAGAAATTTTCTCGACTTTGAAAGACTCCCCAGCACAATCAACTTGAGGATTTCTCTTTGGGGCATAAAGCGTCCAGAATGCTGTAATCAACACAGTACCAACAATATGAAAGGGAATAAAGAGCCTTACCTCCAAATTCCATCTCTTGGCTTCACTGCAGTGTTACCATCCTTTTCTTAACAGTATGTTTGGTTAAATGTGCCTTCTCAGTTGATAGTTGAATTACTGTCTGTGAAGCGTTGATTTAGTTTCTTTAGAGCATGTACACTCACCTGAACCAAAAGCGCAGCAGAGTGTCGAGAAGACGACCAAGGTCGCCAGATGCTTCGCGCTGATCATCTCTGAGAATAATGACCGGTGAACTGCCGGTATCTCGATTAATCGACACGAATCTTGTGATAAAACTCGAGTGTTTTTATGATTGGCAACTAAAATTAATTAGACCCGGTTCACACGTCCGATTATGCAAGCTACGGCGCCGCTGAATGCCGTAACATCTGATACACACCATTTTTTGCGTACTTTTTATATAAAAATCACATCATGACATAGAACACTTCCATGACTCTCTTCATGCTCGTCCTGTCCTCCAATGAATCCCATTCGCCGGTCAGGAAAAGAATTTTCAACTGTTTCGGGACAACGAGCCCGGAGGAATGTCGTCGATAGTTCATTTGACATACTCTCGAAGAAATGGAAATTTTTCACAAAGCAATTAACGTAAATTGATAAAGATTTGTTGTTCTCTCCATACTTTTGTAGGCACTTAGAGATCCAATGAGTATAGAAGTTTTAATTGATATCGGGAAGGACATATCAAGACCGAAATGAAGAACTACTAATCGATCTATGCAAGCAAGAAACATATTAGTTGATAATTTTTTTCCGCGATGTTGGTGGCGTCCCTTGGTAAAGAGTACTTTTGTGTTTGCTACTTAACAAATATTTTTTATAGATGATGGATAAAAACTGGATTGCAAAACATCTTGTGGGAATCTGATTTTATGAGAAATATGAAATACTGTGATCAAATATTTCATTTTTGACTTTGTCGTCTTCCTTCTCGAATTCCTCACTGAACACGCGACATAGGCCCTACATTGATCCAAGTTCCTACTTGGTCGTGATAGCTCTCTGATCTTACATCCCAGATTTCTGGGTAAGTCTTAATTTCAGAAATAAAATGTTGAGTATGAATGTTTTCTAATGATAAGTTGTCCGTAATATTTCCCATGTTTATGTTTTCTGCCGAACTTGTGCTGCAGTGCTCAATAGGCATCAAGGTAGTCATAGACCGGAGTTGAGCGTTTGAACTTCAAAAAACGACCGCAGGGTAGACGTTCATCGCCGCAACGGTGCCAAAATGCGTGTGCATAACCGTATCTGTTTCTGTATATTCCAGGCATTTTTTACGGTTTCGAAGCGGCGCAAAAACTTGAAAAACCTGACGTGTGCACCGGGCCTTAAAGACATCAAGAATGTGTGCTAATTCTTTTCAGTGCCAGTCCTGGGATCCCTGCTGTTTATCAAGATCTTTGCCAAGTCAAAAAATGTTGTATGAACACGATGCGGACTTAATTCTGTCCGTTAAGAACAATTAGTCACCTAGCACCTAAAACTGAAATTTTCAAAGAGGTCGCTTCTCGCCTGAAGATACATAAATTTTTTTGATATCAACTATGATGAATTGGAATCAAATTTTTAATCCAAATTACTCTAAATTATCAGATATTTCTTGAGACACAACTGACGTAGCATAAACACAAAAGTAATTCCAACAAAGAGCTACAGAAGAGAAAAATGACCAAACTTTTGAGTCAACTATAAACTACTTTTTTTCGGGAAATTTTTCAAATGCTACATTTTACTTTATCATGAAAAATGATGAGGCAGGTTGTGATGTACAACATGACCATTTTGGAGTGATACAAATTAAAATAGTGTTTTATGAATATTAATGATTTTGATTTGTCATTTACATTTATTAATGTTGGATGAGATGAAAAATTATTCATATTAAACAAGATTTGTCATCAATGAAGTTAAAAAATTCGCAACAGTTAATTTAACTTGAAATTGTTGCTAACTATCAAAAAAAAAAGTATTGCCTATGATTCTTCTTTTTTTGTTTCCATAAAAGTCCCTAACTTCGAACTCTTAAATACTTAACTCGGGTTCGCCCTTAGAACTACGGCGGAGGCTCTTCAGTAGTTTTGGTATCTTTCTTCAATTTACTACTTGGAAGGGAGTTATTACACAACTAGGGAAATTGCCACCGGAATATGTCCTCCATCGCAAATAATCATTCGATTCAATTCAACTAAACAAATAGTTAACACACATTTACTTAATACAAAATTAAATTGTCTATTAATCAAGAACTTACATATCATTATACAAAAATGATTTTAGCTCAGTGATACAATAACCAAAACACGAAAATTCCTATCATGTTATAAGAATCATCAGGGAGTGATTGTGTGGAATTATTGTTTTGAATTAGAGGTAGGCAGATGGTAAGTCGTTGATATTACCGTATTGATGTCTTGAGTTGGCAGCATAAAGTCGAAGTCAGAAGCACCATGTTCAGCACTGGACAGTAATGTTTCTTCATACAATGACACATAGCATTGTTGTCTCGATATTTATTGCAGCAAAGACCAGGTATATTATGTATATCAAGAAATATTTTCCAATTCACTGTCGAACAACCTAAGTTTGTTATGACTTGCAGAAATGCTTGTGCAAGTCGCAAAGTATCCGTCACTCTGTCCACACAAACAAGTGTTTCCATTGCCTCTTATGCCACATGTAACTATGCGGGTTTTTTTGGAAAAGAAAGCCAACTGCCCCTCACTGAAATGTTTAAAAGTTCTATTTCCTCCACATCACATGTCAGAAAATTAATCGGCAGATGTGCCGAGTCAACCCCTCTTTGAAGATTCCTCTTAGATGGGTTTTGTGCTCACATAAATTGTGTCCTATTATGTTTCTTTTAATAAGGAGCAAACATATTGTCCATTATTTCTCATCCAAGATATTTCCACAGTCTGACAGCATTCGTTTTTATGATTCCAATCATAGCAGAGAATGTATCACGTTGAAGTAACTTCAAAAGGCTAAACATTTAAATGGTGATACATTTCGATCTATATTATTTATTAAATTGTACCACTCACTGACTGACTGTGGAAGAGACTACGCAAATCAAGATTTCTGCAGTTTCATAAGACTTAAATCAAATGCCAATTTTAATTATATTCATCTCCTCCTTTCCTCGTATCACTACTAATTCTTCTACCAACATCCTTTCAGGCCTTATTGCAACATATGGCTTGCACACTTCCAGCACCCTTTTCACCCACCTGTCTTCCAGTGACACTCAATTTATTTATTTATTTTATTTTATTCAATCCATCTGCTAGCGCATATCAGTGGCTTATTGTGTTCTATGTTAATTTCCACACACAAATCTAGCCACCCTATTTCCACCCCTCCAACTCCTGTATATGATACCCATAATGTGGTTCCCATATAAGACCATCATATCCATGTAATGGGCTGACAAAGATTTTAGTAGCCAATTCCCTCACTTCTCTGGTCTAAAATAAAAAAAATTCAAAACCATTCCCTACTATCTGGCCAACTGAGTTTATTGTCAAATATTATAACAAACAATACCTCTCCCACCCTATAGTCACAGAAAACCTTTGTTTACCTTCCTGTCATGTTTCTCTATTAATTTAATATTACCCCCATGGTTTCTCATGGTGCATAATCTCAACATATCCACTACCACTTACATTTTCAATTTTCTACTTAATATTCTAATCTTCTCTTCAATGATACACCAATTAATTATTTACGTCTTCAAATGTTAAGCACATCTCCATCTTTTCTTTCTGTGAGGCTCTTTCACAAATTTCTTTCTTCATTAATCAATTTCAAAATCTGTTCATTTGGTACTTTAGCTGTTCCCATAATTTTCAACATATTTCTACAGCTCTAATTTTAAAAAGCTTCAATTCTACAAATGGGCAAACTTCTCTTTCACAAAGTTCTGTGTTTTCTAAGTAAACTTTAAGAGTGTTGTTTCAGAGCAATAGGTCAATATTTGATAGTAATAGATTTCTTCCTATGAAGAAAGCTGTATTTGCTGGCACTAAAGTGCTTTCGAGGTAACTCTTACTTTAAGCATCAGTTATAATTGTACCTCCATACCAATGTTACCCAACTAGTAAAAACTATTTTAAGACAAAGCTTCCTTACTTAGGTTAGATCATTAAAAATGCCAGTAGGTAGCTAAAGTTAAGCCCGAAAAAATCATGGAAAGTGGATTTGCCTCTCAATACCACAAATTATGACTTGTTTTTCACAAAACCTTCAGACAGATGATAATGTATATGTTTTTTTTAAATATAAGTAAAGGTTTTAAAAATAAATAAAAAAACAAGGACAATAAAGCTGTGCAATATGAGCATTACCTGATAATTAGTTAATTTAATTGTGATGGAGCACACGCTATGGTGGTAATTCCCTTGGTCATCTAATTACCACTTTTTATTTTATTTTTTAATTATCTTTTATAATTTGAGTGTTTGATTCCTACCCCATCTACTTTTGCGATTTACAAATTTTATTTTCCTTATTCACACAAGTCAGTGACAACTATGTTGGACAATTACCCAACTGATAGCATATAATCTGTTTTCAAACAATCCTTTTGCCAGCCCCAGAGTCCACCTCAAAAACTGCACCTTTAAACTACATCTAAATAAAAAGAAAGAATTGCAGTGAATTGCACCCAATTGGTCCTCACATGTATGTATTTCTCAGAATGTTATGAAATTTTGCCACATTCCTGTGGCTATGTGGGCCACAGGTGCCTGTGCAAGCTGTCACAAGTTGCTATTTTTGTAAGTAATAGCATCACCCAAAATAATGTTTTAGTCACTGCTGCTCTCTACCCTTCAACTTTGGTGAGTGGTGGGTTTATTTTCTCTTTCCTTCTCATATGCCTCATGGCATTTCTTCCTGATCCATTGTCACTGAGATTATGCCAAGATATTTACACAAGATCTTCAACAAGCAATTTCTCCTCCACCTATTTATTTAACAAAACGAAGAACAACAACAAAAAACTGTCCCGCCAATGTAACTGCACGTGCTAAGTCATCACCGTACTGATCCCAGAGGTACAATGGGACTATGGTGGAGTCCTGGTCTCCCCATACCAGCCATCCAGATTGCAATTTTTAGGCAGTTTCCCACAATCGTCAAGGCAAATGCTGAAATGGACTTCCCAATCTCCACCTCATAAACTACATATTTCACAAACAAAAATACTCTTGTGCCCCCCAATAGCAAACACAAAATAACAAATCGTAAATCTAATAAGGTGACTCTTCTTGCCATTCATTCTGTGTTGATCTGCCATAGATACCTTGTTCAGATACTCCAGAATCAGCTCACATTCTTTTCCAGTATACCACGTCATCTACAAACACCCTAACTTCTGACTGTAAACTACCAATGCTACAATTTGTTAGAATAATGAATACCAATTGTGCCAACCCTACCCAGCAGCACTCTTATTTTCACCTCTCTTGATACTGCACTTCTTAGCCAAATGTTTTGGTTTCTGGATTTTAACAATTCCTCAACCCAGCCAGTCCCTTTTTCATCCATCTGAATCATTTTTACCTTATTTACCACCATTCTTCCACAGGCCTTCGAGAGATTCAATGCTACACTATCAACTTGGTCTCCCTTTCTATTTCTTTCCATATATCTAGCCCAAAAAAAGAAATTCACATGAATCTCACTCCTATGCACATGCATCCGATTTACAAACCAGTTCCTGTCCTCAAACACATTTCTAATGTGGCTGCATTAATTTAATTTACACCAAGGCCAAACTAATAGCCCTGTAATTCTCAAACCTATTAATCTCAACTCTTTATGAACCAACACAATTATGGCTCATTTCCTGTCCTCTAGTAAGCAGCATGTCTCAAGACTCAATATAAATAGTATTTCAGGGTATGCTACAATTAATGGCCAATTGCCGTAGCTTTAATACATCTTTAGTAATATTAGTCATACTCGTCCTTTAAACTTTTTAAGTAAAAATTTTACAGGAATGTTACGCGATGTTTGGACAGGGTAAATCATGAGTTTGTGACATCACCGCCACCATTATGCCACCTGTTGTACATATGATATGCATGTTGAGCGCTTTTCACAAAATCTTTATACAAACACACAGTTTTTATACAATTTTGATGGAACTTTACATACATATACTTTAAAACAAATAGTAAACCACTGCTTACATTTGATCTACAGAAACCTAAACCCTCTCCTCCATTCCCCCCCCCCCTGACCTAAATTTCTGTCACCATTGTTCATACAACACACAGTTTTTATCCGATTTTGATAGTAGTTAGCACACGTATTAGCCTTCTTGCCTCTGACACATTAGCTTGAAACATCTCCTTCTGGAAGATTTGACAAACTGTCAGGTTGTGAAATAAGTTAGTTTTTGAAATGAAAACTTCTTTAGGCGTTATTGGCGATTTTTGAATGGGTAAAATCTTATGAGTTCGTATTACCGACATGTAAATGTTAACGGTATATCTGTTGCAGTCTGGTGGCTCAGTGGCTAAGGTGTGCGACTGGTGAATGAAAGGTCCCTGGTTAGAATCTCTGTCTCAGCGGGGATTTTCATAGACCATTAACCCGACCTTCACCACTGGCATAGCTTGCTGCGTAATATGAAGTACGCCAGAATTCTTCCATGGTTCGGATTCCACTTTAAACTGTAGGGGTCCCTTGTATCTGGTAGCACTACTGGGTTAGGTTATGGCAGCTAAGACAGGGGCAAAAAGCGCAGCCAATACAAACTCTGTCACCCGGTTATTACGTACATATTGAATTATTATGATTTAATATATCTGGAGCTATAAGTATGGCGTATTGCACATATGATATTAATAGTTTTAAGTTTTCACTTCTAATGGCAGTCCCCCAATTACTGCTTTCTTTTCTTTTATCTTTTTTTTTTTTTTTAGCTTCCTTGTTTCCTCATGATATATTCAGATTTTATTTGAAATGTCTGTTCATTTCAACTTAAGTGTAGAAACTCCTACTCTTACCAAAAAATTGTTAAGAGTTGTCAGAATTGGTATGGGTTGCAAAGAATAAACCGTTTAACTGTGGCCGTTCATCCTGATGGGCATACTCCCATGCGATAAAGAGTTTAAACACAGTTATTCTAACAATTCACAACACTGAAATTGGCATGCTCGTTGAAGGCACAAGTAATTAGCTAATACTTCTCATGGGAGTAATGTACTTAAAACTTTGGATCGCTGGAGATATTTCGATGACAGGAAAACATATCTGAAATAATTCTGACAACAGCTGTTCTGGCATCTATTCATTAATTAGTAATGTTACTAGTATCTAAGCAAGTCTTATCTGACATGGCTTATTGTAAAAATTATCTCACAACGTAATGGGGAAGTTTTGGGTATCTTATTATCATATGTAATTTTATAACATGGCTACTGCTGACAGTCATGTTACAAAACTTTCCCATTATGTAGTTGGGGATGCAGAGTTCTACCTTCAAATGGACCACTCTTCATCTCCAGGCTCCGATGACGTCATTGTCAACAAGTAATATACTCTAACAAAATAAAAATCTTTTTATCCTAACTTTCAGATTTTCACTCTGCTGTGTCCAATGATTTCAAACACTGAAAATGGATCTTCGCGTTTTACGAATAGTTTATTTCTGTACTGGCAGAATCTATCAACTGTTATATGACAGGTTTAAAACAATCACTCAAAATATGATACGATAAATATATAATTTTATTTTCACATCAAATACACTGCTATGAAATGGTAACACCAACATAGCAAACAAAACCAAAATTAAAACAATGTTGGAAATTTCCTTTTGTCTAAGCAAGTCAAGCTACACATAAAAATGAAAAATTTCTATGCAATTAATATAATGAACACATTTGATGTCAGCCTTAAGTATGCAAAAAAAATAATCAAGCACAATATTCATACAAAAGTGAAAAATCATAGCTCCTTGAGATATAACAATAGTTACTGTCACATATAAACATTTTACTTCCATTAACAAACATCTAACTGGTCAAAATTTATTTTGATTTCTCTTAACATTTACCACCCATCAGAAATGTTTATCCTTTGTAGTAGAATCTACGAGTGCATACAGCACTGTATCAAAACTAGACCAGCAATCACCACAGGAAAACATTCTGTTTGATACACACAGACACATTTTGACATATATATTTATATAATACAAAAACACATGATAAACACACATGAAACATCAATCAGCATATATCTTACTTTTACAGCTAATCAATGAGGTTCAACAAATTGGCAACTTCACTACAAAATTCCAGGGTGTGGAGGGCAAGAAAAGGATCAGGGATTAGCTAGAACAATACTATAAAACTAAAAGCAGTAAAGGTTGCACTACAAAATTTGCATATCCACACAGTGAGATAGAGTAAAAGCAATACTAATCAAGTAAGGCAACAATGACCACAGAAAATAAATATATAGTCCCTTCACAGTCAAATAAATTTGTCACTATATACATTACTGTATACATATCTATAAGACATGTAACTTAAGAAAATATAACCTAGATAGAAGATAGATTGATAGGTGCAAGAAGCATATGAGAAACAGGTAATACAAAAATAAATATCATACCTAAATAAATTACTATGCAGAAAACGTCTAAGATCCAACAAACTACATTAGCAACAGCAATAGGAACCTAGAGGGTCACAAAAACAGATATTTTACATTGGTGCACTGTCAACTCTCCGCTGTGTGCTTTAGACAACCGAATATAAATTAATACATCTGTAAATGTAAAAATTAAACAGAGAGACCTATTGATAATGGCATTAAGATATGCATGTGTAGTGATAAGTTAAAATTACACTTCAGTTAAACTCATGACGACAGCGTAAAAATCAGTAGGTATAATAAAAATGTGGAACAAATTCACCTTTGAAAACAGTGTCAGCAAGAGGAATTTGTTTAAAAATATTAGTGCAGTTATTTACTATCTCATACTGCAGATAACTGGATAAAATAAAAGCAGAAGATACGAAAGACACAAGCATAATACAAAATGCTTCTAAAAAAAAGGCAAGTAGAGAGTAGTAATCTATCTAATGTGTTTGATTTACATACAATCACAAAATATTTCTTGGAATCATAGAATACGTAGATGAACACTGCTCCTGCCTCTATGCTGACTGTAACTAGTCTCTATAGATGAGAAAAGAAGTTCACCGACCAGAATAATTCAGATTTTCTTGTATAAGAATTGAAATAAAATTGTTTTTATTTGTTTATTCAGATTTCAGTTCTTCAAATATAAATTTTCTACTTGCTGGTTTTTTTCCGTGACTTCTTTATAGTACTCTCCTTACAATTATAGATGTAAATTACACCCACAAATAATAAATTAATATGGCAACAAACTACATAACAAAGAAAAAACCAAGTTTTTATAAAGGAAAGCCGAAGAAAACTGTATATCAAAAAATATAAAACTTATATTTCGAACAAGGACAGAGAGTAAACTGGAGTAGGAGCTACGGCAAAACATGTAAAACACAAATAAACACACACATCTTAATGACGCAAGAGAATGATAAAAAATGTGACATGGACAATTTATCAGGTTAGAGCTGGCAACTTTGTGAATTCTGTTGGTCTGAACAGCTGTAGGTGAAGGGGACAGAAAGACTTAAATTTGAAAAGAACTGTTAAGTGTGACATTAGTTACACACTTTCAACAATATTCCTAACTGACTGTGATGGACAAAAAAATATGAAGCAAACAGGAAAGCTAGGATATTAATAACTAAAGTTAAAAATTTATTCTAATAGTAATAGTAAAGATGCAATCATGGGTATCAAAGTAAAAAAAAAAAAAAAAAAAAAAAAAAAAAAAAAAAAAAAAAAAAAAAAAACCAAAGAAAAAAACACCACACACACAGGAAACATTGTTTATCTTACATGACAACACAACACAATAGCACAAGTGAAACTGTGAGTTAAGGGTAACACAATTACGGTTTTGTGTTTAAATGGTCTTAACATATATGGATGAGGTTGGTCAGACAACAGTCGCTTGGTGCAAAAATTAATGGTTGACATATTTATTACAATTTCACGCCTGTTCAGCCTTGTGTTCCCGCATTGTGTACCTGTTGAGAGAAGCAGGGCTCACTGAATTGGCTTTCCCATTGCACTCTATACCCTGACACTTGTGCATAATGTTGTTGCTTTCACCATTGTTACAACAGTTCAGTTCTAATCAAATTTACTCATTTATAGCCTATTACACCCATTAGGATGCAAAACACTGAATAAATAGGATTTTCAATAATTAGTTTGGTGTACGACAACACTAATCATGAAATAAAATGCAAAATTCATTTTGCTCACTGCTTAAAAATCATATCAGATACATTTCAAGATATTGTTGTTTCAGTACAACATATGCTCAATAATGAAGCAAAATTTTAAGTTCCTACATAACAGCATTTTTGTTTAGTAAGACTTCATACCAAAAATTGTCTAAAATTGAAATGTTTACAGCAGCGTCCGATTTCCCCCCCCCCCTCCCGGTAAATATCTGTTCCTCTACTTGATGGAATAGAAAAAGAAAAATCATCTCCTTTACTTGTATGGGATCTCAGACTAACATAATTTTACAAAATTTAGCAACATGAAAATTCAAAATCTGTTTTTTATTTTGTTTACAAGCAGGAGATCTATGACACATGAGCATACACTGTGTTGTGACAGCAATGTGGCTCCATTTACTAGTAAGTACAGGACCCTAAAAACACAAGCAAGGATCAACCAGGCAAATATTTTTGTTTTTGCACTGACCTACTGTTATCCTCAGGTAATCAACTATTCCCCTCATCTTTCATATTTAAAATGTACATTAAAAAAAAAAAAAAAAAAAAAAAAATGTTGTCATTGGTGGAGTCAAATAAGAAAGGGTATTTTTGGAAAATGAGTCCAGCGTTTAGTGTCTAAAAAATGTTGACAATCCAGATTCAATTGACACAACTCATATGTGAAGAATTTCCAGAAAGATTCTCATTATTCAATTACTGAAGTAGTTGTATTCATGGGAACTGGCGTGGGTAGCAAGAATCTATGGTTTCAGTGAAAACTATTTGCCTGTGACTGTTGACCCATTTACTCAGATGACCAGTACTACATTGTGTTCTTATGGCAAAAGAAGTATCAGTGCTGTGGTTTGGTGGGAATAGGAGATAGTATAATTATTTTCGTGTTTGTATTATTGCAACCCTCCCATTTGCAACTTAAGTTATGTGATGCGTTTACTCCCCCTATCCTAGTTTAAATCTAAGTACCGCAACACATTTTCCTGTTCAACACCATCAGCATACAATTTAAAGTACATATAATTATGACAGTCAGTTTTAAACAAAAAATAAATATGAAATTATATCACCCATCTTTTAGAAAAACATAGCAAACTTCCATTCCTGCTTATTAGTCACAAGAAATAAATACATCAAACTTGTTCATTTCTGTGACAAGCTCTTCATGGTTTTCAAATTTTTTGAATATTTACTTCTGTCTTTGCTAATTTAGTTTTAAATAAACAGACCAAATAATATACAGACAGAAGGAACATATATGCAAATGAGCAAATACAGCATGAAGATAAGTTAATCTCTGCAGAAACAAAAATGAAATAAACCCATTCCCACTCATTTTTAAAACGTGTAACATAAAAACAAGGTTCCCAAACCACTAGAACACAAGTTTACATAAATATTTCTGAAAATTCAAAAAGAAAAAACAGCAATGCCAAAAACAAAATGCAGTTAACAAGAAAGAAAGAATACATATGACATTCAGATTTCCAAATTCGTGACTAGTGTGAATGTAAAAGAGTTAATGCTTATATATATAAATATATCTGCATTTATATTTTTTTCAATTTTTTTAATGAATATGTACTATTTTCTTTCTGTCAATAATAACATTAAACGACAAACAAATTTAAATGCAATCAAAACAGTTATCATTGGGGGAATATAATTATTTAAATGTGCATGTAAAAATAGGTGTATCTCTAAATGCACACTTCAAGAAATTAGTTACTAAAAATCTGAAAGAACATTGTTAAAGTGCAAAGTATTTCAGTTGACCTCAAAATAAAAAAAATAATAAAAAAAATAAAAACTGCTAGAGAGTTTATGCAAGTAGCAATTGATAGTCATTCAAAATATTTCTTTAATCTAAGACTTATTTATTTTTATGAAATAATAAATTATCTTAAATTTATTAGTGCCAAAGAAAAAAATGACAATAGTTTACAAGAAAAGGGGTGGTTGGGAACAATTAAAACCTTCAAAAATAAATAACTGTTAACCACAGGCACTGAATTCATTGATGGACAAAAGCAAATTACAGTGACATAATTACAGCTACTACAAGGTGACAAAGATTTCCTTTTTTTAACAATAAGATAAGGATCATTCCATCATTAGCTTTTTTGTCTAGGCATTATCACACCAGCACAAGCAATTAGAGCAAGTCAAAGGTTACTTTGTTCACTCAAAGATTGCAACTTTTTGGAATATTATTAGAAAAACAGAAAACTACCCAAATAACCCAGGAGCACATCATAAATAAAGATACTGTGGCCAAATGTCAATAATATTTGTTATTTACAAAAGTGCACTTCTATCTGATGTAATATATATACTGTATATTGTAACAACAATTATAGTTTCATAATCACATTCAAAAACATTAAGACTATTTTAGCAGCTATATTAATAGTTGTAGTAATAAGAACAATAATGTTATATACACACTACCAATAAATAAATGGCTTCAAAAATTGGTACCTTTTAAATATAAAAGGATCCTCTTTATGAATACTTTCTAAATGAAATTAAATTGAAACACAGTTTATATCTTGAGTGTCATTTTTTATTACCATTCATTTTCATTAATGTAATTTAAAAAATTGCTTCAAACAGTCAATATTAAATATATTTAAGTAATATAATTAATCTTAATGCCAAATGTTGAACTCTTTTTTCCAACAGCACAATGACTATGGAAAATAGGCCAGTGCAGAACAATGTTATGCAATTCAATAACAGTTATGACTGTGTGTTGAAATTTACATTGTAAAATTTTTATGTCAATAGAACACATTGTATGTGTGACACCAGTTATGCATTTATTCCTTCTTCATCAACTTTTACATCAGCCCACTGTCACAATATTTACCTTTCTTGACATTATCAATAATCTTGAGGATTGGCGACAATTTTAAAAATTGAATATATGATTCATTTCTTAACCTATCCAGTATTTTCAACAGTATAATAATTCCAAACACAGACCCACTTAAAAATTCAAGTCTTGAAAATACCAACAATTACACTTGATTACAACTTTATGGTATAAAACAAAAATAGAGAACATCTGCATAGTAAATTGATCACTTCTGTAGTTACGATTGATTAATAAAAAGGGAAAGCATGTGGTTAAGCTTAAAAATTTGAGCAATAGGTGAAGGAATTGTGGAATTAATAATCAACATTTATGAAAATTGGGAGAATTGCCTGTGGATAGATTATACACTGACTGGTTTCAGACAGAATGAGTTAGGCAAGAAAGTGTATCATCACCTGTTTAGATTAATGTGGTTTTAGACACAGCCATTTCAGAAGCTCAGAGAATTAAAGGTGACCGCATATGCTGATGGTATAATAATACAAGAGAAGACAGAACAGTATTTGGAAAGAGAATTAGGAAAATGATGGACTGAGATGGAGAAACATAGCCTGGAGATGAGTGTGGAAAAAACAACAATACTGAAGGTAGCAAAGCACATTGGTCCTTCAAAAGATATGTTACTCAAAAGAAACAAATTGGAATTGGTAGAGTGGTTTGTTTACTTGGAAAGCAAAGCAATTACCAGTGGAAAGATGCAGGATGAAATAGGACAGAAAAGAGCAAACAATTTTATCACCAGATCAAAGATATAATCTGGAAGTGAAATATAGGAACAAAAGCCAAAATCTTGCTTTATGAAGTATCGAACCATGTGTCTCTGAAACCTGGACTTGGACAAAGAGAAATATTAGTGAATTACATGTGGTAAATTCTTCTGAGAAGGATAGAGAAAATCACAAAAAATTAGAAATTAGAAATGAACTAATAGGGATTAAAAGTTGAAACATTGGAAGGGACATTAACAGTCACTGTGGCATGCCTTGACGGTAGGTAAGGGAAGAAAGCCGAAGTCAGCACTCTTAAAATAATGGGAAGGGAAGGAAATCTATCAGATGACCATGGTCAAGATGGATAGACCAGATGAAGGACATAGTGGCATAGAGACTCGATTGGAGACAAGTGAGTGGTGGAGGGAAAACCTTGGATTCAGCGTCAGACAAGGAAGAGGATATGCCGATTACATGGTGTATACCAAAAGTAGTAGGACTGATAATTTAATTTTTTTTATTGAAGATATGTTTACAATTCCTTTATCCTCTTCGAAATAGCACCCTTGGGCAGCTACACACTAAGAATTACGCTGATGCCATTCGCCATACGCCTTCTGGAAGTCAGATTCGGGGAAGCTGTTGAGAGCCCTCGTCGATGTTGCTTGAACAGCCTGAATAGAGTCAAACCGCTGTCCCTTCAGCTGCCTTTTCATCCGTATGAGTAAAAAAAGTCAGATGGAGCCAGATCAGGACTGTAGGCAGGGTGCAACAACGTGGCAATGTCGAATCGAGCCAACAGTTGCCTCATGACGGCGCGTCTTGGTATGGCGCATTGTCGTGATGCAGAGTCCAGTTGGCGGAGATGACTGGTAGGACGCGATTCACTCGGTCTCACAGGCTGGCTGGCACTTGCACGTAAAAGTTCAAATTGACAGTTTCCCCAGAGGAATCAAACTCCTTATGAATCACCCCGCAACGGTCAAAATACACGATGAGCATTGTCTTGATCTTTGATTTGTTCATGTAAGTCTTTGTTGGGTGGGAGGACGTGGAAGGCAACTGTTGGCCCAATTTGGCATTGCCAAGTAACTCCGATTTTCAAGAAAGGTGATCGAAGTGATCTTGGAAACTATCGTCCAATATCTATAACATCTGTTTGTAGTAGAGTTATGGAGCATATTATATGCTCGAATATTATGAAATTTCTAGACGATAATAATTTGCTTACAACAAATCAACACGGATTTCGGAAGAAAAGATCATGTGAAAAACAGCTGGCCCTATTTACAAACGACGCAATGAAAGTTATTGATGCAGGTTCACAAGTAGATGCCATTTTTTTAGATTTTCAGAAAGCCTTTGACTCTGTGCCACACAACCGCCTTTTAGCGAAGCTACGAGCGTACGGTATATCGGATCAGCTTTGTGAATGGATAAAGGATTTTCTAACTGGTCGGTCGCAGTATGTCATCGTTGAAGGAGAAAGTTCTTCTAATCTAGATGTTACATCGGGGGTACCTCAAGGAAGTGTAATAGGACCACCTCTTTTTTTAATTTTTATTAACGATCTCGGAGACAAAGTGAAAAGCCTTTTTAGATTGTTTGCTGATGATGTGGTTATTTATAGGGAAGTAAGGAATTTGGCCGATTGCTTAGAAATTCAGCGTGATTTGGATATTATTTTGGCATGGTGCGCTGAGTGGCAACTTACGCTAAATTGTAAAAAGTGCAAGACAATGAGCATAACTAACAAAAAGAATCCAATTGTTCAGAAATACGAGTTAAACAATTCAGTTATTGATATGGTCGATTCTATGAAATATTTGGGAGTAACAGTACAAAGGAACATGAAATGGGACTTACACATTAATTCGTTGGTAGGTAGAGCTAATTCTAGGCTGCGATTCATAGGTCAAATCTTGAAAAATTGTAATGAACAAACAAAGGAGATAGCGTACAAATCTCTTGTGCGTCCACATTTGGACTATTGTTGTGCCATTTGGGATCCGTTTCGTAAGGGGTTGATCGAAAGTATAGAGAAAGTACAGAGAAGAGCCGCTCGATTCGTGACCGCTTGCTACAGTCCTTATGAAAGCGTCACAGAACTGATTAGTAGACTAGGCTGGGAGTCTCTGGTAGATAGACGATGCACGTTTCGTTTAAACTTATTGGTAAACATGCGTACTCCCACTTTCACTCACGAGTGTAGTGAAATACTTCGTCCTCCAACCTATTTGAGCCGGAATGACAGGATAGATAAGATTAGAGAAATAAGGTGCCGCAATGATTCTTATATGAATTCTTTTTTCCCTCGTACCATTAGGGATTGGAATGCACAACAAAGAGATTAGCTTTGGTGCTGAGCACCCTCTGCCACCCACAGTTTTGTGAATTGCAGAGTATATATGTAGATGTTGCTACACCCCGCCTACAGTCACAATCTGGCTCCAATTGACTTTTGTTTTTTATTCCCACGGATGAAAATGCCGCTGAAGGGACAGCGGTTTTGACTCTATTCAGGACGTTCAAGCAGCATCGATGAGGGCTCTCAACAGCGTCCCCGAAACTGACTTCCAGAAGGCGTGCAGCCAATGGCAGCAGCGTAATTTTAAGTGTGTGGCTGCCCAAGGGTGGTATTTCAAAGAGGATTAAGGAATTGTAAACATATCTTCAATAAAAAAAAATTTAAAACATCAGTCCTACTACTTTTGGTATACACCATGTACTTATGGAAGTGGAAACATCTGATGATGATAATGTCATTAATAGATTGAACTGTAAATTGTTATGTTTTCTGGAAAGCCAGAATGCAATTAAGTGAAGTTTGACATGAAATTTGAACAGAAACATTGAGAATAAACTGTAAAAAAAGGGCCCAAATTCACATAACAAGACATGAAGGTGATGAAGTGTCTATTCTCACTTCAAAATGTGTGAAAAACTCTCTTATTATTTTAACAACTTCATTTTTGATTTCCAATTTTAGTTATCTATTGAAATCTACTTTACCTAGATTAATCCTCCTCCCCCCCTTTCCCACTTGAATTCCAGCTATTTGTTATTGCAACATCTAAGAAAACAATACTATACTCACATAATGTGACCACTGAAATAAAATGATTGTGCAACTGGTATAAATCCTTCACTCCAAATAAAATTTTAAAAGGCTTTTTATCACCAATAAACACTAGCTAAGCAAACTCCTTGCTCTTCTGAAGTATATCAATGTTGACAGTTACTCTCTCCTAAGAGACATTGAATGTGTACAGCCATTGATTGTGCTGCACAGCTTTACGTGATGTTTAACACAGTAAAATTGTATCTAAAATATATGCCATTTTCACACAACATTGACTACTGGAATAAATACATTACCTACACAGTTCAATGCACTACTTAATTTCAAAGCCCATATTATATACATACAGCAGCATAAATATGTGAGAAATGAGAATGGCATACATGGCTTACTGGAATAAAATGAGCACAGTAATTAATAATGGCTGACACTGACATCAATGCAAAACTACAAATACAAGGATCACACAACGATCAAGTTAAAACTACTAAGCCACAAATAATTTCAACACAGATAGTAGTTACTACTCATTTGAAAAAAGAGAGAGATTATAAAGCTGCTGTTTGCGTAAATATCCAAATTCTATAATTATATAATTTTATTCATATTCATGGTTAATAAACAATTATACCTGATAAACAATTGATTATTAATACCCATTTAACATTCACAGCAGGAGGAAAGTTCTAAAACAGTTGGGCAACTTTATATTTTGACTGTAATTAATGTAAGAATGACTTTATCAGGAAATAAAAGATAATATTTTCTTTAATAATTTAAGTTCATAAAACCTTTTAATCGTTAATATTGTTATAATGAAGTAACATTGCATAAGTTAAACACATTTCAGAAATATTACTAACATCTTGTGCATAGTTAAGCAAGCACCTCAGTCCCTTGTTGGCTTAAAAACTTAGAAAATCAGGGCGATTTACACTGCACATAAAGGCAAATGATAATTGCTTAAACCACTAACTGTTAAGTTAGATACAACAGTTTGTAACCAAACATCTATTTTATTCCACTAAAAGCAGCATGTTCAGGGCACAAAAACATGCTAAATATGTCAAAAAATTTGTCCACTTGCAAGTATTTCATAATTATTTATTAATAGACATTTTTAGATTTATTTATGTCATAAATATCTTTGCATACACCACAGATGATGGCAGGAGGGCTAAGACAAGAACATAAAACACAAACACACTTTACATTATTATGGTATATACCTTAATCATGGTTAGAAGAGGAGACACAGCATGGGGATAGGACGCGTACACACCAAGACTCGCCACAAGAATCATGTGGCAAGTCTTGGCATATACACAACTGAGTCTCTTGCCCAATGGCATTGAGTACCATGGCAAATTCATCAGATGGGGCTACCATGAGTGCCAGATCTAGGGGAGGCATGGGAGCATGGTTGCTGGGGGGGGGGGGAGGACAAGCTCGGACACCCAATTTATGGGCAGGGGCTGCTGAACGGGTTGGCAGGGGGCCATGACATTTCAATCTGCCTCTCCTGCCACTCTATTGTTATGCCACTGCTCTTCCCACATGTCCTCCACTACTTAAGACTTATACCAAAATATTGTAAAGCTTGTTCTAGTTTTCGTATCCATCACAACCCACCAGCCTTCATTATGGGAAGTGACTGGTTTACTTTCCCTGTTCTTTCTTATTTTCTATGCCTAATAGCATTTTCATTGTCACCATTATCAACTAAATCTCTTTGTGTTAGATTCAGCTTGAATTATAAAAACGATAGTTCCAAGGAAAGGTGAAATATACCAACCACTCAGCAAAGTTGATGTGATTAGGGCTTTGACAAGTTGCGGGCATATTCTAGCTTTCTTTGTGTATTACAAAGGGAAAGTAAACCCATGGTTATCCCAGATCACTCCAGGCGAATGCTGGCATGGTTCCTCACATTAGCCCATGGGCACCTCTTGCCATATCCTGTATATCCCTTCCAAACTATTACCCTTTCGGATAGGTGCAGTGTACCCTCCACCACACACTTTTAGTGAATCGCGGAGTAATAATAATAATAATAATAACTAGACCCAAGGAATGACACAATGTTTCAGTATTGAACTTATTCTTGCAAATAGACAAGACACTTAGCAACGAGGTCAGATGTAATACCACCATCATTCACTGAGTGAATGGTGAATCTGGGAGCAAGGCAAGTGTGGCTCGAATGGCATTGAAGATGGTTGAGAAAATAAATAATTAATAACTCTAGAGAAATATCATCGTCAGAAATGAGAGAACATCATCGAAGTAACGAATGTAAGAGGACATTAATACGAACAGAAAATATTAAATTCAAGATTTGTAAATTATATATATCTGTGTGTGTGTGTGTGTGTGTGTAAAATAAATCCTGTGTCTACTGGAATGGTCTTATTAGAGATTGAGGTCAGGATGATATCTGGTACAAAGGATATGTTGGTAAGCTGGCCCCCATTTGCGGAGTAGAGGAGAGGTTGAGTGTATAATACACATAGATATATGGTAAAAATGAAATAATAATATTTAATTAAATTGCAATGGAGCGCACACTCCGGTGGTAATGTCCCTACACACCCATCTTCCCCAGCACCCACCTACACTTGCCCTCCACAAATTTTAACTTTAAATTCTTTCAACTTTTTTGGTAAATTATTCATCATTTTCTTGGTAACTTATTCCAATCCCTGACACCCTTACCTAAAAAAGAGAATCTCCAACACGCTTATGGACACTAAGTAGTGGAAATCAATTACTATTTAAAGCAGTCACCTACAGCACCCACTCTCCACAATGTTCTACTTGGTCATGAATGGATAATACCAGAAAATTTCATTATCTTTTGTGTTCGTGTCCATTAAGTATGTTGACGCCAACCACCTATCATCTAAGGTAAATCTATATTTTATTTTTCTAATACTAAATGAGAAATAGATTTTTTTTTAATACTATATAGGAAAGGGAAAGCAGATCCACCACTAGCCATAGATGAAGGCAGGAGGAACACAATTAAGGTACAACAAAATAGGACTAACACAATTTTACAATATTTTGGTTTAAAACTTTATTCATACAGAGAGAATGAGCCATTTTTAAGGGAGGTGTGTACATACCAAGCCTAATATCATGACTCCATCGAACTATTTCTCATCCAGTATTGAAAAAATAACAAGGAAAACAAGCCTATGAATTAGGTAGGGGAAGATATGATTTCTGGCTATCTTACTAATACTGAAATATCTTTTTCTGATGTCCACAGAATGAATGAACAAACAAAATAAATATTTTGAGCTAAATCACCTTCAAAGTTACCCCATTCTCAGAGAACCATCAAAAAAACAATCAAGCAAGAAACAGACCAGTAATTTCATAAAGCTAATTTTTCACAACAATCATATCAGGCAGACATTTTTCAAGATATTTTTTTCCATTAGTAATGAGATCAATTTGCGGAAAATTATGTAGTTTTAATTTCCTACTTTTTTACAGATACAGTTGTTTCACAACAATGAAAGGACACATGATAAATAATTCACACATTTGCAGTCATCTTAAGACAATATTAGGTCTATGAATATAACACTATTATTTATTCCATTTCTTTTTTATATAATAATCTCAAACCAAAATCAAGAAATGTGTAACCTGTAGCAAAAATCATAAAATTTTGAGTTTTTTTTTCTTCTATTTAAATATTCAAGTGTTTTAACTTCAAACACAAATCAGTAAACTTATAGTTAAACAAGAAGATGTACCAAAATATCTCAAAACACAGTAGAGATTTAATTGGGAAGCAGGAAGAGAAGGAACTCAAATTTGACTCCTCCTTATACATAAAAAGAAAAAATCTCCTATTCACTAAATGAAATATTTAAGAGAGAAACAATTCTGAAAACAGTTTCATATTTCCCTGCAGATTAATTATGAATGAGTGCCAAAAGCATACCTCAATATTTCCACATAAATGGAAAAAATTGTGTGTCCAATTAAATACGTTGGACCGCTCCCTTGTCACGCATTTTCACTACAGCTCCTCTAAGGACCAACAATCTCCACTTCTGGGCGCAGAGCAACGAAGTTCTCAAGTGCACCTGGAGTCACGTTGCAACCCCTGAGATCAAGCTGTCGCAACGAAGCAACCAGGGCCAGGTAGCGCACACTGGCATCCGTAACATAAGAGAATCTATAAGCAAAAAAAAAAATCAGTTGTCAGGAATGTTACAAATTGTGACATTTAGAATACAATATAATTAAACAAAGGAAAAAGGTAATGGCTTTAGGCAATATAAATTACAAGGAAAGAGAAAATGACTCATCACTCACCAAAGTTGAAGGCAGCGACAGTTTTAAATCTTATTCATGTTGATGAGAATGAGTCATGTGGCTCGAGAGGTGTGCACATGCCGAAGTTTCCTACATAAAATATTGTTTATTCTTGTGTTCGTGATATATGTTCTCCTCCCGTCGCTGCCTTCAACTTTGGTGAGTGATGAGTCATTTTCCCTTTCCTTGTAATTTAGAATAGAATATATGTGGTTTGTTCAAAAAGTAAGGTGACTTTCTGAATTTCGCCGGATACATACAGTCGATTTTTTTTTTCTTTCTAATTTTGGTATACTTATCCTGCACATACCTTCACAGTTTCAACTATATAGCATTCTTTGCATTGTTTGTGAGAGGCATAATTGTTAGAAGTGTTGTGTGCTAGACAATTTTCTCTTGTTGAAAAAATGGATCAAAGAGTTTGCATAAAATTTTGTGTAAAAATTGGAATTAAGTGCTCCAAACACTTGAAATGTTGACAGTGATATATAATGAATTTACTTTGAGTAAAAAAAAAAAAATTTTTTCAGTGGTACAAGCTCTTCCAAGCTGGCCGAGAAGATGTCAATGACGAACCTTGTTCTGGATACCCCAAATGATGAAAATGTTGAAGAAGTGAGAAAAATGGTATTTGCGAATTGTTGAATCACGATTAGAGAAGTTGCTGATGAAGTTGTCATCTCGGTTGGCTCGTGCCATGCAATTTTTTCAGATGTTTTGGGCACGAGACGTGTGTCAGCAAAGTTTGTTTCGAAACTGCAGAATTTTGACTAGAAGAATGATCGCATGAGCATCATTCAGGAGCTATTGAATGACATCAAAGATAATCCTGATTTGCTCAAAAGGGTCATAACTGGTGACAATTCATGGGTATATGGTTATGATGTTGAAACTGAGGCCCAATCATTCCAATGCAAGAGCCCAGAAGAGCCAAGACCGAAAAAACCACACCAAGTACGATCTAGGGTCAAGGTTTTGTTCACTGTTTTCTTCGATTACCTTGGCATAGTCCATCAGGAGTTTTCACTACAGGGTCGTATGGTCAATAAGGAGTATTACCTTGAAGTTATGTGCCGTTTGAGAGAAGCAATAAGAAAAAAACATTCAGATTTGTGGGAAAAGAATTCATGGCTTTTGCATCACGACAATGCACCTGCTCACTCATCATTGCTTGTAAGTGATATTTTGGCCAAAAACAACATCACAATCATGCTTCAGTCAACATATTCACCGGATTTGGCCCCATGTGAATTTTTCCTGTTCACAAAATTGAAGAGACCAATGAAAGGATGAAGATATGCAACAATTGCGGAAATAAAGACTGCATCGCTGGAAGAGCTCAAGGCTCTACCAAAAAGTGCTTATCGCAAGTGCTTTGAGGATTGGAAAAAACATTGGCACAAGTGTAGAATATCTGAGGGGGATTACTTTGAAGGGGTCAGCATAAATACTGATGAATAAATAAATATTTTTTGATAAAAATAAAAAGTAACCTTAATTTTTGAACAAACGTTGTACATAAAAAAACTCACAATGGTTATTCTTTCATGCGGTGAAAGTAAGTTATGTATTACATATGTTTATACCATGTTACCGAAATAATTTGTTCTAGCAAAACTAAGCAATCCAAAACACATTACAAAGTTTTACTTATCAGCATGAAGTAACTCTTCGAGTAGTCTGAGAGGATTATGTGTTATCAGGAGAGTGTTTTGGGGTTATAAGAGATTTCTTTCTGCATCCCCAACTTTTAATAACTTTTACTCACTTTTCAGGGGCAATGCTAAAGCACAAGGCCATGAGATGACCTGGATCAATTTCTTCTCCTACAACACCCTTTCAGTACATCGTTGCCAGAAAATTAGTGGTGTATTACAATAATTCAGTAATCACAGGATGAATCAAATGAAGAAGAGATCAAGACTAGGCTGAAAAATGCTAAAAGTATCTTATCCAAATAAAGCAGGTTCTAATGCAATGTCATAATGAACACAATAGCTAAGATTTGGAAGAGACAGAGGACTGAATTAAATCAATCAATACTAACAAAACATAAAAAAGAGTAATTAATTAATATATCTGGCTGTAATTTCATTGGTACAATCATTACTTTTCCCAACTTCCTCCTGAATGTCATGTCTGAAACCAACTATTCACCTAACAAACTGGGTTTAACTATTATAGTTCCTTTTTCTACAAGAACAACACAACATAAAGCCTAGAATACATTACTCATAAACTTTTAATCATCCTAAGAAGAGAGGAAAAAATCAGTACAAGTAAAAATTGTCTCCAGTAGTACAGTATTGAGCGAAACCTTAGTCCTAGTGTAGACTGTTACCATCTGAAATGTTACCCCTCCACCACTACCTCCCAATTTTGTTTCTCATTGTTTTAGGTGGCTTTGAGTGATGTGTTTGTTGAGTTGTGCATGAGAGAAGCAAGAAGGGACAGGATGAAACCTTACATTTCCAAATGACTCCAAGGAGACTGTCACGTTTAACATTCCTATCAAATGGACATACCACCATCAACAGTTTCATACGCCTTAATTTCATATGTATTTTGGAAGGATTTGGAATTTAACCAAGAACTTTGGTACACAAATTGAGTGATTTAGATTCATGCAGCAACACCTCTCTTATCCTTCCATTACAGCCTCAAGCAATGAAAATTTCCTACATCACTGGGAATTAAATTAGCTGACTCCATACAATGGCCACACATCACCATGGGGTCACAATGATCTCAATCAACAGTACAGGCATTCCAGTAGTATGATTCACTACATTTTAAGTTTTGATTTCAGATGTAAATTTCATCCCTCGGAATCCAGGTACAGATTTTTTTAAATATATTTTGCTTACGGCCACACATCACCATGGGGTCACAATGATCTCAATCAACAGTACAGGCATTCCAGTAGTATGATTCACTACATTTTAAGTTTTGATTTCAGATGTAAATTTCATCCCTCGGAATCCAGGTACAGATTTTTTTAAATATATTTTGCTTACGGCTTTACGTCTCGTCAACGTCGAGGTCATTAGAAGTGGGAAAGGACTGGGGGCAAGGAATGAGCAGGAATTCAGCTATGGCCATCTGAAGGAAACATCCTGGCATTCACATCAGTGATTTGGGGAAACCATGGAAAACCTACATCTGGACGGCCATACGATAATTCAAACTCACATCCTCCCGAATGCAAGGCCAGAGTGTTACCACTCATCCACCACGCTTGGTCATTTACATATTGTTTAATTCAATCTTTCCACATTATCGTAGCAACTATCTAATCGCTGATTTGAGAGTAATACCAAAGAGAGGGACAGATGTAGATTAAAAGCCAAGGTTTCACGTCTTCTATTAAACCAAAATTTGCACACAAATTAAATAAGTAAAAAAAAAAATGCAAAGAAAAGGACTTCATACCAGTATTGCACCAACAGGAAATTAAATATGAAGCAATTTAGCAGACTTAAAACAGCATCCTGATAATTTCCATTTAATATGTCCACATACTTTTATTAATGGAGGATTTACGATTACTAAGACTTCCACGGCCGTCATTGTTCATGATTTATAGCTTTTTGGGTTATGCCGCGTTCTTTATTGAAATACCTGAGCTTTCAGCTGGTATCCTACAGTCTTCTTCAGAGAAACAGGCTTCTTCAGAGAAAAAGGCTGTAGGATACCCGCAGAAAGCTCAGTTATTTCAATAAACAACGCGGCATAATCCGAAAAGCTATTAATCAATAGAGGATTTATGCCTAAAAATTCCAAGGTGGCCCCAAAATTTTTGTGAATCTGAGCAATCTTCTAGCCCTCTTGCGTGGTTAGTTATAGTAATTTCTTATCATTTAAATTTGCTAATTAACATATGCATGTCTCATTGTAATCAAACACTCACCTCATTTGTATACCACAAACAGTAATAATAAAAATCTGATGCAATTGAGCCATACACAGCTCTAAATCGTACAAGAATTTCAAAACCTCAAGTGAGATTTCCATTTAACCCTCCCCCTTGGTGAGGTTTCGTGAGATTTCACTGGAGCTCCCCCCCCCCCCCCCCATTTCACCTCACGTAATTAATGCACACCCCTTTTGCCAGAGCGAGTTATTAAATGGTGCTAAATAAGGTAATAACTACTCGAATTGATGAAAAAGTGATTTGCTGAGTAGAAGAATTCTTAAAAGGGACAAAACAAACAGCTAAGGAAATGCAGTATCAAAAGAAGTGGAAGTGAAAATGGAAGTGCTACAGGTAAGTGTATTTGGACCATTGCTATTCATTACTCTAATGAATGATTGTGTTGATGGTTTACTATCAGAAGTTATGTTGTCTGCAGATGATGTAAAGCTATATAATAGGATCAAAACAGTAGAAGACTGAACAGCTGTAGGGTGATCTGTACAGGAAATCTAGTTAGGTAGGTCAACATCAGATGAAGATAAATGCAAAGAAGAGTCAGCTTATTAGCTACACAGAAAAAAGTAAAGGTTGATTGTGATTATCAGGTGGAGAAGAGTTTCTTGTTGAAGACTTGAAATGTAAATAACTTGCCATAACATTTGATAACAAACTCAACTGAGCAGGACACACTGGAAAGGTAAGAGGAAAAGGTTTCAAAATCCTTTGCATGTTGGAGAGAGTGCGATGAGGGATGTACCAGAGAAGTAAGGAAATTGGTTACCAAAACTTTGGTCAGACCATTGCATGAATATAGTGGTTCAAAATGGGACCCATAATTTGTGTGTCAAATACAGGAGTTGGAGGGGATGCAAAGAGAAGCTACTAGATTTGTCTCTGAAAATGATAAAAGAGTTAGAATGGGATTCATTGGATTTTTTTTAAATTACTTAACGTCTTTTAACAGTGAGGTGTTTAGAGATGGGAAAGGTTGGGGGGAAAGGAATGGGAAGAAATTCGACCATGGCCTTTTGAAGGAAGCATCCGGCATTTACCTGAAGTGATTTTGGAAAGCGTGGAAAACACAAATCTGGATGCCCGGACAAGAATGCGAACCGTCATCCTCTTGAATGCGAGGCCAGAACGCTAACCGTTACGCCACCATGCTCGGTGATTCATTGGAAGACATGTGCAGGGTGAAGGAAGTCACTGGAGTGTACATCGCATACATGTGATGAGGATGGATAGATAATAGTGAAAGAATTAAGAGAGGTGTATTGAAGGGAAAATATGACCATGGCCACAAGCTGGCACTGGATTTCTGAAATATGACTGTGGAAAAATTCTCTTTCATAGCTAAGGAGTCAGGAACAGGAACAAATAACCAAAAGAAATGATGAATAATTTACCAAAAACACTTGAAATTTCTAGAGGGCAAAAGGAGAATGGTACAGGAAAGGGGAAAAATTGGTGTGTAGAGAAACTGACACCGGAGTGTATGCTCCATAACAGTTAATTTAATTGCATATCATTTCTCATGAGGATGGATAAAAAACACACAATTGTTTAACCACCCCCTGATTTTAAAAACTCCTGTTGAAAAATAAAGAAAAAAAGAGTAATATAAGCTACACTTCAATCCAAAGCAAAGTATAGTGGTTTCTGCAGTTCAAGGAAAAATACCTAATCTATGAAATGATTTATAATACTCCCACCTAAAATATAATTATAATTTCAACTCAAACTCAAATTAGCAAATTTATATACAAGATCCATCCAATCATGCATACTTACCCTCTTGCAACAATCCTGCGCAGCTTTGGATTGTGTTCACCTGTGGGAACCCCCACCATGCGCACCACAACTACTCCAGGAGCGACCCGTGTTCCGTTACCAAGGGAACACAGTCCTGTGTCTGACACAGAGTCTGTCAAACTAGGGTTGTTATCCTCATTGACAGCTGGCTCTGCCTGCAACAAATTGGAAACTTGCTTATGTGACTCGAAACATTCTCCTAATCTAAAATAGTTTTAATTCATAACTAATTTAACTGGTGCCAATTAGCCTGTAGTTAAAATAAATATTCAAATCAAAGAGTGAGTCAAATTTTCTTTCAATACACAGTACTATGCTAGATTAAAAATAAATAAGAGAGGAAGATGTACAGATGAATTTTTTCAATGTAATAGGGCTTTCATGAAGAAGGAATATACCCCCCCCCCCCCCCGCCAAAAAAAAAAAAAATGTAAAGGAGTTATTTAAATGTTGTGATAGATTGAAAGATCGTGTATAAGAAAATAGAGGAAAAAGAATCAGGAAAAAATATAGGGAAGTATCAACTTAAAAGTAGGAGTAGAGGAAGCAGTTAGATAAAAATAGAAAGGTTGTAAAAAAAAATTTGCTACACCCAGCAGAAATTAAAAGGGAAGAGTAGGGATCACAGGACTGATCTGCCAGTTGTATAGAACATGTTTTACATGGAAGACAAACTATAGGATATAAAGTAATGAATTCACTTAATAAGGCAGAACAGAAAATGTCCAATGAAATAACATAGAAGAAGAAAAAAGAACAACAGGTAGATTACTATAAAAGACTAGTGTAAGCCTGTAACCTTTTTCTTCACATCATCACGCAACTGGAATAGTTCCTCTTTTTACAGTCCAAGATTATAACAGGTTGAACTGATCTAGCCAAATACAAACTTCACCTGTGTTTCACCCTTAAGGCTTGGTCAAACAGAGCGCAGACACGGTGGTCTGATAGCAGTCCGCCAAAGTTGTAGTGGACAAACAGAGAGCGGGCAGCTGAAGTGTGGACCAGTGTTGAAGCAGTCATAGACGAAGGAAGGAATAATTCTTTATTTTATTTTTGTCTGCCCCCTCCTTATTAACATGTCTAGCAGTTCATCTGATGAAGAAGAATTGCTTCTTCAGCTCGCTTTTAATAGTTCAAGGCGAAAAAGTCAGAATATACTTCTCAAAACTAACCTGTCACCTAAACCATTACCACGTCCATTCCTCACATATTTTTAGGCGGTGAAGGATTCAAACTACAAACTTATTTAATGCATCCTTTTGCAAAAACTACAATTGTAAATGAAGCAAAAAAAATTCCATATACATTTTTATAGGGCACGAAATGTAGTAGAAAATTCCTTGGAAATTTAGATCAGACGTAGCATATATTTTTTAGGCCTATTGAGTTGGATGTACAGTCCCTGGCCATATTATTAGACGCACTGCAAATCTTTAGTATTATTTGTAATAATTATGTGTTGAGTACTATTTATCATGCAATTAATCATAAAATTTATATCAGTTATTTGGGGCACTTAGTTCATTGTTGAATTTTATGTCTATTGTTACTATTTGACATTGGATTGTTGACTTATTGTGGTTATCAGTGTGCATAGTACAGTGTACAGGTACAGACCTGTTCAGTGACGTTCTCGCGTGTAACTGCTCTGTTTCTTTGTTCACTTTTATTATCATTTGTGAAATATCGACATCACAAGTGATTGTTTAATAACCAGATATTACTGATTGTGACCTTTAAAAATGGGTAAAGGAGGAGATATTACACCACATAAAAAAAGCAGAAGTCAAAGCCCTCGTTAATACAAAAATGTATTCCAATCGGGAAATTTCATGAAGGTTGAAATTATCTGTCGCTAGCTTGAGGCGCATAAAGAAGAAAATTGATTCAGGTGAAGAATTGAGCCCCAGAAGGAAGAATAAATGTGGAAGAAAGCCAATTTTCACCCTAAGGTCAGAAAGATTTCTCAAAAGAATTTGTCTAGAAAACAGATTTGCAACAACGAAACAGATAAAATCTCAACTGGAAGAGGCTAATGTGAATTCATCTGAATGCACTGTTCGCAGAAAGTTGAAGGACATTGATTTCAAGGCTTGTCGACCTGCTAGAAAACCCAAGTTAACAGCCGCAATGAAAACAAAATGTCTGCAGTGTGCCAAACAGTGGTGTGATAAGGATGTGGACTTCTGGTGATCGGTAATTAACTTTAAAATTATTATTTATGATATGATAGATGCTACGTACATTTATTCATAAGATATTAATTAAGTTTCTTGATTTTTACTGGTATGCTTCAGCAATGAAAGCATGTTTGAAATTTTAAGTAACAAATGTCAGCATGTGTGCCGTCGAAGAGGAGAAAAATTCCATCCCGACTGCTTTATTCAGAACATAATTATTTGGTCTGTCATCAGTGGCAAGGGTACAGGACGTCTTTATGTGGTTAAAGGCATAATGAGGCAAGACCAGTACAAAGAAGTCTTGCAAAAACGGTTAATACCGCAGGTCAGAGAATGGTTCCCGAATGAGGAACCATTTATTTTTATGCAGGATGGCGCTCCCTGTCACACAGCCAGGTCGGTAAAAACCTTTCTGAAGGAACAAAATATCCCCCTGTTAGACTGGCCAGGTAACAGTCCCGACATGAACCCCATAGAAAATATATGGGAACTCATGGAAGAGGGAGATGGCAAAAGATGTCATCATGACAAAAACGCAGCTATTGGAGAAGATCATCCATGTGTGGTATCATCATCCACAAATGCAGGGACCAACTGTACAATCCTGCATCAACAGCATGCCGCGTCGTATTAAGGCTCTCATAGCTGCAAAAGGTGGCTCAACAAGATATTAAAACAAATGTTTTCATTTTCACAATATTTTAATATTTTGTTGTGATTATTTGAAATAAAATATTTTCAACAAATACTGTGTTTTATTTATTTGTTATATGACCTGTGTCATGAATCAGACTACACATAATAATTTTATTGCAATTTATGTATTATAAAACTTATATAGTTAGCCACAAATCAAAATTTGCATAAAAACTGTAGTGCGTCTAATAAATTGGCCAGGGACTGTAGATAGCGCAGTCCATGTTGTCAAAGCTACATGTTGCCTTCACAATTTCTTAAGAAATTACACAAAACAGTTCACTGAAACTGAACTACAAGGTGTTACAATAATAACAAATCAACATGCCAATGCTTTCTCAACCACAAGTCGATTGAGAGAAAGAGCAACACATGCTGCCTATGTGGTACGAAACCATTTTCTAAATTACTTCAACATCATAAATTCATTTTAATTTTATAATAATTATACCAGTATATTATTGTATCTATGGGTTATGGAAAATAAAACATGCTGTACAAAATAAATAAATGTATACTTATTAGTCTGATTGAGTTTTTCAGCTATTTCATTCCATATTTCTGCTTTCTTGGCATGTTTTTGTACTTGGAATGCCGAGAGTCATATAAAAACGAATATTCTCAAACGAACTGCACGAGACTTTCTGTCTCATCCGCCATTGCCCACCGCGGACTCTGTGGAATTCACAACCTGCCACCTGCTCGCCGCGAACTGGGCTTCCGCTGTGCTGTAGGCCACGCTCTGACTAGGATGAAGCAATACTATGTACCACAGAGTCCACGTGGACTGCCCGCGCTCTGTTTGACCGGGCCTTTAGGGTGAATAAAATCTCTCGAGCTTGAAGAACTCAGAATTAATAGCTGTATTAAACACAGACATAGATGATCACACTATCATCTAATTGTTTTAAAGGTCATGGTTGCTACACTTGAACTTGGTGAAATACTAACTTAACTTGTCTTTGATCAAAGAGATTCACTCTGTAAAAATTGAAGGAATTTTTGTTTAAAGAGAGTATGCAACTACTTCGAAGGCATCATATTGTTTTTAATTGAGGCTGGGCAAACATTCATCTCTAAAAGCCAGAGAACATAAAACAGATTCCAGATTATTAAACAGTTGAGCAACTATGAAGAAATTAATTGCCAGAATATTAACATATTTGATCTGATGTCCATGTTCAATAATTTAATAAATCACATACAGTATACATGAACAAAGATCATTAACAAAAGTGGTCTGTGAAATACATAAAAAAGCAAATAAACTGTACTGTATAAACTTTTACAAGCAGCAAGATTAGTGAAAGTTTTAATTAAATTTATATTTAGCCTAGGCCATAATGGAAATTGGCATTCGTGGTTACAGCAGAGACCATGAGTAATTTAAATTTTTTAAAGTAGTTTTCATTAGTGACACATTAGAGAAAAGTATTCCCATGTTTTTTTTTCAGTCCTGAATTTTATTGTTATTTTTTTAACTAAGAAATGCTACAAAAAGCTAACTTAATGAATGGACTATGAAAATTAATTTGATAGCAGTTCTTAGCAATTAAATTGTGGACAAAACCTCAAATTTCTTCTAATATCATCTCCATTTGCTGTTAATTTTCGAGTGAAGGCTGGTGCGTAACGTTACCTTTCTCAAGCTGATAGCTATTGAGGTAAGTGAATGAGTATTGGAAATTATATTGTAGATTATGGTATGATGAAACCAAACTGAAAACAAAATAACTGCAAGAAATATAGATGATAATAATAATATTTAATTAAATTGCAATGGAACGTGCGCTCCGGTGGCAATATCCCTACACACCCATCTTCCCCCTTGTGAGAAAATAATTTGCACTGGCGTTCGTCAAACCTTCATTCTCAACTTTAAACGTGTTCAACCTGGTCGCCACTTAGCTTGATAAACCCCCAAACTAAGAAAGGTAATACATAACAAAAGTCACAAGCCTATGCTGGTAGATAAACACTATATTCTTCAATGTTAAGCAAAGGCACAAAACTGAATTGGTATCATACAATGTTTCCAAAGATAAAAATGCAGTTTCCATTAACCGATCCAGCCAGACCAAACCCCATTGTTCAAAACACAACTAACTGACACATAAAAGCAGATAAAATTTCATCACACACCCTGAAGGTTAAACTGTTACTTAAGTTATTTCACAGCAACACATGCTACCTCAGAGCTACATAGTCACGCCCTTACTGTTTGCAATGGACTGGACGCATCTACCTTGCGCCAAAATAACACGCCATGGAGTGTGGTTACTCTTATACTGATTTTGCGTGACTGGCTAGCCGACTGGGACCGAGGAAAATTGAGGGCTGCTATATATACATATATATTTATAAACCCATGGGATGCGAAGTCTGACAAACTGATCAGATGTCCTTACTCAAGCTATGAAGATTGCATCAGATTTTTTACCTTGATGAATTAAAATATTTCTATCACTCTGAAAATCTGACAGTAGCTAGATCCTTAAAAAAAAAAGCTTTAATATTAATCCTTATAAAAAATTTAGTAGCTGTAATAGTTTGGCCGTAAAAAAATCATTTTCTGAGCTTCCCAAAACCTGTTAATAACTTTTACAATTTTACAGTTATGAAGCTGAAATAAGTGATTTGCTGGCTAGAAGAATTTTTAAAAGGTAGAAAACAGAAAGTTAGGGTAGGAAATGTAGTATCAAAAGAAGTGGAAGTAAAAATGGAAGTGCCACAGGGTAGCGTATTGGGACAATTGCTATTCATTATTCTAAGAATAATTTTGTTGATTGTTTACTATCTGAAATTAGATTGTTTGCAGATGACATAATGCTATATAAAAGAATCAAAATGATAGAGGATTGTAAACAGTTGCAGGGCAATCTGGACAGGATATCTACGTAGTTGGGTTGGTAAACATGGGATGAAGATAAATGCAAAGAAGAGTCAGCTTATTAGATACATAAATAAAAAACAAAAGGTTAATTGTGAATATAAGGTGCGGAAAGAATTGCTTGCTGAAGACTTGAAATGTAAATATCTTGGCATTACATTTGATAACAACCTTAACTGGGCAGGACACATTGGACAGGTGGTAGGAAAAGGTTTCAAAATTCTGACTTGTTGGAGAGAGTGATGAGGGTATGTACGAGAGAAGTAAAGGAATTGGGTTACAAAACTTTGGTCAGACCATTGCTCGAATATGGTAGTGTAGTATGGGACCCTCATTTTACGTATCAAATACAGGAGTTGGAGAGGGTGCAAAAAAGGGCTGCTAGATTTGTTTCTGGAAATTATCGCAGAATGCAATCAGTGACGGATATGATAAAGGAGATGGAATGGGATTCATTGCAAGACAGGAGGAGGATGAGGAGAGTTATGGGAGTGTACAGGGTGTATACTGGTGATGAGGAATGGAAAGATATTGGAGTAGGTATGAAAAGTAGTGCATGAATGGGAAAAGATGACCATGACCACAAGCTGGCACTCGATTTCAGGCACAAGGGTGTGGGAAGATTCTCTTTTTTAGGTAAGGGTGTCAGGGATTGGAATGAGTTACCAAGAGAAATGATGAATAATTTACCGAAAATGTTGAAAGAATTTAAAGAAAAAATTTGTAGAGAGCAAATGTAAGTGGGTGCAGAATAGGAGGAAGATGGGGGTGTAGGGAAATTGTCACCGGAGCCTATGCTCCATTGCAATTAAATTAATTAATTACTAAAAGAATTTAGGTAAAAAAAAAAAATTGATGTGAAGATTACGGCGTAGACAAATTGTTAACAGTGCATATACTCCACCACAATTAAAATTAGTAAAAAACTAATTAGCTATCAGTACAGTTATCACTCACATGATTACCACAGCAAGCATGCCTGCTTGAGGCAGGTGGGGGGGCTGCAACGCCCTCCAGTACCCCAGCAGCCACAGGCTGCCCCTCCCACACAGTTGCGCCCTTCGCCAGACACAGACGGGCGTCCACGCAGATTGCCACGTCGCACGACCATCTCCGACTCAGACTCCGTGTCTGAGGAGCCCACACTGCCCGATCCGGGCCGTTCCAGCAGCAGTTCTTCCAGACGTTGCAGCAGACTAAAGCAGCCCACTTCAGGATCTCCAACTGGTGTCTGACGCAGATCTAGCACCTGCCACAACAACAACAAAACAATCCATCTTCTTTAATCTGTGGTGCTAAATTGTTCAATTTAAGACACCAAGCACCATATCCTACGAAAACAATCGAGGAATAGTGGATTTCAGCACGTTGGCTGTACTCCTCCCTTAACACACTTATTTTCAATGAAGCTGATGCATAATTGTTTGATAAAGCTATCCGAAAAGATATTAGTAAATTATGATTTTATAGATTACTGTTGCAATCATATAAAAAAATACTGGAGTTTAAATTACAGAGGAAACAGATCTTTATCATGTGAGCTACAACACGCACAGTAAATATTATTACCAATTAAGTGCAGTAGCATACCTGTTACACTTAACACTATTGTTAAAATCAAATAAACAAATCAGAATGAATTGTTCTATGAGTTTAATATGAATTAAATTTCCACAGAACAAGTGAAAAGGTGATAAAATACGATATTTCAGTGACTCAGGTTAAAACCAAAAATTTTATACCAAAGGATGCAGATTAAGAGTTTCAAAAGTGAGACAAGAAAACACTCAACTAACAGGAGATTCTAAAACTTCTTGGCTCAGTCACATGGTGACTGCATATTTAATTATCTAATAATATCAACTAAATTGATAGACTATCTTAACAATGGTATGTCTGATAGTACAGCATGCCAAATTCTATGTTTTGTAGTTCCATGATTGTGCTGTTATCTTGTTGGCATGCTCACAACAATCAAAGCATCACTTAAGCTACTTATACCTTCCAGGTGGTACTAACTGAGCTGGCACAATAAAGAAAACCAGTATTCACTCAGTACCCCCAGCCACCACATATAACAATGTTTAAAACACATGAAAGAAGTTCTTTCTAGAGCTCCCTAACATGAAACATCCAATCATCCACCTTCTCCAATCCAATGCAAATCAGAAAACCTGAATTTCTATTGAGAACAGTTTTGAAACAGAGGGAGCATTACTGGGCTTACTGATCTTGGAGTAACATATCACAAAGTGTAGTGACCTCATATATTTGTGAAAATATAAACAGGATCTCCTCAAGATGCAGAAGCGAATATACATACAGCTGTCATAAACATGTTAATATTTACTATAACAAACCACTGAATCTATAGGACCTGAATATATCATACAAATACCAAAATATTCTGAATTTACTATGGGAAATTTCAATAGTCAACCATTAACCTTGAGAGTATCCCAACAGAGATGAAAATAAAAACATACTTGTAGAATATATACTAAAGGTTAAGGTATCTTTAACGCTACATGCCTGTGGCAATACTGTTTTGTGAGCTGCAATTAAAACTGATTGGACTAAGTTCTATGTCACTCTTGATAAGTGCAACTAATAAAGCCAGTTCTTTTATGAATTGTGAAGAACACAATAAATGTATTGCTGCATGTTCATAGCAGTTTTTTTAAAATAAATCAGCAGTATTACTTGAGGCTGTGACTAGAGTATAATGCTGTCTAGACCATGACAACTAGCATTTCACAAGGGTGTAAGCACAGCACATTTAAAAATATATAATACAAGGGTGTAAGCATATTTAAAAAAATTAGATTAATCTCATAAGTACTATACCCCTGACAACATTACTTAATTCTGACAAAAGTAGTTCCAGATACAGTAAATTAGAAGTAACATTATATGATACAGCATAATGTGCAAGTATGTGAGTATTAACCTCTAACTTTAGTTCTTGTCATTAGAGCCATATTACCAACATGATTAGTACAATTAAGTGTAAGTAGTTCCAACTGTAGTATGATAATGTGTTGTGTACCATCACATCCATTTGTAGCTTTACACTAAAGACACTTTGCTAATGCAGTCATAGGGGGTTCCTGTAAGAATATATTTTACGTTGAAATGAAAAAACTTACATACTGTGCACAAAGTCTTTCACAAACCAGCAAACCTGACATTCTATCCAGTCTTGGCTCATCTCTGAGATAAAGATGAATGGAAACATTCAAGCATTTGGATTTCACCAGCTCCAGCACAGAAAAGTAGGAAGGAAAGCTTAACAAAGGTTTGGTCCAAGGATCAGTTCTAATGTCATTACTACTCAATTTAAATAATGAAGGACAGGGAAATTAACTCATCACATACCAAAGTGGATGGCTTCGGTGAGAGGGAACACTTATGCTGACAAACAAATACACAATATTTCGGCATCTGCCTTAATCAGTGGTACATAAGCAGGCCATTAGGATCCGTACGTGCCCACACAACGAACGTCACCCAATGACTGATGTTCGTTGTGTGAGCACGTACAGAGCCTAATGGCCTGCTTATCTACCACTGATGAAGGCAATGCCGAAATATTGTGTATTTGTTTGTCAGCATAAGTGTTTCCTCTCACCGCAGCCATTCATTGGGTTAATTTCTCTGTCCTTCATTATTTATATCACCTAAAGCCGCTTCCATTTTCCTTAGTTTCTTTTTTACTCAATTTAAACATTTATGACTTCCTGATGCTGCACCAAGAAAACTGTGCTCTCCCAAGGAAGGTGTTGCTGGTCAGAAGTGTTGCTGATGAAAGGTATATTCAAGCTGGATGCTCAATTTACAAATTGAAGATTTCTTCACAGTACAAACAGAACAATGTTGTCTTGCTTTCACCTAAACAACCGTATGGTGAATGCAAAACTGACAAAGTTCTATGCATAGTTTTTCATCAAAATTAAACTCTTAAAGTATCTTGGAGTGTCCTTGACCTATAAGTAACACCTTCAGTACAAGTAACACCTTCAGAACTCAGCTGAGAAGTGGAGGACTCGTAAATAACCCTCCATAAACTTTATAGAACTCCTTGGGATCTGCTGCAAAGCTTTTCAATTTTCCAACTTGGGACTGATGTATTCAAGCATTGTATACTGCACACTACTATGCATCAAAAGTCACCAAAATGACTTTGACAATGATGATGCATAAAGTTAGAAGGAGAGGGAAAAAAACACTCACACAAACAGTCATCGCAGACATACGGACATCCAACTGAATACCTCCTCCATGTGCACATCTGGTGCATTAAGCTGTAAATCTCATCAGTCATTCCAATAAAGCCACCAATTTTACAGAGGTCAGCTGCCCTCTAAGGAAATTTAACAATATCTCCACAGCTACCCCAACTCATGTTCTGTTTGCACTTATCAACAACATCCTAAGATCATGCCAACAATATCGATAAAAGGCCAATGACAGTGGTTTGCCAGGGGCCTTAACCTTATAATAGAATGGCAGGAAGCATCAAAAGGGGTATATCTGCATTCCATTTTCTGACGTGCAAAATTTGTTGATAGGTACCATCTATAATGTGAGATTTGGATTGCTCTCAACAGAATAAGAAATGGTTGTGGCAGATGCATAGACATTTTGCGAAAGTGGTAGAAACTGTTAACTTGTAACAGTAGATCCTCACCTAAAATTAACCATCACATCAGCAAGTATACTATCAGAAAGAATCAAAAAAGCCGTGGGGAATTTTTCTTGACAGCTTCAGCGATTTTTGTAACAAATTGAACAACTCTACATTAATTTGGAAGGAAAGTCAATGTTTCTAGCCTTGAAAATATGTTTGTTGCTTTCTTTTCATTTTAGTTACTTAATGCTGACAAATCTGTATTAGACAACACTAAATAAATAATTACAAAACAATAAATGCCAAAAATCATCCTTTTAATTTGAGAAATCAAAGTTAATAATTGATAATTAATTACAAATTAGTACAGGGAAATGAGCACCAGTTACCTTAGATGGTGGTTGTTGATCCCAACACATAAAACAGGCAAAAACACAAATGAAATAGGAATTTTTGCATTTTAGCCCTTTGTAAATAGAGAACATTGTGGAGGGTGGGTATTACATGAGAGTGTCTAATGAAATCAACAGTGAATATCCAATTTCACCAAGCAAAATATCTGTATAGATGGAGTTGTCATATAATATGGTTAATAACAAAGAAACCAGGTGCAATACCTCAGAGAGAACACTGTTGTCTAGATTCCAAACTAAGATTTAGGATCTCTGCAATATCAACAACAAATGAATATTCAACTTGTATAGCAAATAAATTATAGAATGTTATTGTTTTTGGTACCATCATGGTTTACCTTCTTAAGAAAATTCTTTGGTCAAAATTCGATTTCATAAAATTAGCAGAAATTTCTATGCACTGCTGTTCCAATCAAGATCCTCTATTATTACAACATTGCATTTCCACTAACCTTTAATAATATGAAGTGTAAGTACTTCTTTCACGACTGAACAAAGTTTTTTACATTGTAAATTGATATATTCTTCATGGAAAACTAACCAAGTAAAAAAGTTGTGTACATACCCTATTTCAACTAGTGTACTCTACATCGCCATCTTCCGATGAAATGTGAACAGGCCTGAAAGTTTATCTCTTGCAAAGAGTACTCTGTTGATTGACTGACATGGAAATCATAAGTGTTGCCGGACAACGTAACAATGGCCACCGTTGCTGTTTCAGTCAGTCGACAATGCTTTCTTGGCAAGAGATAACATTTACTCAGCTTCCAGTGAAGAATATATCAATTTTCATATTTTTAAACTGAAAATCATTGTTGTGAAGAATAACAGCTCAAGATTACAGCTTGAAGTTAACAAATAAACACTCATTTGCATACTTCAGCTCACCTCAAGAGCTTTGAAACCAAAACGACAGGAAAGGCTGATGTAGGGTACCGAGTCAACCATGCCCGGACATTGCGTGATGCGCAGAACCCTCAAATGTGGACACTTGCTCAGAGCCATCAGCGAATGTGGGAGAAACCACGGACACCTGTAAGAAAAGCAAATATTCATTACAGGCCAGAGCATTATCAATAACTACACTGCCACCTAGAAAATATATGTAAATAATTTCAAAAGTAGAAATCACAACTTTCCACTGATGATGGCAGGAATGAACAGAGCAATCAACACATGGAGACAAAGTTTCCAGAATTTTCAGGCATAACTTCTCAATTGATAGGAGAGCATACAAATCAAACAAGAATCAGAAAAAAAGTCTTGAAAAACAGAAGTTGATCAGGTTTTGCTGACAATGTAGTGATTAACAAAATGATAGTCTACAGTTGAGCAGTCTGGTAGCTCAGTGGTTAAGGCACTTGCTTTCAAAAGTTTAAGGTCTGGAGCCAAGTTAAAATCCCAGTGAGAGAGTTGTATCTGATCATATGAGCAGGACATTAAGTGGTTCAATTTCCACTGTAGATTCCAGCATAAAAGAACTGGCCATCGTACTTCAATGGCTTAGTATGCCTACTTCAGGAAGATCCAACCAATCATTGGGTTGTAGACTAAGTTCTGGTATTGGTAAACTAAGCAGATGAACAATTGAAAATCAGAAAAAGTATAGTATCTGCTCTCTGGTGAACAGCTATTTTCAAATAACCAGTTTTAAAGCTTATACTATTAGAAATGAATAACCATTTCCAAAGATAGAAGAAATGAAATACGGCAATAAAAATTTTACTTACTTGGAAAGCAGTTAATATATCTGTGAAATTGAATTACATTAGAAAATAGCATTCCTACAATCAACTTAATATTTTCATGTATTAAATTCTACAGGAAAAAAATCCATATCATTAACAAAACAGCCTTCAACCAGTCCAAATGTAAAAACACAACTGTATATTATTTGCTAGAGGATAAGTGTCACCACAGTAAAACAGTGGCACAAGAAACATTCCTCCATTCAATAATGCTGATTTCCCACCAACAAATACAATCCAACTAACTCACCAAAAAAAGCTAAACATGGATTTTTAAAATACAGCACATACTATTCTAAAGGTACACTGTTTGCGAAGTTGAAT